>CM065380.1:23627500-23642500 GCA_033060915.1 Euryodendron excelsum | reverse complement strand
CCATTTTCAACCAAACCCGATCAAAATGATCATTTTGCCCCTGACAATCCAAACTTGCCCGAAACAACACCAGTCTTAGGTTATTGAACGGAAAATCTCGTCATGAACCCCCATTTAACCTAAGGAATACCTCACAACACCAAACACCCACGACTCGATAAAAGTTTCCTAGAGCGTCTCAGAGACGCTCCGCCTAAATTACCTTTTCCCCCGATTCCTTAGAGTACGGAAAGGTAAACTAGAGATTAACTTGTCTCGTTTCTTCTTTCTTTAACGGAGGCCCAAGTCTTGGACTCAAGAAGACTTTGGGAGCTTCCAAGCAGCGGGGCGGACCTTCGGTGGAGCTCGGAGGCTAAGGCTTCAAAGCTTCGGGCTAGGGCTTAGCCAACAAGGCTTCGAGAGAGACACACAGAGAGAGAGAGAGAGAGAGGGAGGACTCTAAGAGCTTTCTAGAATAGAGAGGGAGAGTTTTTGGATAGATTTTTTGACCCAAAATAGTGAGGTTGGAGGTCTGTATTTATAGTGTAAAAGCAGGAGGATTGTGAGCCACTCCTAGCGGTGCATGCCTTAAGTTTGGCCGTGCGCCACTAAGAGTGGTGCAGGGACATTAATAAGGGCTATAAAAAAGGCTAGATACGGGGCTTGTTTGATGCTGGTCAATTTGTAACCTCTTCTGATAGCCTGGGGGGTTGGTGTGAGCCTCTAAAAGTGGTTCAAGGCTAAAAAATGGTCATGCTTCACTTGAAGTGGAGCAGAGAGGTTTTGGTTCAAAAAGGAAAGTGTTGGACGATGGGGTTGACCAAGCTTGGTCGGGGTTGATTGGGTTGACCAGAGTTGCCTAGGGTTGACCAGAGTTGACTGGAGTGACCAGAGTTGATTGGAGTTGACTAGAGTTTACCAGGGCTGATTGGGGTTGACCAGAGTTGATTGGGGTTAAATGGGGGTTGCTGGTTTGATACTCAGAGCTAGTGTCGTTTCTTAAGGAGTTTGGATGCCTAGGTGTAAAATGGTCATTTTGATCGAGAACCTCCAAAAAAGGACCAGAGTTGACTGGATGGCACTGGACATGCCAGACCGTCTAGGGACGGCCTTGGAAGGTGTTCTTACCGTTCTGAGAACTTGGTATTTTCTCGAAGAATGCGCCAGGCTCGCTGGGGGCAAAATGGTCATTTTTCACCGAGACGGGCTAGTAGATGTCGGTGTTGACTGGTCTAAATCTATTCTGAGGAATTGGTACTTTCTCGGTGGATAGGTTTGAAAGGGTCTTACCCCCTTAAGGGATAAACTTTCTCGAAGGTCGTGCCAGAATTGGACGATCTTTCGTTCCTAAGGGGTTTGTGCTTTCTCAAGCAACGTGTTCGACTAGCGGACATTCTACATTGGCAAGCTAGTAGGCGCCAAAAGTGAACTGCTCTTTCATCTCGGGGACTTAGGTACTTTTCAGAGATAAGTGTGGAATGGGCTTTGCCGATTCGGGAAATAAACTTTCTCAGTGATCGTGCCGTACTGGATTGAATGGTCTTACCGTCAATGAGGGATCAACTTTGTTGAATGACGGGACAATTGAAATTGAAATTAAATTTGAATGGACTTGTCGTCTTATGGAAGACGTGCCGGGCTGGATTGGATTGACTATGCACGAGGGGCATTCTAGTCATTTTACCTTTATTGGGCCCGGCGAGACTGCGAAGCGGTTATTTAATTGGACTGGATCTAGAAAGCCAGTTTGGGCTTGAGTGTGTTTGTGCTGGTTTAAGTGTGCGTCCAATCAGGCCAGAGATAGCCTAGTGGCCAAAATGGGGTGCTAACACTTGTGTATATGACATCATGTTACCTTCAGGTAGAAATTGAGCACAAAGCCTATTAGGCCATTCGCCAATTTAATCAAAACATAAATGCAGCCAACCAAACTAGGAAGCTACAACTCAATGAACTTGAGAAATTTCGAAATGATGCCTATGAGAATGCAAAGATCTTTAAGGATAAGATGAAAACATTCCATGACCAACACATTCTTCGTAAGTTTTTTCATGTCTGTCAAAAAGTATTGCTTTACAATTCCCTATTACACTTGTTTCCAGACAAATTGAAGAGTAAGTGGTTTAGACCTTATTTGGTAAGAGATGTGTCACCGCACGGAGTGATATAAATTAAGAATTCCAGCAATGGGAATATTTTTAAAATCAATGGACAAAGACTGAAGCCTTACTTGGAGAACTTTCTAAGTTTGATTGAAAGTGTGGATCTTATGGATCCACCATTGCTTGAGTAGTAGTAACACCCAATCAGTTTGTACAGTTAGTTTAGTTTATTTATTTGGTTTGGTAACTAGTTTATCTTTAGTTGGAAGGAAGGAACCTTTCTCCCCCCCCCCCCCCCCCCCCCCCCCCACCCCCCCCCCCCCCCCCCCCCCCTTTTCTACCACCCTTTCTTTTCCATTTTTGCCTCGCGATCATGGCTGTTATTTAGTTTTCTTTTTAAGGAAGGGGAGGGGGGTGTCGCACCCAGATTTTTTGCACTCGAGGAATACTCACCCAAGCGGGAAAAATGTTGTACTCTCTCGTTAGAACTCATCCTCCTAGAAGAATGAGTGCGACTAGGTTTGAATTGAAAAATTGGTTTGAATGAAGGGTTTTTAAAAAAGATTCGAAGTCGCCACCTAACTTGGTTAAGGTGAGTTAGGTCACCTGAAAACTAAGCATAGTCCGAAAACTACACTTAGGGTTTTTGGAAAACGATTTTGAAAATATCTCCTCAAAAGACTGTTTTTAAGAAAACAGGTTGTTTGGCAAACTTTGGAAAACATTTAGCCCTTCTTGAAAAATAACTCCCTTTTTTGGTCTATGAAAACAGTGATCCTAGGTTCGGAGGTTGGTTACGTGTAGGGAAGACGCACTAAGCTATCACCCTACCCCGCCCTTTCGGTACCTACATGTCAATCTACCCTAGATTCACCTATGAGAGTCTTTAACCAACTATAGTTTAATCCTATCCATTTTAGAAAAATAATTTTTTAAAAAAAGAAACTAACATGATGCATGATATGCAAGTGCAATAGAAGAGAATTGAAAAATAGATTTAAAAAAGAGATTGATTTGATTTGAAAATAGATTTGAAGAGATGGAATTGAAATTGGAAAGTTTGAAAATTGAGAGTAGAAATTTGAAAATAGAAATTTTGAAATTGGAATTTTGAAAATAAATTGGAATTTGAGAGTTGAAAAGATTTTGAAAACCACACCCAATAGGGTGGAATTGAAAGTTTGAAAAGTGTTGTGACCACACTTATGAAGGTTGCCTACGTATCCCTTTGGGGGAATCAGGTCAGTCGTAGTTCGGACTAGAGTCCAATTGAAAAGAGATTGATTTGAAGAGAGAAATCGGATTGGAAGAAAGAGATTGAATTGAAAATTGAATTCTATTTGAGATTAGAAGAGGAGATTGGAAATTGAAATTGAGAAGATTAGACTTTGATTTGAAGAGATAGATTTGGACTTGTTTTGGAAAAGAGAAGGTTTAAGAAAACCTAGACTTAGGAAAGAGAAGAGACTTAGGAAAGATTCAAAAGTTTAAGAAAGATTGGATTTAGGAAAGGTTCGAATTAGGAAAGGTTCGATTTAGGAAGGTTTTAGAATTAGGAAAGTTTCAAATTAGGAAACCTTCGAATTTGGAATGTTTCAACTTTAGGAAAGTTTTGAATTAAGAAAGTTTCAAATTAGGAAAGTTTTCAAATTAGGAAATTTTTTTTGAAATAGGGAAGTTTTGAATTTGGAAAGCTTTGAAAACAAGGAAGTTTTGAAAATAAGAAAGTTTCGTTTTAAAAAAGGTTTGAAAAAGGAAAGTTTTCAGTTTAGGAAATGTTTAAATTAAGAAAGTTTTGAGTTTAGAAGAGCCTTAGATTTAGAAAGATTTTGAATTTTTAGAATTTAGAAAGTTTGGAAGTTTAGAAAGATTTTACTTGAGAAAGTTTCAAATTTAGAAAGTTTTGATTTTAGAAAGTTTTGAAATTTAGAAAGTTTAGGATTTAGAAAGTTTTAGAGTTTGAATTTTAGAAAGTCTTGAAATTAGGAAAGGCTTGAATTTAGGAAAGGTTTTGAAAACTTAAATTTGAAAGTTAAGATTTAGAAAGGGGGTTAAAATAAGAAAGGGTTGAATTTTAGAATTTTAGGAAAGATTTTTATGTTCAAGTTTTGGAAACTTAAGATTTAGGAGAGTGAAAGATTAGGAAGGATTTGAATTAGGAAAGAGTTGGATTTTGAAAGGGATTGGATTTGGTCTCTAAAAGAAAAGATTTGATTTTGTTTCCAAAAACGGAGGACGGGATCTAGTTTCCTAAACGGGGAGATTTGATTCGGTTTCCTAAAGGGAAGATAAGATTTAGCAAGAATTTGGAAAAGGAGATTCTAGAAACCCTAGGTTTGAAAAATTATAGTTTTGACGTAGAAAAGAGGTTTTGGAAACATGTATAGTTTGGATGTGAAAACAAGATATTTTGGAAACCTAGGTTTGGGGCAAAGTTTGAAAAATCATGTTTTTGGAAAGAAAATTAGGGTTTCCTAATTGTGGGCTCTAAGGCTTGACTTGGGCTCTAAGGAAAGAGTTTTTGGAAAGTGTATTTTTAGAAACGAAGGTTTTCTAGAAGGGAATCCAAGGGAGGGACTTTTGGAAAGTGAATTTGAAGAGAGAGTTTTTGGAAAAAGATTTTAAAGAGAAGGAGTTTTGGAAAGTGTGTTTTTAGAAACGTAGATTTTGGAAGGAAAATCCTAGAGAAGAAATTTCTAGAAGGAAGATTTTGGAAAGAGAGTTTTTTTTAGAAAGGTTTTTGGAGAGAGTTTTTAGGAAGGTGAATCTAGGGAGTGTTTTTAGAAAGTGAATTTTGAGGAAAAGATTTTGGGGAGGAGTTGAAAAAGGGAGTTTTGAAAAATAGATTTTGGAAGGGAGTTTTTGAAAACAATTTTGAAGAGGAGAGTTTTAGGAAAGTATGTTGAAAAAGAGATTTTTAGGAAGAGATTTTTGAAGAGAGTTTTTTGGAAAGTATGAAAATGTCTCACTTTCCTAAAGCGATTCTAGCCATAAAAGGGCTAGAATCACTTTAAGAAAGTGGTTTTGGAAAACAATAAGATTTGAAAATATAGACCAAAAAGGTCACTTTTAATGTAACACTTTCCTAAAGTAACCCTAACCATGGAAAGGCTAGAATCACTCTAGAATTGTGGTTTTAAAAACAAGTTTTTGAAAAAGAGATTTTGATGCAGTTTTGAAAATAAGTTTGAAAACGATTTTGAAAACGAGTTTGAAAACGAATTTTGGAAGATGCAAGACTATGATATGCACAATGCAATTTGGGGTCGTGAACATACAAGGTTAAGGCTTCACCACATAATCAAGAGGGCCGGACCCACGTGGTCTTTGGTTAGACTAGAAGAAAGCCCCTGACACGGTGACTCTCTAATAATCCAATCCTACACATGGACCGGGAATCCCCTTGTTTCAAGCATGCAAAGAAAGGGGGGAAAAGAGATGGGGGATTAAAATAGAGAAAACCCAAGTGGGTTAGGAGAGAGAAGAGAGAAAGGGGAAGTGCGAAAATTTAAATAGGGAGCTTACCGTATGTCTTGTTTATTTTGCGCGCCGTGCAGTCTTCGGTCTTCGGTCTTCGGTCTTCGTCTTCAATCTTCAAGAGTTGTCTTCAAGCTTTAGATGACAGCTCTTTAAGTCTTTGAAGGAGGGTTGAAGGCTAATGTATGAGTGTATGGGGATGTATAGGAGTGTATATGAGACTAGGGTTTGTGTATGGTGGCTAGGGTTTGGAGAACCTAAGGAGGCTAGGGTTTAGGGAGTGCTCGAGCTTTGTATATTGAAATATAGGATTTTTAGGTTGAGTTTGCGAATCCCTTTCACATTGAATGAGGCTCTGTATTTATAGAGGTTAGACAAACCTAGCGCCTGTTGCAGTGGCGCTAGGGCAAAATTGCTCTTAGTGGCGCCAGCCAGTTAGGAAACTTTATAAGTCGGCAAACAACGTATCTTTGACTAGATTTGGGTGCCTATACTAGTGACTACCATGCAATTTTTAGCCTGGCTTCACTAGGAGTGACTCCGAAAAGTCCGAGAATGATTTGGAAGAGCCGGGAATTACTCGGAAGGCCGGAAAGGAGCGGGAACACTTAAAATAGTGTCCTGGAGGTATTTGATTTGAAAACTGAGGATAAGATGTGTCGGAAAGGTTTACCGGGCCCTTAAGGGCAAAATGGTCAATCAGACCGGGAAGTTGCCGGGGCAAACTCGGACTGTCCCGCAAGATGACTTGGGATCTGGAAACATTATTTAGAATGTTCCCAGAGGTTGCTGGTTTGACTTCCAGAGCCGGTGTGGTCGGAAAAGGTGACCGGCCCACCAGGGGCAAAACGGTCATTTTGTACTGGGTTTGCCGGAACTGACTCGGAATGATCTGAAAAGGTAAAGGAAGGTTGAGAACACTATAAAAAGTAGTCTCAGGAGGTTACCGATTTGATACTCAGAGCCGGTGTGGTTTAAGAAGGAGACCGGCCCTCTAGGGGTAAAACGATCATTTTGTACCGGGTTGGCCGGAACTGACTCGGAATGGTCCAGAAAGGTAAAGGAAGGTTGAGAATACTATAAAAAGTATTCTCGAGACATTACCGGTTTGATACCCAGAGCCGGTGTGGTTCTCGGGGCATTCGGATGCCTAGGGGCAAAATAGTCATCTTGACCGAAAAGTCTCGGAAAAGGTCCAAAAGACAGTTTGGTCATTTTTCACCAAAGTGGGTTAAAGACACTGGTGTTGACCTGGGTTTTGAGTGTTTCCACCACTCTAACGGCAGTCGTTGTGACACAGGGGTTTGTTGCCAATTCCCTACATCGACCTATTTGTGAGTATTTCCGCGACTCTAACGGTTTTGTGAGTAGTTTCACTACTCAGACCGTCTCGAGGAATAAACTGTCTCGAGAGAGGGATTGGAAAGGGGTCTTATCGTCTCCGAAGAGACGCGCCTGGATTGGAACCGTCTCGAAGAATAAACTGTCTCGAGAGTGGGATTGGAAAGGGGTTTTACCGTCTTTGAAGAGACGCGCCTGGATTGGAACCGTCTCGAGGAATAAACTGTCTCGAGAGTGGGATTGGAAAGGGGACTTATCGACTCCGAAGAGACGTGCCTGGATTGGAACCGTCTCGAGGAATAAACTGTCTCGAGAGTGGGATTGAAAAGGGGTCTTATCGTCTCCGAAGAGACGTGCCTGGATTGGAACCGTCTCGAGGAATAAACTGTCTCGAGAGTGGGATTGGAAAGGGGTCTTACCGTCTCCGAAGAGACGTGCCTAGATTGGAACCATCTCGAGGAATAAACTATCTCGAGAGTGGGATTGGAATTGGAAAGGAAAGGACAATGCCCCTAAGGGCATTTTGGTTATTTTGCCTTTATTTGGGCCTGACAGGCCCGCGAAGCAATGGAAAGACAGAATTTGGACCTAGAGAATTGGTTTCGATTAGAATATGCCCACAATGACTTGAAAACAAGTCTGGATGGAGTGTAGACTGCCGAGCGGTCAAAAATGGGGTGCTTACAGGAGGGGAGCACATTCGTTTTTCTATTATCTAGTTCTTCATTTTTTGTTAGTTATTTTGATTTTGATTTTTGTCTTTGTGACCAACAGACGTTAAAGAATTGGATAGTGTCATGACTTTTCATATAAATGGTCGGGTGTTTACATTTGCATGTTGTATCTTTCGGATATTTTCATTTGGTATCAGGGGCGAGATAATTTGTCGTGTAAAGATAGTGAAGAGAATTGAGCTCCAAGAGGAACAACCTCAACCTCTTACTGGTCACGATACTCTGGCCAGTAAGAGAAGAGCAAAGAGACTAAATAGGTATCACCGTTGTGTTAGACATACTATTAGCTCAAAGAATGTCCCAAGAGGGGGGGCGGGGGGTGAATTGGGTTCTTTCAAAATTAACGTGAAATTTTTAGTATAAATAAAAATTAATTTCTAATTAGATGAAGACAAACACTAAGAAATGTTGATGCAATTTAAGATTGCTAACAAGCACAGGTAGCATGCACAAACATTTAGCAATTAACATACACACATGTAGCAGTAAGGAGAGGACAAGAGATTTACAGAGGTTCGACGCTTAATCCTTGCCTATGTCCTCTATTCCTTGATCCTCTCAAAGGTATTCCACTATGTAATCTTCTCTTTACACAGCTGCTAGTTTTTTCAAGTGCCCAGCTTACTATTACGTTCAAGGATTTACAATAAATCTTTACTGCCGAGATGCTTCAATCCGAGCTCTCAATTTTATAAGTGTGTTACTTAAGCTACACTTAAGCTCCAGAGGTTTATAACAACCTTTTCGAAAGTAATGAAGTTATAATATAATGAATATCACTATTAGAAGTGAAGATAATAAATATTACAGCTTAATGGTTCCTCTTGGTTAATGGCAGTTGTAAAGTAATGAGGAAGATTTAGGACTTTTGGATTTTTGCACTTTAAGATCTTTGTTTCTTGTTTATAAATGAGTTTGAACTCATATATTTATAGTCTCTCACAAGAAATAGCCATTAGAGCCCTTGAAGGTGCATTAAATGCGCGGGCAGCTAAGACAAATTCAAAAATCTGACTATTAGAGCAAATTCCTGTCATCTACCGAGATTATCAGCAATTTTCTGCTGGTGCCATTAATCTGACTACCTTCTTTCTTTCGCTGAGTTTTTTTTATTGAGATTTTCAGCAATCGTTTCTCTAGTGTCACCAATCTTGGCTTGTCACTTCTTTTGACTTTGCCCTTAAACAAAATTTTCAGTATTCTTTGTCATGTGCCGCTACTCAATCTTCTTGCTTCTTTTATCATTAGTTCTTCCACAAGATTGTCAGTAGTCTTTGTCTTGTGCCGCCTATCTGTCTCCCTGTTTATTTTGTAGTTTTATTTTTTCACAAGATTGTCAGAAATTCTTTATTAGTGTCAGCAACCAGGTTCCTTACTGCAATTGATATTGCTATCCATAGACGTCTTTTATTCTTTTTTCCAATCAATCTTTGATGGTGTGAATATGCTTGAGCTCCACTGATCTTCTTGATAGCTTTCTGAACTTCTTAAGCATGTTTATCCTTTGGCAGCCCTTTGTTCATCCAACTGTTTAGAAATCAACAAACTACTCGTGCTAGTGAATACTTTCACTCTGTCAGATTATTGGGTGCCACAATCTTCTGCATTGTCAGCAAGCTTTGATATGCTATTCTTATAAGCTTTCTCCACAATGCTTTAAGGACAACTTCTTTTAGCTTCATGATGTTTTTAATGAATTGATATGAACATGGGGATCAAGGGTCTTCACTGGCCATAGATGTTATTAATCACATGTATATCCAAGTTGTCGGGCCCAGATTTTTTGCACTTGAGGAATACACACACAAGCGGGAAAAATACTGTACTCTCTCGTTAGAACTCATCCTCCTAGAAGAATGAGTGTGACTAGGTTTGAATTGAAAATTAGTTTGAATAAAGGGCTTTTGAAAAACATTTGGAGTTGCTACCTAACTTAATTAAGGTGAGTTAGGTCATCTAAAAACTAAGCACAATCCGAAGACTATACTTAGGGTTTTTGAAAACGATTTTGAAAATACTTCCTCAAGAGAGGGTTTTTAAGAAAACAAGTTATTTGGCAATCTTTGAAAAATATTTAAGCCCTTTTTAGAAAATAAACTCCATTTTGGTCTTTCGAAAATAGTGATCCTAGGTTCGAAGGTTGGTTACGTGTAGAGAAGATGCAATAAACCATCACCCTACCCCGCCGTTGCGGTACCTATATGTCTATTCACCCTAGATTTACCTATGAGAGTCTTCAACTAACAAATATCCAATCCTAGCCACTTTAGAAAAGACTTTTTGAAAAGAAACTACCATTATGCATGACATGTAAATACAATGGAAAGATTTGATTTGGAAATAGATTTGATTTGAAAAGAAAATGGAATGGATTTGAAAAGATAGATTTGATTTTGAAAGAAAGTTTTGGAGATTAGAACTAGAGATTTGGAAATAGAAATTTGAAATTGGAAACTTGAAATAGATTATAGAATTGGAGAATTGAAAAAGAAAAGTTGTGGAAATAGAAGCTTGAAAAAAATTGTAACTGCACCCATGAGGGTTACCTACGTATCCTTTTGGAGGAATCAAAGTCAGTCGTAGTTCGGACAAGAGTTCGATAGAAAATAGAAGATTTGATTTGAAAAAGGAGTTGAATTGGAATTTTGATTTGATTTGAATTTAGAATAAAGGATTGGAAATTGAAATTTGGAATTGAAAAGATTGGACTTTGATTTGGAAAAATAGAACTTAGAAGAAAGATTTGGACTTGTTTTGGAAAGATTGAGATTTGGGAATCCTAGACTTAGGAAAGATAGGATTTAGAAAGGACTTGAGATTGAGAAAGATTTGACTCGACTTAGAAAAGATTTGAGAAAAGGTTTGACTCGAATATTGGACTTGGAAGATTTAGGAAAGATTCGAATTTGGAAAGTTTCATTTTAGGAAAGTGTTATTTAAGGAAAGTTTTGAATTAGGAAAGTGTCATTTAAGGAAAGTTTTGAACTAAGAAAGTCCCGTTTTAGGAATGTTTTAGTTTAGAAAAGTTTTGAAATAGGAAATGTTTTCGAAACAGGAAAGATTTTGAAATAAGAAAGGTTTCATTTTAAGAAAGTTTTGAAATTGTAGAGTTTTGAATTTAGAATATTTTGAAATAGGGAAGTTTAGAATTTAGGAAGCCTAGGATTTGGAAAGGTCTGGATTAGGAAAGATTTAGAAGTTTAAAGTTTAAGGAAATATTTAAATGTTTAAGTTTGGGAAACTTAAAGTTTAGGAAAGTATGAGATTAGGAAGGATTAGAAAAGGTTTAGGTCTGGAAGGATTGAGATTCCTATTTCCTAAAACAAAGGATTAGATTTTGTTTCTAAAAGAGGTGTTTTGATTTTGTTTCTAAAAACGGAGGATAGGATCTAGTTTTCTAAACGGGGTGTTGGATTTGGTTTCCAAAAGGGAAGATTGGATTTGGTATGGGTTTGGAAAGATGATGTTTAGAAACCCTAAATTTGGAAGACTATAGTTTTGATGTAGAAAAGGGGTTTTGGAAACTTATGATTTTGATGTGAAAAAAGAGATTTTGAAAACCTAGGTTTTAAGGCAAGATTGAAAATCATGTTTTTGAGAAAGGAAATTAGGGTTTCCTAATTGTGGGTTCTAGGGTTTGACTTGGGCTCCAAGGAAAGAGATTTTAGAAAGGAAAATTTTTAGAAGGAAATCCTAGAGAGGAGTTTTTAGAAAGTGAATTTGGAAGAGAGAGTTTTTGGAAGGGGATTTTTGGAAGGAGATTGTTGGAAAGAGTTTTTAGGAAAGAGATTTAGGGAGCGTTTTTAGAAAGTGAATTTTGAGGAGAGTGTTTTGGAAAGGAGTTTAAAAAGAAGTTTTGAAAAATAGATTTTTGGAAGGAGTTTTTAGGAGGCAATTTTAGAAAGGAATTTTGAAAAGGAGATTGGAGAGAGTTTTTAGAAAGTATGTTGGAAAAGAGATTTTTTAGAAAAAGAGATTTGAAAAGGGAGTTTTAGAAAGTTTATAAAAATATCTCACTTTCCTAAGGCGATTCTAACCATAAGAAGGCTAGAAACGCTTTAGGATCGTGGTTTTGAAAATAATAAGGATTTTGAAAATATGGACCATATTAGTCACTTTAAATGTAACACTTTCCTAAAGCAACCCTAACCATGAAAATGTTAGAATCACCGTAAGATTGTGATTTTGAAAACAAATTTTGAAAAAGAAGGTTTTGATGCAAGTTTTTGAAAATGAGTTTGAAAACGAATTTTGAAAGAGTGCAAGATCATGATATGCACAATCAAGTTAGGGTCATGAACATACAAGGTTAAGGCTTCACCACATAATTAAGGAGGCCGAACCCACGTGGTCTCCAGTTAGACTAAAAGAAAGCCCTCGACACGATGACCCTTCAATAGCCTAATCCTACACATGGACCAGGAAGTCCTTTATTTCAAGCATGCAAGAAAGGGGGGGAAGAAGATGGGGGATTAAAATAGAAGAAAACTCAAGTGAGTTCAAAGAGAGAAGAGAGAGGGGGAAAGATGTGTAAACTTAAATAGAGAGCCTACCTTGTATCTTCTTTACTTTGCTTTGCTTTGCGCCTTGCTTCGGTCTTCGCTTCAGTCTTCAAGAACTTGTCTTCGATCGTTGGGAGCTTCAGGTTTTAGCATTTCAAGTCTTCAATGAAGGCTTTGGAGGCTAGTATATGAGTGTATATGAGTATATAAGAGGCTAGGGTTTGTGTATGGAGGTTAGGGTTTGGAAAACCTAAATAAGACTAGGGCTTAGAAAGGCTACGAGCTCTGTGTATTGAAAATTAGGGTTTTAAGACTGAGTTTGCAGACCTTTTTCATGCTAGAAGAGACTCTGTATTTATAGCGAGAGGAATGACTTGGCGCCTATCGCAATGGCGCCAAGCCAAAAAACCTTTTGGCGCCACTTCTAGTAGCACCAGGCCAAATTTTGGTAGTAGTGGCGCCAGCCACTTAGGAAAGTTTTAAGGTCAGCAAGCAATGTATCTTCAGAAGATTTGGGCGCCTATACTAGTGACTACTATGTAATTTTTAGCCTGGCTTTACTAAGAGTGGCTTCAGAAGGTCTGGGACTGATTTGAAGGGGCCGAGAATGGCCCAAAAAGCCAAAAAGGGACAAGAACCCTTAGAATAGGGTCCCTTGGGGTAATGGACTTGAAAAATGATGACATGATGTGTTGGAAGGGTTGACCAGGCCATTAGGGGCAAAACGGTCAACTGGATTGGAAAATACCGGGATGAACTCAGAATGTCCCGGAAGAAGATTCGAGGTTTGGAAATATTATTTGGAACATCCCAGGAGGTTACTGGTTTGATACCCAAAGCCAGTGTGGTCGAAAAAAGGCGACCGGCCCACTAGGGGCAAAACGGTTATTTCGCACCAAGTTTGCCAGAACTGACTCGGAATGATCCGGAAAGATAATGAAAGGTCGAGAATACTATAAGAAGCATTCTCAGGAGGCTATCGGTTTGATACCCATAGCCGGTGTGGTCCTCGGAGCGTTCGAATGCTTAGGGGCAAAATGGTCATCTTGACCGGAAAGTTTCGGAATTGGCTCGAAAATAACTAGAAGACACCTAATCATGCTAGATTGTCTCTAAGACGATCTTAAAAGGGTGGACTTACCTTTCTGAGGACTTAGGTACTATCTCGAGAAACGTGCTGAAAAATGGCCCTAGGGGCAGTTTGGTCATTTTTCACCGAAGTGGGCTAGTAGGCACCGGTGTTGACCTGGGTTTTGAGTGTTTCTGCCACTCTGACGGCGGTCCCGTGATACAAGGGTTTGTTGGCAATTCCTTATATCGATCTGTTTACGAGTATTTTCGCTACTTTGACAGTTGCGATGCTTACGAGTACTTCCGCTACTCTGATGGTTTGCGATCATTCCTGAGACTGCCTGATCTCAGGAAGCTGCTAAAGGGACTTAGCGCCTGAGGAATCAACTTTCTCAAAAGGCATGCCAAAACGGACATTTCTGCATTGGCGGGCTAGCAGGCGTCAAAGGTGGACGATTTTACCATCTAGGGGACTTGGGTTCTCGTCCCGGTCAACGGGTTTGAAGGGAATTACCGTTTCGAAGAGTGCACTTGGAAACGTGCCGAATTGGAGGGTCTTACCACCTTGAGGAATCAACTTTCTTGAAAGGTGCACTGGATTTAATTGGAATTAGAATTGAAATTGGAAAGGAGACTTACCGTCTTAAGAAAGATGTGCCTGTTGGAATTGGACCGAACATTACCCCCAATGGCATTTTGGTCATTTGGCCTCTATTTGGGCCTGACAGGCCCGTAGAGCGGTTTGATTGACGAGATTAGACTTGAAAAGTTGATTTCGATTGAAATATGTCCATATTGACTTGAATACAAGTCTGGACGGACTGTAGATTGCCAAAAGGTAAGAAATGAGGTGCTTACACAAGCCAAAATCCTTCTTTTTTATGTGTCATCACTTCGATTGAGGTGATGCGAATATTGTTTTTGTCACAGACTTCACATGTGCCATTAATAGTGTCAACATTTTTATGAGGTGTTGACAAGATCTTTTATTGTACTCTACAGTTCATGATTGCCCATAAATCTAAATATGTTTTATCATACTAAGCTACACACTCAAGTTAAACACATTAGTTCATAATGACTACGTTTTGATAGCATCAAAGTCATCTATCAGCTATAGAGATCAACCCTTGGGTCAACACATAAGTGTGTGGATAAAAATTGCAAAGGGAGTAATCAACTAATGTTAGGAAATCAAATGGTTTACCAAGATATTATTAAAGGGCGAGTAAATGGGGCATTGAGATGTGTTGTAATCATTAGAATAGTAAACTATCTTGGTTTTGATAACAAAAGTCTGACTCAACTTTGTAATGATTATTCTTCTTAGGGTGTGTTATGTTTAAGTATTTTATTTGCTTGTTTATTTTTATTTGTAAATATGACTAATATTTATTTTGCAGGTATTTTATTTTTTTTTAAATAAAAAAACATGCGCAAGGTCGAGAAGTGTACAATTTGAATGCCCTTGAAATTTACGAAAGAGATTTGTGTATCTTTTATAATTTTGTACAGTTTTATATGAAATGTAAATTTGGATTTTAGAAATTTGTTGAAACATGTTTTCATTTACCTTAGCATAATTTTTGTCTTATACTTTCTCTTTAATACAATTGTAAGATTTTATCTTAACACATAGAAAGATGCTATTTTACATCACTTATTATCATATCATGATAAATTTAGTATTTTTACATATTGTACAATCATCCTTACAAAAATGGAGATTTTTGTTACCAAATGAGCTTTAAAGCCAATCACGGCATTCGGAGTGTTTACATTTACTCTTGATGA
>CM065380.1:23217500-23622500 GCA_033060915.1 Euryodendron excelsum | reverse complement strand
GCTGGGTTGATAACGCATGGAAACAATGCTCGACTTCATGTGGTTTTGTACTGCCCAAAGTCTGCAAATAGATGGTGATGTCACATGCACATCACGAGATTACGTCGTACATGCATCATTTGCCTAGTATGTCAGCATTGATATCATCATATAATTGGTATGTTTCAATAGAGAAATAGCTCATTTGAGCAACTTTGGTGCCCCACGTACGTGCACATTGACCAACTAGCGCTTGCCATGTGGCACGTGTGGTCTAGCAACTTGCTAATTCAAAAGGCTCGTGCATGTGTTGCGCTTGTGGGGTCCATTGAACTCTGTTTTTGACACAATTTTTTCTTATGGACTCGTTTTAACATGTACGTCACAACTGTGTGTTTTGTTTACCCTTTAAAAATATTTTATTATTTTCTCGATAAATAAATAATAATTTTTTAAAAAAATTATTTTAAATGAGTTTCAAAATAATTTGATGGTTCTAAATTTTTTCCTAGGGTCATTACATTACATTTATTGCAGTAGTAGCATTTAAATTATTTTTGGTCACCTTTATTTAATTATCTACTACATAATGGTGTGATATTTTGCGTGCCACATGGGCCCACTATGTTTTGACACCTTAGGATTATTTTTGGACCATATATCCATTCCCATAGGTGGTGAGTGTGGTTACTCTTCATTCAAGTGACCAATATATGTTATGTATGGAATAGAAGGGAAGTGGTATTGGCATTTTGAGGTGCTCATGTGATAAATGTATGTTATTTATTGTTGTTACAAAATAATTCATTAGATACAAAGGAGGTGTGGCATTCTTATTTGCTCAATTGTTTATTAGATTTAATGTAGTAGGTTTTTCTCATTTGTAAAAAAGGGATGTAATTTTTTAATTATTTATGAGAAGCCTTATAAGGGGATGTGTTTTGCACCAAATTTGTAAATATTGAATTATTTTGGCATGATGCACTAAATTGCCAATGGAGTCCTAACGTGGGCTCAATTTTTTAGTATATGCTTATAAATTGACATTGTGGAAAGAGGGAATAGTTCTCCATATTTTATTCTAGATTAATTGGACATTTAATTCTAACTTACATCATGGAAGATGATTACTAGCACCTAAAAATGCAAAAATTTTTTATCTTTTGATGTAGGAAAGAATTTTGTAGTCTAATTAGATTTAAGATAAAATATTATAGATTTGTGCCTAATTAATTCATTGTGCAATGTATGTAGTGCAATGACCTCAAGAACATAATTGCTGACCTTAATAAGGGAGAGAAACTTAATGGAAAGAACTATGATATCTGGCAGAGGAAGGTTTAGTACCTCCTCAATGAGCAAGAGTTGCTCGACCATTTGACCAACAGCATGACTCCGCCTGAGTCAAGTAGCATAGCCCAGCATCACCGTGATGAACAGGCTTATGACACTTGGTTTAAGAGGGACCAAACTGTACGCTTTACTATGCTAAGCTGCATGCATGATGACGTCATGGGGGAATTTGAGAAATTCCTCACTGCCAAAGAAATGTGGGAATAGTTGCGTCTTAAGTATAATGGCACCATTGCCACTCGACTACGTGCCTTGACTCTAAGGTTCAATTAGTATGAATGGACCCAAAGCATACTATGACTGAGCATCTTAGGGTGATGTCTGCTATTATCAGAGAGATGACAACAGCTGGTAACAATCTAATAGATGAGCAGCAGATTCTAGCTGTCATTTGGTCCTTACCTAAACTTAGGTGGGGACCGGTGAAACTTATACTCACGCACAATGAGGGGATCAAGAACCTTGATGACACATCTCGCCATTTACAGATTGAGGCAGAGCATGTAGATGTTATCCGCAGCACTGCACTTGTCACCCAAACTAGACATCGTAGGGGTTACAAGCCCCAACGCAATGGACAATGAGGTGGACCTAGACAAGGAAAACCAAAGAATCTGGCACCAAAGGATGGTAGAGTGTCCAAACGTTGTAGAGGCAGGCATAGTGGAAAGAAAGATAAGTCCAAACTAAAATGCTATAATTGTGGACAAAAGGGTTATTTCGCTTAGGATTCTACTAAGTCGAAGAAGGTAAACCCTGATTCTAGCTCTCTTAAAATTTGTGTTTGCTCATATGTCTTTATAACTCATTGTCTCCCTAGTTGGATTGTAGACACAGGAACAACCAAACATATAGCGAGAGATAGAGCTGGATATGTAGATTACTGTCGGGTCTTCGTCGGTAGACACTAGGTGATTATGGGAAATGAAGCGCAAGAAGATGTCCTGCAAACTTATCAGCTCAAGATGAGCACTAGGTGCAATCTGCTCCTTCATGATGTGCTTCACACACCCACTGTCCAATATAATCTACTTTCAGTTATCTCATTATTGCAGTTAGGATTTTCTTTCCAATTAAAAAATAGTAGTTTGTCTACTTATCTCGGTAGTGAGCTTTATAGTCATGGTACATTAAAGGATGATTTCTTTATGTTGGATTTGGATTCCAATAATTCTGTTATTTGTGTTGCATCTTCTTTTTCTTCTAATGTGATGTCTAATTCAATTAAATGGCATGCTAGACTTGGTCACATAGGATAAGAAAGAATGGCTAGAGAAGGGCTTTTGGGCTCTCTCGCCAAAGTAAACTTACCTATTTGTGAGCCTTGTTTAGCTGGAAAGTCATGTAGAAAGCCTTTTGGTAAGGCAATTAGGGCTTCTCATTCGTTAGAGCTAGTCCATTCTGACATATACGGACCAATGAATGTCAAGGCATGACATGGCGCATCCTACTTTATTACATTTATAGATGACTTCTCTCGATTTAGTTCAGTATTTTTGTTGTCTCACCGATATGAGGCTTTGGATTGTCTCAAATGCTTTGTAGTAGAGGTTGAGAATTAGAAAGAGAAAATTTTGAAAGTTCTTCAAACTGATAGAGGTTGAGAATATTTGTCTGATCAGTTCAAAGATATATGTAAAGAAAAAGGGATATGCATGTAGTTAACGATTCTTGGTACTTCGCAATAAAATGGTGTTGTAGAGAGAAGGAATCGTACTCTTCTAGATATGGTTAGGACAATGATGCAAACCTCTTAATAATTTTCTGGGGGGATACTCTTTTGACTGCCGCCTACATCCTTAACTGAGTGCCTTTAAAGTCAGTTTCTACCACTCCATATGAGTTATGTAAAAGCAAGAAGCCTAACTTGGATGGCTTACGCCCATGGAGATCTACTAGGTATGTTCACAATTCCTCCCATAAGTATGGGAAGTTAGGCCCTAGGGATAATAAATGTGTTTTTATTAAATATTCAGAACACTTTAAAGACTATGTAATGTACGGTGAACACCCCAATTGGGGAATGATTGAGATTGAGTCACACGATGTTGATTTCCTAGAGGAGAATTTCCCAAGCATTGGTGAAGTTAAGAGGGATCTTGAACTCTATGAGTTAGAGGAAACCCAATGAGACGCACCTTTATCTAATTAGCATAATGAGGAATCATAACCTCATCCTGTAGTTACCAGAGACAGTGGGAGCGATCCCTTACCTAGTTAGAGTATACCATTAGATGACTCTCATGATTCATAGTTACGTAAGAGCAATTGATGAATTGTTCCTCGTCATCGCTTTGATATTGAAAGAGAGTCCTTCATAAGTATATCTGTGGATGTTAATAAGCCAGCTTCGTATGCTGAAGCTATAACTTCACTTGCGTCTGAGAAATGGCTAGTTACTATACAGGAAGAGATGAGCTTAATAACTATGAATAATGTATGGGAGTTGGTTGATCTTCTGCCTGGGTGTAATACCATTGGCAAAAAATGGGTCTTAAAGATCAAATACAAGGCTGATCGGTCAATTGACAAGTACAAGGCTCGTCTTGTGGTGAAAGGTTATACCCAACAGGAGGGTGTAGACTATGAGGAAACGTTCTCCCCTGTGGTGAGATTAGCCTCCATTCACCTAATTCTAGCTATCGTTGCACATTTAGATTTAGAATTATTCCAAATGGATGTGAAGACAACATTTCTCAATAGAGACTTAGACGAGGAGATCTACATGGATAAACCCATTGATTTTCAGGCAGAGGGACAAGAGCGTAAGGTTTGTCTTTTGAAACTCTCCATCTATGGCCTGAAACAATCATCTAAGCAGTGGTATTTTTGGTTTTATCGAGCTATTATCTCTATGGGCTTCACGATAACTGAAGAGGACCATTGCGTGTATGTTAAAAAGAGTAAGAATAAGTTTCTTATTCTCTCGCTTTATGTGAATGATATTTTATTAGTTGGAAATGACATGGAGATGATTGTTGCCACTTAAGAGTGGCTATCCTCCATATTTAAGATGAAGGACATGGGTCAGGCAGATTATGTGCTTGGGGTTAAGATCTCAAGAGATCGGTCTAAGAGGCTTCTTAGTTTGTCTCAAGAGACTTACATAAAGAAGATTTTAAAACGGTTTCATATGCACTATTCGAGACCCATAGACACTTCAATGGACAAGGGTCAAATTCTTAGCATTGAGTACTGTCCTAAGATAGAGTAAGAGAAGAAGCAAAATGCCAATGTTCCATATGCCAGTGCAGTCAGCAGTCTGATGTATACAATGATGTGTACTCAGCCCGACATATGTTTTGTAGTTGGTATGATCAGCCGATATCAAAGTAATCCAGGAGCTGCACATTGGGCTACAGTTAAGAGGATATTTCGGTATTTACGAAGGGCTGTAGACCTCGTTTTATGCTACCAAAGTAGTAGTCTCAGATTGGCAGAATATAGTGATGCAGATGGATCTGTTAATAGAGATGAGTGTAAATCCGTCACGGGTTACGCCTTTATACTCGGAGGTAGAGCTATTTCTTGGTGTAACAAGAAACAGTAATGTGTCTCCCTATCTACCATGGAGTCAGAGTATACGACATGTACTGCTGCTATTCAGGAGGCTATATAATTAAGGAGATTCTTGCAAAGCTTCAGTATCACAGGATATCTTGATGAGGCTGTTGTGATTCATTGTGATAGCACAACTGCTATAACTTATGCAAAGGATCCTAAGTACCATCGTAGGACTAAGCACATTGATACTTGGTATCTCTTCATTTGAGACATCATTGCGCAAGGGCAAGTGGTCCTAAGGTATGTCTCAACCAGCTATATGATTGCTAACCCATTGACCAAACCCATTGCCAGAGATGTTTTTCATAGGCATGTTAGGGGTTTGGAATTATGTAGGGTTTGATGTGCTTATTTTGTTGAACGCTTTGGATTATATCTTATGCATTATGAGATGAGTTTTCATTTAATGGGCATGATTGATACTTGATTTAGTTAGTGCGCATATCTTGTATTATGAGTAAATATCACCAGGCTTTATGATCGGCCCTCTCACATGGGCGATCGCTCTAGTGTTGAGATAGTGAGCAGAATGAGACACTAAATGATCACATAGATACCATGATAATGTGATCTCCTTGGCGCTTAGAAAGTGAGTAAGGGTTGATGTTTATTTAAATGTCGCCTTAGTAAGACCTAAGATGAGACTGTATAAGTTGAACATGGAGTTATCCACACCTTCGTGAAGCTTGTAAAAAGACAGATGTGAGATTCTTGAGAAGCTCAAGTTAGGCGCTGGTGAGAGCGACTAGACTAAGATCCATATGGTGTTAGAGTGTGACAGACCCTGAGTGAGACCTCCATCATAGCATACATATCATACTGTGTGTGCTGTAAGATGACCATTGTGGGAGTGATAGAATAGATCCCTGCTTTGTCACTGTGTGAGCCCTATGGACTTTAAGTCCAAGTCTATACCCTTTGAGACTTAGCACTATGTCATGAATTTAAAGCTTGTTGCTGCTACTTTAGCATGTTATCCAAGGGTTACGAGGAATATGATCCAGCGGAGCATATCTAGGAAAACAGTTGAGTTTAGATGGATTAACATAAGTGGCTAAGGAAAGATCATTTGACATCACACTCATGATTTGTTGCTCATAGCCCGGGGGATTATGTTAATATTAGTTTTTTGATATGATCATGAACACAAATGTATTGAAAGGTCTTGCATGACTTTATATTAGTTATAGGAGGGGTTAGAAGTGCAAGATCTGGTGTGGTTTGGTGATTTGGGGGATACACGAGATGATTGAGTTGTAGTATTATATTAGTTAAATGGTAATTTAATATAACATTCCTCATCGGTACCTTTCTCGTCTGTCGTACGCTCCATTTTCTTGTATGAGGAGTTGAACAGGATGAGAGATTTATGAGATGAGATTATGGATGCCCCTTGTGTCAAAGTGGGAGATATTGCATGGGGCCTACGGTATGTCCATATGGGCGCATGGATATATATTCAGTATATATTTCACCTCCTATTGATAAGGAGACAATGAGCTGTCATTCTCAGATTTGAACTCCTAAAAGATAAAGATAAGTGGTTCTTATCTTTATCATTGTGTATATTTGTTATACATAGAATATATCAGGAGAAAAACTTACATATTATTAGTTTCTCTTTCTAAATTACTTTCTCTCTCTAGTTCTTTTTAGGGTTACCGTCTTAGTGCCTTAGAATTTGAAACGTGTGGTCTTCATATTAGACTCTAGTAGCCCTCTACTATACGATGAAGAAGACACAAAGGAGATCTTGGATTGATTCGTGGTGTATTGCACGTGTTGTGTGAAGAGCTCGTAAAACAAACAAGACGATCTGTATATCGTATTATTATCTGCATAAGATATTCCGTATACCTTATATATATTTTCCTACAGTGAGGATAGTCTCTTCAACAAACCGTTGGTTCCCAAACTCAAGTTTGGTTGGTTTTGCCATCACTGTCTCTATGGGAAACATTAAGCTACCTACACTGTTTGCTCACAAAGTACATTTGAGTGTGTCATCTCTCCCAACTCATGCATGACAACACAAAATTCTTAAAGGAAATTAATGTTGGCCAATTAATAATATTGATATATATACAAATATTATGTCAGCAAATTATAGGTATATATAGATCATAATATGGATTATTCATGAATTAAGAGTGTAAGTGTGCATCAACCATGTTATGAAATTATTAAAAAAAAACTAAAATGCCTCTCTTTTTAGGTATTATTTCTCTAAAGTAAAAGGTCTTGACATCTTATAAGACGAATTGGGTTCAAGACTTTGTAACTAGACATTGTCTTCAAATACAAAATAATAGGGTGCATTATATTTCATTTTTGAAAATTTTTTTTTTTTTTTTTTTGCTTTTAAAGACAGAAAAAACAAGAATTGATACGAAAAATGTTTTTGGAAATTTTTTGGGATCACCTCAGTATTAGAAAATTGATTTAAATAATAGGTTAAAGTTTTTAAAAGCTATTTTCACACGAAAATGAATACGATCAAGTTTTCAAACTTTCCACTGTAACAAAATCTACTCTTTATTTTATTTTTTTATTTATAGTTTCTTGCATGCTATAGTCATGCATTTTAGCTAGTAATTGATAAATAAATCCAACAATGACATTGATTCCTTTTGTAAGTGAAAAAGAGCTCTATTTATACCCGTTAATCCTTGATTTTTAAACTCAACAAGGTGAATAGAGTGTCCCCACTGATCAACTTAATTAGCAATGGTGAAAAGTGAAGTAACTCGAATCATGAGAAGCCAATAGGTAAATAAATGTACTTTGGATATTTAATTATAAACAAACCCTCTCTGGAAGTGCCCTTCAGGTTTTATCTCAGGGATCTTCACTACATCTGAGTCAAAATAGTATCAGAAATTAGATCACCCACCATGGTAACCCGTCGATGCATTTATATAGATGCAGACAAGGTCAATGGCCACAAAATGTGACTTGAATGCCACCTCACCTATTCAAATTCTCTTAAAATTTTCCTTTAGTTTGAAACCAGGCTTTAGGGTGAGAGTTTGGAATCTGACCTCAGAACTATATGACCATCTTTTGCACTTAATGAAGTTGTACATGTGAAGGTTCTTCCAAGAAATCACACGCCTAAAAGTCTGAAAAAATTAATATGATCATTGCAAATGTTGTTTTTTAGCTTCAAAGTTTATCAATTGGAGATCTTTGATTAAGACTGACCGATTGAGTGGTATGGAAGGCTGGAAGCAACTAAATAACTTTGCATTTGGGAAATATTAGGTACCGCGTTCAAATTGTCTTCATGAAAAAGCCAAATGAGATCCAAAGAGACAATTAATAGTCATAATAATACTAAGGATCAAAACATGTAGGCTCGCTTGTTTTCAGAGAAGACTGAGGAAATGGTACAGGTTTAGGATCTTACAATCACACTATCTCAACCTCAAATGACCCAAAAGCTTCTTTCCCTTCCACTGTCTTGTGGGCAACCAAACACACACGGCACATTACAGAATATGAAAAACAAAACAAAAAAGGAAGAAAAAGGGAAAAAAGGAAAAAAAAAAAATGAACTTGCTAGAATGGGGAAAGTAAGTAGCTAGGGTGCTTCATAAAGGATTGGAAGCCTAATAGCTCCTTTCATTCCTTAGTCTTCTTGGCCATTTCCTCATGAAAAATCTCCAGCAAGACACTGCTTTTGCATTTGGGGCACTTGGGATCTTCTTTTGATAGCATAACGTACATGAGGCATTGAGGACACCCCACGAGCATCATTGATTTGGCCTCTGGGCTGCTTGCAAAGAGAAGAGACTGATCGGAGCTGAGGTCTGATGACACGCAAGAGTTTGGAGGGGACATTTCCATCGAAGAAACTGATCTGTTTGGGGAGTCCACTTGTGGGTAAGGCCTTGGAGGGGATAAGTTCAGCTTCAAATCGAGCTTTGGACCGTTGGCCTTGTGATTCATTTTTTGTGAAGGCTAGAATAAAAAACAAACAGAAACAATCAGAAGAAAAAGGTAGCATTGTCTCCTAATATGAATGAAAGAGTGGACTGAAATACAAAAAGAAACCAAAAAAACAATAGTAAGCTATATATAACAGTGAATATAATTACTTTTGCTGAACAAATGGAGGAGGCAATGACTGGTACTCCAATTCTGTGAAAGGAGAACCGAAGAAATTGTGAGCGGAGTAGATGCCCTTCAGCTAAGACTCAACTCCGCCAACAGAAACTACCCCAACATGAAAATGAGTCTGGTGATGGTGGTGTTTGGACTCAATGGCCATATATATAGTGGAATAGAGAGGGAGAGAGAAAGTGACAGGTTTCTTTAATTCGTATTAATTGTGGGTACGACTGCGGAGGGTGTAGATTATTATATGAAAGCTAGAGAGAGAGGAAGGGGAGGTTAGAAAGTGAAAGGGGTACTGAATAAACTGATTGAAGGTTAGGAAGATTTGGTAGAAGATGAGTGTAAATTTGGTGCCTAGTGGGAAGAGAAATGTCAAGGTAAATGTAGCAACTGTAGAGTACTAAGGAAGAGCAACTATTCCAACTAGAAAAGTGAATGAGTGCTCTTCATTCATGCTGGAATAGTTGGTTAATTTACATATAATAGATAACAAAAGAAATTAAGATCTTTAAGAACAATTACTTATTTGAATAACAATGGAGGGAAATTGGAGTAACATTGCAACCACAAAGTGTTAGGGAAGTAGGAGTAAATATTGCAACTACATAAGTGCAACGGAGCTTTCATTCATTGCTGGGATAGTTGGTTTAGAAATAATATATGTTAAATAAATATAAGACTCGATCTAAATAAGTTGCCTCAATTTATTTTTTCTGTGTTTGTAGCTCCATCTTCTACTTCTCCTCCTCCTTCCTCCCTAAAGCATATGCTTCTTTGACATTAAGTTCGATATGGTAAGTCAATAAACCCTCCATTTGCATCGTGTACGCCAAATCATGACTATGCAATCTGCCCCAATTGATGTTTGCTTGAGGTAGTTTGGTAACTTGCAAAAATTTAACAATTATACACAAGCATTGATGGAATGCGTCTTGTTTATTTTACAAGAAAATGTTATGATTAGATTATCATTTTATTTTTAATATACTGTTCAAAAATTGTAAGTCCTGATTAATTTTAATAGTTCCTTTTGACAGCTAAAGGCTTGTTGGAAGTTGACTTGCTGATCCACGATGTGTTGCTATAAAATAGGTTTTACAAGTGAACTAATTTTAACCTAGCTTTTACTCTCAATGACTTATAAATAGTTTTCATTATAAGATAAACATTGATTATTATTGTAACCAAAAGAATCTCACTTTTTCTGCTGTCCTTTTTTTTTTTTTTTGTTTTTACCGTGTTTAGGACAACCCAGTATTTTTTTTTATTGGTATAGAACCTGTTTATCTATCTCATTATGTTTAAGAACTTTTAACTGGAGTCAATGATAACATGGGCATCGAAAAATTGTGACAGGAATCTGTGAAGGATGTAAACATCCTTGAGTGGATAATTTCTTTCATTCACATCAAAACTAAGCTCAGCCACATTTTCTTGAAAACTTTGATTTACTGTGAGAACTAGACCAATATATATATAAGAACATCCCAAAAAAAAGGAAAAAGGAAAAAGGAAAAAGGAAAAAGAAAAAAGGAAAAAAAAGACCCATAGCATTTATAAATAAATTAAGACTTACCATCTAGAAGATCTCTTTTCCTTCAAAAACTTGAAAATTTTCAACCCCTTTGATCGTTTGCCAGGAATGATACCCCTTCAACTAGTACAACAAACATCCCCAAGGAACTTTAACCCCCTCTCCTAAACAAAAACACCAATATGCATGGCCAGCTTTATCCATAGGAATGTTACACTCTTTTGGGGTTATTTCATTCCCAAATTTAGACTTCCCGACATCGCTTGCATCTATAAACGGTTTATAATGATCTAGATATTTACAAACTTTAAAAAAAAAACTTGGGTGACATGTAATATTCACTCAAAATAATGTTGCACATGCCTTGCGAAATCCTTTTGCAACTTGATTTTTCTCATTTCCCTACTTACCTGGATTTGTATAAGTTATCTTTTGAATCAAAGTAGTGCCTTAAGTATCAAAAAAAGAATGCTAGTGGTTGCTAAATAAAATATAAAATAACTCATGATAGTCATCCCCACATCTTCCTTTCAAGTTGGAAAGTAATTAAAAGTATTATAATTGAGAACCAACTAGAAAGTAAAAGTAGTAAAATACAGAGCTATATGGGCAGTTGAGTTCTCAATACTTGGTTAATTTGGCAGTTGTCTAGGTGGAATTTGATTGTTTAACCATGTTATTGTTGTTGTTGTCATTGTTGTTCTTATTATCATTGATCACGTTATTAATGTCACCAATGAGATGTTACAGCTGATAATATTTAGGCAACTAAATCTTCTACCTTATTAATGCGAAAGTGGAAATCTCGCCCAAGAAACATTTTGAATCCTCCCACACTTCAATTTTTGTAGTTTCATTTTAAAGTAATCGCCAGTCACGTATTTTTGACTCGCTACCTGAATGCATTATGTCTCGCTTGAATGATTTAATGGGGTGAGCAACTAAAATTATGAGAAGTCGCAAGAGGTAGGCTTGTGACATGTTGTTGTTGTTATATTATCATTGTTATTATCTTTTGGTATACTCCAAGAACCGATTTATATAAGAGTTGTGCACATGCAGTGCATGTTAATCTTTAAAACATTTTTTTTTATTAAAGATGTTTCTTTTCATCGAAGGTGTTCTATGGTAATCATCTTATTTAAACATGTAGTTCTAGATAATATTGTATTTAATATTCCACCATAGTACTTTTTTTTTGTCCGGCGGTGATGAGCCACACAATAGGGTGGTAAAATTTCTTGCTGTTGTATTCTAGACTCGGGATCCAGTGAAGGCATTATTTGATCTCAAATCTCTAATATCAAGAAATTTTACCACCTAAGCTAGCACTTGACATTTATGCTATGTTTGGAATCTGAATTTATGAATAAAAAAAGAAGAGGAAAAATAAAACAAAAATGGAAAATTTTAATTTCTTATTTATTTATTTATTTTTGTTCTTTTATCCTCCACTTTCTCTAACAACCAAACATACAATGTAATTTCATATCCTTCTCTATTTTCTTTTCCTTCATTAAATCCTTAATCTAAATACAACGTTAACATACAAAGAATTCAAGTCAGAGTCTGTTTATTCTTTCGTCATGCGAAAACAAAAAGTCCCCTTGCAAGACATGGCAAAAACACAAAATATTACTTTGGTCGAATCAATTACTTTCCTGATAAAGCGAGACGTTTACATAGGGATACTTGAGTTAGGGCTGAAGCAGTCCAATAATGTAACAAAATATCATACTTTTTTTAATCAAACAACTGCCATATATGCATGTTCATATATGCATCAATACTCAAGCCAAAACAGCATACAGAGGATATTTGGAAATACATAGGTACTTTGCTTTGGTGGCCTTCATAAAGCCCTTGAGTACATTTGTACCAGAAGTAGATGAATATTTACTACCTAGGCTTGAGAAACCGTTCTTCCTTTAGAAGTACAGGCAAGAATAATCAATTAGAAGTGAAATATGTTCCAAAGGCTCTTCAAAATTTATTGTCATTAATTTATGCTTTGGTCAGGCAATAATGACCAACTTAAGGATCTGTCATCCCAACATCAAAAGAACTTCGGCATTGTTTTAGCTCGTTTGGTATAGTTTTTTTTTTTTTTATCATTTTTTATTTTACTTTTTTGACTTATGAGTAAAAAATTATAAGTTTTTTACTTTTTTACTTTTATAAGCTAAAAACAAGCAAAATAGCAACAACAAAAAAAAAAAGAAAGTCAAAATTTTTTTTGACTTTTTTACTTATAAACTAAAAAAAAGGTAGACAGAAAAATCCTATCAAACGGGCCATTTGTATGACAATATCGTAAGAAGTTTCTAAACATCAAGATGACAATGTTATGACTGATAAAAAAAAAAACAAAAACAAAAACAAAAAAGAGGAGATTGTTGTTAATATTTATTCAGTTAGCTGGTCGACAAGAAGTACAAGGGGTTGCAAACATCAAGTAATTGACGTTCCTATGACGAACAAAATATAGAAAAAGAAAAGAGATGACATAATTATTCATATTTATTTAGTTAACTGCTGGACGATACTACAAGCGGTTGGCTAGGTATTCTTTTGAATGTTGTTGCATAAGAAAATGGTTGTGAAGGAATGACATTTTCTTTAATAACCCTCGAATTTACGCATAGCACCAAATACGACTTACCGAAAACCACATTACGCTTAATAGACAAAAATCGTAATTAATTTAGATTGAGCAAGCCAACAATAATACTAGTCATGGAACTTGTAAGATGTAAAAATTACTGAAATTCTAAGATGGAAAAAGATAAAAATTGTCAAAAGAAAAATTAATCAAAAATATTTAAGAAAGTGCTAAAATACGTGGTTTATTGAGCAAAGCATTGAAGTTTTGAAGAATCTACATGTCACGTTATTCTTATTTTAATTTTTCTTTTTTCTTCTCTTTCTCTTTTTTCCTTCTTTATTTTTGTCCTTTAGACCATCTTCAAGCTTATGCTCCGCTATTTAGTTACCCAACATTCTTGCGCTTGGCAACCTGACATGTTGTTAAAACCTTTTAGTAGATCTCAATACAAAGAGTCCATGAATTGTGATTCTTCACAAATGTCAATGCTATCGTTGACAGTTGAGCACAAAAATATTCTTAATGAAACAAACAAAATTCCTAAGGATTTATTGCTTCTTATTTAATTGGGCACACGACCACAAAAAATCCTTAACCTAAACCTAAACTTGATTCCATCATCTATGTATTGGAAGGACTCCACCGTAATTTATTCGACTTTACACCCTGAGTTGATATGTACTCTAGGTCCTAAATATTCCAGTTAGAGGTAACCAAATATTTTGAGTTTTGGTTTTAATCCAGCTTTGACCAGAATCAAATTCTTTTCTTCTCCAATTAAGCAACAACAAAAAAAACGAAGAAGAAGAAGTAATGTTTCTATTGAGACTTGAGCATTTAGTCTAGCTTTCTTTTTATGTCAAACTTTTACCACTTACAATATATAAAATCAACTAGCTACATAAATAAATACAATGTAATAAAAATAATCTTTATATAGCACCGGTTGAACCATGAAGCAATTTGATTTTCAGTTTGGTCCTGGTAAGTATAATATGAACATAAAATTCAATAAAATCGATTTTAGTCACTTCGATTCAAACTCATTTTACGCGAGTAGGTTGGCAGGTTTTAAATGATGCAGCCTAAATCTAGGAAATAATGTATGGGTCAGGTGTCCTAGTATCTTTCGAACTCTCTATTAATTGAGCCAATTTTTTTTTCCCAATTTTCAGCCATTACATTAACGTTGGACAACCAGTCTCTAATTTGTCGGTTGGTAAACTTGCATTGAAATTTTTAATGGAACTCATCTAGACTTGTACTCTCATTTATTTAAACATCAAACGAGATAAGTTTCCAAAAAAATTTCCCGCGCAATCATGTAGGCATCCATAATTTTATCCATCTGGTTAGTAGTTGACGCCTTAATTTCGAGTTTCTTCAAAACGACATATGTTGAAGCGAAAATAACTGGGTCTTTTATTTTAAATGAGTACAGCGATGCTTTTTTTAATGAAGAGAAGTGAAAGACAAGGGTTGATTTTATCCAATATTTCAAGTTCGAAATCTCTTAAGTACTATTAATTCATTAGGACCACCTTTAGATTTTTAGCTCAGTAATTACCCGATTTGTACAGGACAAGAAGATTACACAAGTCCTAGAACCACTCAGGGGAAACATACTCTCTGTAATTCACTTAAATTACTCTTCATTTCTCTTCTCATTACAAAATTGGGAAGACTATCAAATTTAAATGGTGGAAAACTAGAAACTCTCTCTCTCTCTCTCATAGAGAAAAAAAAAAAAAAAAAAGGTGTTAATGGAATAGAGTCCAACTGTAAACATGACCACCAACTTGAATGCATACTGGTTGTTAATTAGTATTTGCAGCAAGAAAAGTAGAACTAAAAACCAACCAAACTTGCATATGCTTTTACTTCCATGATACAACAAGGTTCAGTATTTGTTAAGTCATTCATTTAATTAACTTTCAATAGTCTTTGTTATTGTTTATATGCAAATGCAATGGAGGTTGGCTGTGGTTTTACTCCATAATAATTAATCTATTTATAAGGTTTAAATGAAAATGCAATGGAGCTAGCTGCTTCACCTAATAAACTGATTTCTGGAACTAACCTGAGTCCTTCACCTTTTTTGGATGTTTCCTTCTTTTCTTTTCTTTTTCTGGAAAAAGAAAAGACATAACCTTTGCTTGAAAGAAAATCTATTGTATTTATCTCATTTGAACCTGAAGTAGGTATGCCGAAAACTCAGGCATTTAATAGATTGTGCCAAAATATTCCCAAGAGTTCATATCTCATGCAAGTTGCTTTCTTTCAGTTGGTAAAAAGGATGCACACGGACAAATTAAAAAAAAATAAAAAATCAAATGCACACGGCTACCACCACCACTGTAGAGTTTAGAAAGGGGTCAAATGTACACAATCTTACCCGTGTGTGAAGAGATTAATTCCATGTTTTGAACCCATAACTTTGCTACGCCATATAATTGTTAGCTTTGGCACAAAGATTGGTGAGAAAATGTGAACACTGATGATGCTTTGCTTATATGTAACTCTTCTACTAAATTTGAGCAAAGTAGTTTTCAATTTAAAATGTCCTGTGTGACATCAACTGTGATTGGGGACCAAAAAACCTATCACATGCTTATTTTTACACTGAAGTCGCAGAACAGGATTGGAGTAACGTAAGTTAAATACTGCAAGTGAGAGTTAGGAACAATCAATGCATCTTTCATGCTAGCGGGAAAACAGTGTATATTGAAAATTCCTTAATCCTGGATTATTAACCTTAAGGGTGTGCAATGGCTAATATATAATGTCAAACTAGTTCTCTTTACCTGTGTAATTATTTATATGTACTCATCACAAAGCAAAGAGCAATAACGTAAACAAACACATTATTTAGCATGGAAACCCAAATCGGAGAAATTGAACTTGACCAAAGCAATCATTATTAAGAATAGCTTACATAAGACCGACTTATAACCATAAGGCCAAAACTCTATGAATGCCATCTGAATCCCGAAACTCCAGCTATAGTTGGACTGCTAGACTCCCTAACTTTCTGTTCTTCCAATCTTTGTCTCTAACAACGAATTACCATGATGCTCTGTTTTATCTTTAGAATCTACCAAGATGCTCTTTGATATATTCTTCAATCAAGTAACAATGGTGTGGATGATCTGGATGCTCAAAGACACATGATATAGTTCTTCAATCTCTATCTTTGTGTATCAAATTCAACTGTATCTCTTCTTTGTATATCTCCATTGTCTATCTTTCCAAAGATGTTTCAATCAATGCATACCATGTATCTCATCCAAATCTTTTCTCTCTTCCTAAACATAGTCCATGTAATCTCTTCTATTGGTTGGTTCGTGCTTGGCTTTAGAATCTTTAGATATGCAACAACTTTACCAAGTCTAGACTCTATTTCTATCTGATCTTGTTGCGATGGCTCGAGCCATCATATGATAGGGGAGCATTCATAACTACCAGTTATGTATAATTAACTTATGAACAAAACAAGAAGCTAATTAATTAACCTTATTATCCTACTATATTAGGTTATAATAAAGTTCATATATTTTGTAAAACAATAAAGGAAAAAAAAAAAAATGGGAGGTCTTATGCACATGCGTATATATCTTCATCGGAAAGGCAGCCAGCCATAAAATGCTTGTCTAATTTCTGGCTTGAAAAATGTGATTGCCTCATATTTAGTGAGTCATGAGGATGATATGTTATCTTTTATATAATGCAAGCTGCTTTCAGCCAACAAACATTTAGGTGATCTACATCAAAATAAAACAAATTAAAACACAAAAGATATCCTCAACAGCCTTACTAGAGCTGTAGACAAAATGACAGAATGCCTTTTTTTTTTTTTTTTTTTTATTTCTCATCTCCCACTAAGATTTGAATTGAATTATCATTTGACTCCAGCGGTCCAGCCCAAGTGCTTCATTTTAAATTTGTTTATTTTGCTTTTGATGTGTTCCGACTTCTTGTTATAGCTCACTAGAAAACAACAGCAATGGCATTATAAAGTATACAAGATCCATGTTCGATGGTGTCTGGGCTGACCCTGTGGTTGCTTTAATTAATTTGGCAATATCTTATATTTTATTATATCTAGATCAATGCCGACAATGAGAATTATGTTAAGATCTTGGAGTGTTTCTTGTTTTTTAATTTCAAGATTTAGGAGTATTTTATTTTTGGGCATGTATAATATTGGACAGTTGACGAATTTTTTTACTGATAATTTGAAATCTTAAAGATATCAACTTATATACGGACAGCATGCTCCTTTGTAAGGCACATGAAAAGGACAGTGAAATTGGCTTTCCCCCTTGTAAGGCATATGATTTTCATATTGCCAAATTCGAAGTTACTGGCAACGTCTATCAAGATTTTATAGTACGCAATATTGATTGTTTATGGATTAATAAATATAAAATGATTTATATATATATATATATATATTGTAGGTGGAATTTTCAGAAAGCCTGGTTAAACTCTCAAATCAAATTGACAAGCAAACACAATCTGTAAGAGAAGAAGACAATGAAAATGAGTTGACCCTCTTTTGGGCTAGAGGCACTCCGATGATTAAGTTAGTAAGCTTAATCACAATAAATCGAATAAAATATAGAAAGCTAAACCTCAAGTGAACGTACCTTACACCTTTAGTACATTTGGGTATTTATAGGTTTCGGAATGTCATGTTCCCTTTGGGAATTGGAGTCACTTTCCTCCCAAGAATATTCCTTGTTTGAGTCGGTTTAATGTATTAGACTTATCATTTATTTGTCCTCATTTACCTAAGAATAGGATTCGTATTACAAACGTCATTAGTCCTAATACCTTTTGGATTAGAACCCCTAGACCAGCCTCTTTGAGTCCTAACCTCTGATCAACATGGGCCTAGTCTGACAGGTCGGCATTAATGGGCCAACCTCACTGGGTTGGTCTTCTCTTAACCTTGGACTTGGCTCTTATTGGGCCCACAATTGCCTCCTAGCCCTTGTGCCCTAATTAGACTAACAAAGAGGACAAGGGCTAAGATTGCATTTAAAGCTTGTTCTTTAGCCTTCCCGTCATTTCGAGGACCTAGGCACCACATGGCAATTTTATACTGGCCTTGTAACTGAAGGGGAGTGTCGTATGGAGCGTCGAGGTAACACTTGGGTCAAGCGTCATGATTGCTGCAGTTTCTCGACTTCCGAACCGATGGCATGGCTCACTATAAATTGGCGTATCTATACCTGTAGTCATCATTCGTACCTAGCTTGAGACTTATGGTGAAGGAGAGAGAACAAATCTTGCCTTAATATTGTAAGTTGTTAAAACCTTTGCTTTTTTCTTTTTCTACCCTTCTCTTCCGTGGTCGTCCCCTGATAGCGACCTGCCTTAGGAAACTTATAGATAGCCCGGAGGCTGTTGTCGCCTTTAAGTTTAGGTATGACATTGTCGACCAGGTCGACCTTGAGTTGGTTGCCCCTGATGACTATAAGATGGAAGAAACCAAAAAGGGGATACCCTTCCCCGTGATTGCTATCGTAAAGGGTGGCGTCAAGTTCCCCTTGCACCCTTTTCTTGTAAGATTTCTCCAACACCATGACGTGTGCCTAGCCCAAGTAAGCCCAAATGCCTATAGGATTGTCATAGGGATACTGGAGCTGAACCAAATCATGGGCATTAGCTTTGGGCTTGCAGAGCTTGATTTTTGCTACACTCTGTGTAAAGTCAAGCGTGATAGCTGAAAAGTTTACCTTTGGGCAACCGACAAGAGTAGGAAAATAATAAAGTGTCTCCCATCTTCGGGTAAGGGCGCAGATGACGTCAGAGTCTGGGTTTCTAGGCCTTGGAAATTTGGCGACCTTCCTGCTGACCAAATACTGTCGAGTCAATGCCGTAAAACCCTCAAAGAATGAAGTTGGTGTCGACCTTTTACTTTTCATGTATATTGACTTGTACATTTCTAACTTGTTTCGTTTTGATTTGTTCAGCATCTGGTAAGAAGAGCAATAAAAGGGAGACATGGGGTGTCAATTTGAGCGATTTAAATAAGGTCCTAAACTACAAAGGCTCTGGTTGACTCCGTAACATTGCAAGGACCCCACACATTCTGCTGAACTATCCACTCTAGGTTTCCACCTTCACCGCCTTATTTAGGATCCCGGCAAGCATACTTGCCAACTGTCGGAGAATGGTGCAGTTGGTGAGTTCGCCAAAATTCTAGTAGGGATTACCATTGAAAGTGTACTCCTCAACAATTGGGTGACTATTGCCGACCTACCTTCCAACACATTGCAACCAGTTGGGAGTTCGGGGACTCGAATCGTTAGAAACGCCATCCCAATGTCTTCAGGAGTTGCCTTTCCAAATTGGGCATCGTTCGAGCTACCCCTAACCATCACTAACGTAGTAGTCAACCCTTTTGATACCACAAATTATCTGATCTACGGCATAGCCTCTAAGTAGTCAAGTTCATTTGAATTGGCATCAACTTCTACTCCATAAACAGTGCCCGACCACCGAGTTGTAGCCAAGATTGGGCAGAAGCCGAAGCTAGAGTATCCTTTGTCCTCAAATTTTGATACTCTTAATAAGATAAACCTGAGGGAGATGATGCTGCAGAAGGTGGCGAAGAAACTGAAGTAGGGGAAGCTAGAGGCTGAAGTAGCGAAGTCCATTCCCCCTGCCACCGTTGCAGAGGTTGGCTCCTCTAAACCCGAAAAATAGAGGAGGGAGAAGAGGTCATAAAAAAAAAAGCCAACGGCAAGGGATGCACTAGTTGAGCCTGCAATAAAGAGAGCTAGAGTAGTGCCGACAGATCCCCATCTTGGTAGTAGTGTCGTATCTGATGATGCTGACTCCGTGGTTATAAGACCCATTGTTGGTGGCCGTCGTATGCTGCCAAATGAATCCTTGATCAAGTCGGCTGAGGTAGCTATGGAAGTGGTTAAAAGTAACCTCCAGCAAGTTGACATTGACTTGTTGGAAAGTAATAATGACTTATCAATCTTCCTTGGAGCCTTCCATGAATCCTTACTGGTAAGTTTCTTCATGAATTTACTTCCAATAGTGACTTTTATTGGTTGTGTACTGATCTGACAAGCCTGTTTTACTTCTAAGGCTCTCTCAACTCATTAGAGGTCATGCGCCGCTTTCGAGATCTATTCGGAAAGCACAACAAACTCATTAAAGAGCATGCCAAGCTGAAGGGGGAGTGAATTGAGGCAAGAAAGGCCCAATTGACCACTGCAAAGAAAGTTGAGAAGGCGAAGACTTTCTTGAACCAAGTTACAGCCGATCTGAGCAAAAATGATGACGAAGTCTCAAAGCTGGAGGCCGACAACGCCATACTCTCGGTGGACTTGTTTAAGTCGAAGGCCAAAGTTGAAGGACTTAAAGCTGACCTTACAAAGGTTATGGCCATGGCCGAGGCCGAGGACAAGTATAAATAAGCCGTGGCAACTACTGCTGATGATTTTGCCCTTTAGATGGTTGATCTTTCATAGTCGATCTTCGTTAAAGGTTGGTGTTGCGCCCAGATTTTTCACACTCAAGGAATACACACACAAGCAAGAAAAATAATGTACTCTCTCATTAGAACTCATCCTCCTAAAAGAATGAGTGCGACTAGGTTTGAATTAAAAATTGATTTGATTAAGGGCTTTTGAAAAAATATTTGGAGTCATCACCTAACTTGACAAAGGTGAGTTAGGTCACCTAAAACTAAGCACAACCCGAAGATTACACTTAGGTTTTTGAAAAGGTTTTGAAAACTACCTCGAGAGGGATTTTTTTAGAAAACAGGTTGTTTGGCAACCTTTGAAAAAACGCAAGCCCTTTTTTTGAAAATAACTCCATTTAGTCTTTGAAAATAGTATTCAAGATTTAGAGGTTGGTTACTTGTAGGGAAGACGCACTAAGCCATCACCCTACCCTGCCCTTGCGATACCTATATGACTATTCACCGTAGGCTCACTCATTCAGAATCTTCGATAAATATCCAATACTATCCACTTTTGAAAAAAACTTTATGAAAGAGATTGACATATGCATGATATGCAAGTGTAAGAAGCAGAATTGATTCGAAAATAGATTTGAAAGAACTTGATTTGATTTTGAAATGGATTTGAAAAGAAGACTTGATTTGAAATTGGAAAGCAAGTTTTGAAAATTGAAATTAAATATTTGAAAATAGATTTTGAAATTAGAAACATAAAATAGATCATAGAATTTGGAAGGTTAAAAAAGGTTGTGAAATTATAAATTTAAGAAAAGTTATGACCGCACCTATAAGGGTTGTCTACGTATCCCGTTTTGGGAATCAGGTCAGTCGTAGTTCGGACAATAGTCTAATTGAAAATTCAAAAATTTTGATTTGAAAAGATTTCGACCAAAAAAGAGTTTAATTTGAGCTTGGAATAGAAGATTTGAAATTAGGATTAAACTTAGACCTTGAACTTAAAAGAGGATTTAACCCTCGAAAGAGAACTTGGACTAGATTTGGAAAGATAGAGTTTTGAAAGTGTCTTAACTTGAATTGATGTTTGAAAAACCATCTTGATTTAGAAAAGAGTTTTTGGAGAGGAGTTGGAAGCTTCCTAACTTTAGGGTTAGGGTTGAACTAGAGGTTAGACATCCTAGGACTTTGGGTAACCTAGGGTTAAAGTATGTAATTGACTTGAATTGACTTGAACTTGAAAAACTTGATTTTGGAAAGTTTGGTTTTGGAAAAGCTAGACTTAGGAAAGAGAGGACTTAGGAAGGATTTAAGGTTAAGAAAGATTTGATTTAACTTGGAAGGGATTTAGAAAAAGATGACTTGAATGTTGGACTTGAAAAGTTGGAGTTTAAGGAAGATTGGATGTAGGAAATCTCGGATTTAGGAAAGTTTCATTTTAGGAAAGTTTCATTTTAGAAAAGATTTCGAATTAGGAAGTTTAAAATAGGAAAGGTTTTGAAATTGGAGAGTTTTGAATTTAGAAAGTTTTAACTTAAGAAAGTTTTGAATTTAGAAAGATTTAGATTTGGAAATATTTGAAATTTAGAAAGTTTAGAATTTTGGAAAGATTTGAATTTAAGAAAGGTTTGAGTTTAGAAAGATTCAAAGTTTGAGTTTTGGAAATACTTAAAATTAGAAAAGATTTGAAAATTTAGATTTGGAAAGGTATGGAATTAGGAAATGTTGGAATTAGGAAAGATTTGGATTAGGAAGGATTTGGATTTCAATTTCCTAAAAAAAAGATTGGATTTTGTTTCTAAAAAGAAATTATTTGATTTTGTTTTCAAAATTGGAGGATTGGATTTGGTTTCCTAAAATGGAGGATTTGATTTGACATGAAATTGGAAAGATGAAGTTTTGAAAATCCTAGATTTTGGTGTAAAAAATAGGATTTGAAAATATATGATTTTGATGTAGAAAATATGATTTAATAACCTAAAGTTTCATGTAGAAAAGGAAGTTGAAAATTAGGGTTTGATTTGACATGGTTCTAGGGCTTGCCTTGGACTCCAAGGTAAAGAGTTTTTAAAAAGTAAATTTTTTTGAAAGGAAGATTTTTGGAAAGAGATCTTAGAAAGGAGTTTTTAGAAAGTGAATTTTGAAGAGGGCTTTTTGGAAAAGAGTTTGAAAAGAAGTTTTGAAAAATAGATTTTTTTTATGGGAGTTTTTAAGAAGCAATTTTGGAAAAGAAATTGGAGAGAGTTTTTAGAAAGTATGTTGGAAAAGAGATTTTAGAGAGCAAATTTGAAAAGAGAGTTTTTGAAAAGGGATTTTTGGAAAGAGTTTGAAAAAAGATTTTGGAAAAAGAAATTCTTAGAAAGTAAGTTCAAAAAATAGATTTTGGAGAGGATTTGAATCCGAACTTTTGCAAACCTGTAAAAATATCTCACTTTTCTAAAACAATTCCCACCATAAGAAGGTTAGAACCCTTCTAAGATTGTGGTTTTCAAAACAACAATGATTTGAAAATATGGACCATATTAGTCACTTTAATTGTAACACTTTCCTAAAGCAACCTTAACCATGGAAAGGCTAGAATCACCTTAAGATTGTGATTTTGAAAATAAGTTTTGAAGAAGAAAATTTTAATACAAGTTTTGAAAACGATTTTGATGCAAATTTTATAAACAAGCTTTAGAGAGATGCATAATTATGATATGCACAATGCAAGTTAGGGTCGTGAACATATAAGGTTAAAGGCTTCACCACATAATCAAGGGGGCATGACCCACGTGGTCTCCGGTTATACTAAGAGAAAGCCCCCTGACACGGTGACTTTCAAAAGCCTAATCCTACACACGAACCAGGGAATCCCTTGTTTCATTCATGCAAGAAAGGGGGGTAGAAGATGGGGATTAAAATAGAAGAAAACCCAAGTGGGTTAGGAGAGAGAAGAGAGAGGGGAGAATTGCATAAACGTAAATAGGAAACCTACCTTACGTCTTCTTTTATTTGCTTGTTTTACTTCAATCTTCGCTTTGATCTTCAAGAGCTTTCAAGTTGCAGCACTTCAAGTCTTTAATGGAGGATTTAGAGGCTAGTAATTAGTGTATATGAGTGTATGTGAGTGTATGTATGCTAGGGTTTGAAGAACCTAAAGGGAACTAGGGTTTGGAAGGAATTCGAGCTCTATATATCGGAGGGCAGGGTTTTTGGACTGTGTTTGTGGACCTGTTTCACACTGGGAAAGGCTCTATATTTATAGACAGAGGAGTGAATTGGCGCCTGCTACAGTGGCACTAGGCCAAAAATCCTACTAACGCCACTAGGAGTGGCGCCAGGTAAAATTTTGGCTTGTGGCACCAAGTCACTTAGAAAAGTTTTAAGGTCGGCAAGCAACGTATCTTGAGAAGATTTAGGCACTTGTATTAGTAACTACCATACAATTTTTAGCTTAGCTTCACTAAGAGTGACTTCGAAAGGTTTGAGAATGATTTAAAGGACCGAAAATGGCCTGGAGGGCCGGAAAATGATAGGAACCCTTAGAATAGTGCCTCGGGGATAGTAAACTTGAAGAATGATGTCAGGATGTGTTAGAAGGGTTTACCCGGCCATTAAGGGCAAAACGGTCAATCGAGTCAAAAAGTTGTCGAGATGGATTTGGAATGTCCCGAAAGAATGCTTGAGGCTTGGAAACATTAGCTAGAATGTTCTAGAAGGTTCTCCGTTTAATACCCAGAGCTGGCGTGGTTGAAAAAGGCGGTCGCCCACTAGAGGCAAAATGGTTATTTTGCACCGAGCTTGCCGAAATTGACTCGGAATGATCCAGAAAGATAATAGAAAGTCCAGAATACTATAAGAAACATTCTCGAGGGGTTACTGGTTTGATACCAAAGCCGGTGTAGTTCCGGGGGCTTTTGGATGCCTAAGGGCAAAATGGTCATTTAGCTTTAAGTGAGCCCTACGGGCTCGAGAAGTAACCAGTGCACTAAATTGGAGTTTAGAAGTCGGGTTAAAGTCTGAATATGCATGTGATGTGTGAGAGTGAGCCCAATTGGGCTGGAGATTGCCGAGCGGGCAAAAATAGGGTGCTTAGAACTGCCTCTCTTTTTCTGTCTTCACTGGTCGAAGATAAAAAACGATAAAGTAAGAATCTCATGTTGACCGTAAGACAATCGGAGGGACTGGAAGAATTGGAATCTAAAGAACAGTTACCTCAAGTAGATGGTTGATGCTTGGTATTTTTTCTGCTAAAATGAAACTCCTCTAGGGAAATTAATGCTCATTGAACTGGTGCTCCATCTGGCAGAACAATGCTCCTTTAGGGGAATTGACGCTTTTTGAACTAGCATTCCGTCTGGAAAAACACTACTCCTCTAGGGAAGTCCAAGGTTGATTTTTGATACTTCTAGAATCGACACTCCGTTTGGCGAAAAGCTGCTCCTCTGGGAAAGTCCAAGGTTGACTTCTGATACTTCTTGAACAGGTACTCTGTCTAGCAAAACGTTGCTCCTCTAGGGAAGTCCAAGGTTAATGTCTTCTTGAACTAACACTCTGTCTGGCAAAACACTGCTGCTTTGGGAAATTCTAAGGTTGATTTTTGATATTTCTTGAACCGGCACTCCGTCTGGCGAAACACTGCTCCTCTGGAGAAGTCCAAAGTTGATGTCTTCTTGAACCGGCACTCCGTCTGGCGAAACACTGCTCTTCTGGAGAAGTCCAAAGTTGATGTCTTCTTGAACCGGCACTCCGTTTGACGAAACACTGCTCCTCTGGAGAAGTCCAAGGTTGATGTCTTCTTAAACCGGCACTCCGTCTGGCGAAACGCTACTCCTCTGGGGAAATCCAAAGTTAATTTCTGATACTTCTAGAATCGGCACTCCGTTTGGCGAAACGCTGCTCCTTTGGGAAAGTCCAAGGTTGATGTCTGATACTTCTTGAATCGATACTCCATTTGGCAAAACGCTACTCCTCTGGGAAAGTCTAAGGTTAATGTCTTCTTGAACCGACACTCCATTTGGCGAAATATTGTTTCTCTAGGGATGTCCAAGGTTGATCGGGGAGGTTGAGGGTGGGACATTGCCCCATTCTTTGCATTTTGTCGGCTAGGGAAGTCTGAACTTTCTAAGGTGTATGCCAGTGTTGGAGATATCTGAAATTACTTGATCGCAGGGTGGCTTTTTAGCTCCATTTTGTACTTTTCCTTGTTCCTTGTTTCTTATTTGAGAGAGAGAGAGAGAGAGAGACATAAAGTGAGTTTTTGTGCAAAAATAGTTTTAAAATGCCCCGATAAGAGGTGAATGCGTGTCATACTTTTTTGATTAATGCACATGGGATTAAATACATGATCTATTTTTTATAAATGCACACATTTATATAAGAATTGAATTGAATGCATGTCCTACTTTTTTATGAATGCACAGGTTCACACAAAAATGAAATTGAATGCATGTTATACTTTTGGATAATGCACATACAAGAATAGAATTAAATGCATGAATGTACATTTTTTACATATGGACAAGAATGGATGCATGCCCCTTTGGGTTTGCCCTAAGGTTCATGTTTAGTTTTGAACATTTTACATAGGGAGAGGAATGGATGCATGCCCCTTTGGGTTTGGCCTAGGGTTCATGTTTAGTTATGAGTGTTGTATCCTAGTGTCAAGTAGTCCTTTGAATTTCTGTTTCTTTTTGGGATTCCCCTTTTTTATTCTGCCCCTTCCTTGTTAGGATGTGATAGCACTTGTACCATTCTCAAAGATTCACCCCATTAACTCACTTTCTGTCTTCTTTCTTGTTAGATGGAAAAACTCTCTTTAGTGGATCTCTCAGTTTCTTTTAGGATTCTTCTTTAGATTGGTGGGCTTTCTTAAGTGACGACTGGTATTGCCCTTTGGCAAAGCAATATGTAGCTTCCTTCCTTGAAAGTTATTAAGAAGTGCAAGCAAACTCAGTCATTGAACCTTTCAAATTATGAGGCCCTTTAAAGACACGATCAATCAATAAAGGGCAAATATAGATTTATGAATATCAAGATGCAGCTTAACTCGAAAAGATCAACATCAAATATGCATGAAACCACACAAATCGAGCACAAATGGTCGTGAGATGATCAAAGTCATACTAGTGACAATGTAGTGGTGTAAGTGTGAACTTCACTGAGACTAATGAGAATATAGACCCTAAGCATGATCTAGGATGGTACAATAGCTCGTTGATTAACACACCTAGAAGTTAAACCGGTTTCATCCCATACTCTTTTTCTTTACCTTTTTTTTTTTTTCTTCTTCTCCATCATTTTTCTCCTCTTTTTTTTTTTTTTTTGGAAATCCAACCCTATCTCTCCAATAATGGAAATATAGAAATGTAAAAGTATAGCAGCTTTCACACACGTGAGTAGGTAGCCTTCTCCTCTTATCACATAACAATGGTAGCTGCACTTAGACTCACTGATAGCTCTTTCCATAAATGATGAGAGAGGAAATTAACAAAAGGTCAATCTAGGTGTGAAACAATCCGCAAATATTTAACCATTTAAAAATAGATCATTAAGGCGGATTCCATATTCTAAGAAATGTGCATTAGAATGAACATGAAATACCAATATGGCAAAGATCATCAAAACCGATGACTCATATTTATGCAAGTGATTATACACATAAGATTTAACCTCAAACAAGCATGCACATCAATCTGTTCATAATTGAATATTTACCCCACTGATTGCGAATGTGTAGGATAAACACTATTAACAGTCCTCTCTTTTTTTTCAAAGATTTAATCATCCTAAGCTCGCCAATATGCGCTAATCTTCCTTTTGAGAGCGCAGTTACTTGCTGCTTTGCCAAGATGTCCTCCAGAGGTCACTCTTTGGGCTTCAATAAGTTTATGTAATCGATCCTATCTCTTACGCTTCTGCATTTTTCATCTCTCTGTACTTTCTATTTCTCTCTCCCCTCTTTTGGAGTTAAAGATTATTTATGCTAAAAACGGTGCTTGTGCTATCCTTTCCTTCAAGTTGAGGGCATTATGGATTGGGAAAAGGTCTCTAAATGCAGTTACCATCCATAAGAATGTGAAATAAATGGGATGCACCAAAAATCATTACTCATTTCATTCAAATATACTTATATGGCATGAAAACACTTGATTTAAAACAAAAATGAGAAGCAAAATAGGATGCAAAATAATAAACGATAAGATGGACGAATTCAGGAAAAATCCCTCTAGAGAGGTTCCAAAATTACACCAATTTCTTCTATGCTTCATCACGCGGTTCATCTCTTAGGTGCCGACGACTCTAGCATCGATCAAATCTTGTATCTTGTGCTTCTGGAAGAGATAATGTTCAGTATCATGCCCTTGTCTTTCAAAATAGTACTCACAAACAAGAGTCGGGTTGAAAGTAGGGGGTAAAAGATTTGGCAACTGTGGGGCAAGTATGGTGGTTACAAGGTTGGCTTGTAAGAGGTTATGATAGGCTTTTGTTTGGGTGCAGGCTAGGGGGGAAAAGGCACGAGGTCGGCAGGCCATTTTGTTAGGGTTGAGATGTTGTTAGGCTGTGATTGGCCCCGGAGTAGGTGCTTGAGCACGGGGGTCTGAGATTGGTATTGGGGGTGACATTGAGATGGTTGAGCAGGCAAGATGGCAGACACTTCTCCTTCCTTTCGGCCCATTTCCCATTCTGTGGGCACATTCTTTGCTAAGCTTGAAGAAAGTTCTTTAGTTTTAGCATAGGGGTTAATGATCCTTCCAATTTTTAAGCCATTTTCTATCATCTCCCCTTACGTGATAAGCTTGAAAAATTTTCTCCCAACACTCGTGTAGAGCTTTTCGTAGTATATGCCCGAGAAGGTATGCATGAACAGTTGAACATATTCCTTATCTTCTAAAGGGGGATTGACTTATGCTGCTGCTTCTCTCCATTTAAGGGCATAGCTTTTGAAACTTTTTTTCTCTCCTTTACTCATTATCATCAAGAACCAACGGTAAGAAGTGAAATCTATGTTGTGGCTATATTAGGCTTTAAATGCATTGACCAGCTCAATCCATGTGGTGATCTTCCTTAGGTCTAGACAGGCAAACCATTTTAGAGCAGATCTAGTGAGACTGTGTTGGAACAACTACATGAAAAGTTTCAGATTGTTGCCATGACTACTCAGTGCCCCGGCATACAGGAAAAAATGAGCAACAGGGTCACCAAGCCATCATACTTCTGAAAGTCATGTATTTTAAATTTAGCAAGTCTCGTATGGTCAAAAAAGAAACATAGCTTATCCTAGGAAGTGAACCCATAAGTGTCATGGCCATGGAGACTTCACAGTGAATCGTCTAACCCTTGGATTTTCAAACTGAGAGGGTTCAGGGGAGTTCTCTTCATACTAGGTGAGAGTAATATGGTTTCCTCTTTGTCAGTGTTGATCCCCTTGGCATCTTTCTTGTTTTTTCCAGCATTATCAGATTGAAGCATGATCCTTGGGTTAGCGGGTTCAGTGTCCTTGGACAAAGTCATGCATGACGATGGGATTGCAACAACATCCTTCATGGCTAAGGTTTGGACGAGCTTAAATATTTCATCAATCTTCGTCCTCATTTCGTTGACCTCCTCTCGAGAGACTTGAGATGATTCTTTAGGGTTGGCAGCCATTAGTAATGCTCTTTGTTGGGTGATAATGGGGTTTTTATGTGGATGTTGACTTTTCTTGGGAGCAATGTTGACTTGCTATAGTGTGATTTCTTGTAAATGAAAAAGAAAGAAGCAGAAAAACAATGACACAAATTGCAAGTTAGTTTTTGGTTTTTAGAGAGTCTTATGCAATGCATGCCCTAGGGTGTCCCTATTTAAGAGGGAGACTAAATATGATGTATTGGCTCACTTTCAGAGATAGGGGACTTGCCCCTATATGAAAATGCTTTACCATCAGATGGGAATCTTCTTTCATTCATATGTTCAAAGAAAAAGGGATACATAGAACTTTGAATTTGGAATACAAGGGGGAACAGGGTATACTTTAATTGGGAGGGGGAAACATTTTCCTTTGAATTTCCTCCCATCTACTTTTACATATAAAATCCTAAACTATTCTTGAGTCTTCGGATTCACCCTCTTTGGATTCAATGTCGAGGAGGTCGCTATGAGACCTTATTGATCGATTGCCCCTTATCTTCTTGGCAACCCTATCTCCGTGAGCATAGAGGGATTGGGGCCTCTCTTATGGAATGATTTGAAATGCATGCAATGATTCCTTAGGGTTACGTGGGAACCCTTAGGGTTTTGGTAGGTTTAATGCAATGGAGAGTGAACTTTGGTATCACTCTCGATGGGTTGTTCATATGCATGAGAATGCAGTGACTTGAGTTACTTTGGAACTCTCGTCTTAATATGGAATTTTGAATGCCTGAACGTGGATGCAAAGAGCGTAAGGAGAGAGAATGCAATTGAAGTAAATATGCATGCATGAACAGTTAGACAGGCATTATAACAGTAAAAGTACAGTTATTATAACAACAGGAATAAACAGATATAGATGAAAGTAAAAACAGTCGCCCTTTCCACCATGGTTTGGAAAACGGTGTGCATGTCTTAAATCCGGTAGAGGTTCGGCTATGCATGGTGTCTATATGAGCATGAGGTTGAGGGTTTACTAATGCGTCCTAAAAAGGCTCGGTTTCCAGATCTTCAAACCTAGGCCCACTTCTCAAGGTGGTGCCATGATTGGTTAGTGATCTGGGCTGGGAACCATCAAGAAGCCGTTTGCGAAAAAACTGACACAGCATCTTGCCCACAACCAATATACCGTTCCCCCTTCTAACTAGAAGGGACAGATCAGGGTAAAGAATGCAAATATGCAAAATGCAAGTGCACGTGCAGTGCATGTGTGATTTTTGAAAATTGGAAGAAAGTACCCAACAACTCTTATCCATCCTGTCCATTCCATGCATGTAGAGCAGTTAGCATGAAACAAAACAAAATGTCAATAAAAATCCACCTATAAAACAAATATGTAAGAGTTAGTATGCGGATGACAAACTTGATGCAAGATTGAATGATTGAAAGTAATTGAAAGCAAGTAATGATATGTTTTTGAAAACAACTTGGAAAAACTTAATTTTGAAAGTTTGAAGTGGATAGAATTGGACAAATCAATCAAAGACTCCCAATGGGTGAAGGTGAAAAGACATGACATTGGCCTAACCCTCTAAGCTTCCCTAGTGGAGTCGCCAGCTGTTGCACCCAAATTTTCGCACTCGAGGAATACACACACAAGCAGAAAAAATAATGTACTCTCTCGTTAGAACTCATCCTCCTAGAAGAATGAGTGCGACTAAGCTTGAATTGAAAATTGATTTGATTAAGAGTTTTGGAAAAAAGATTTGAAGTCACCTAAAACTAAGCACAACCCAAAGAATACACTTAGGATTTTTTAAAAGGTTTTGAAAACTATCTCAAGAGAGGAATTTTTATAGAAAACAGGTTGTTTGGCAACCTTTGGCAAAACTCAAGCCCTTTTTTTTTTAAAATAACTCTATTTGTTCTTTGAAAACAGTGTTCTAGGTTTGGAGGTTGGTTACGTGTAGGGAAGACGCACTAAGCCATCACCCTACCCTGCTCTTACGGTACCTACATGTCTATTCACCCTAGGCTCACTCATTCAGAATCTTTGATAAATGTCTAATACTATCCACTTTTGAAAAGAACTTTATGAAAGAAATTGACATATGCATGATATGCAAGTGCAAGAAGAAGAATTGATTCAAAAATAGATTTGAAAGAACTTGATTTGTTTTTTAAATGGATTTGAAAAGAAGACTTGATTTGAAATTGGACAAAAAGTTTGGAAAATTGAAATTGAAGATTTGAAAATAGATTTTGAAATTAGAAACTTGAAATAGGTCATAGAATTTGGAAGTTTGAAAAAGGTTGTGAAATTATAAATTTAAGAAAAGTTATGACCGTACCCATGAGGGTTGCCTACATATCCTGTTTTGGGAATAAGGTCGGTCAAAGTTCGAAGAAGAGTCTGATTAAAAATTAAAAGATTTTGATTTGAAAAGATTTTGACTAGAAAAGAGTTTAATTTGAGCTTAGAATAGAAGATTTGAAATCAAAATTGAACTTAGACCTAGAATTGAACTTAAAAGAGGATTTGACCTTTGAAAGAGAACTTGGACTAGATTTGGAAAGATAGAGTTTTGAAAATGTCTTAACTTAAATTGATGTTTGAAAAACCATCTTGGTTTGGAAAAGAGTTTTTGGAGAGGAGTTAGAAGCTTTCTAATTTTAGGGTTAGGGTTGAACTAGAGTTTAGATATCCTAGGACTTAAGGTAACCTAAGGTTGAAGCATGTAATTGACTTGAATTGACTTGAACTTGAAAAGCATGATTTTGAAAAGTTTAGTTTTGGAAAACCTAGACTTAGGAAAGATAGAACTTAGGAAGGACTTGAGGTTAAGAAAGAATTGATTTAACTCGGAAGAGATTTAGAAAATATTTGACTTGAATGTTGGACTTGGAAAGTTGGAGTTTAAGGAAGATTGGATTTAGAAAATCTCAGATTTAGGAAAGTTTCAAAATAGGAAAGTTATGTTTTAGAAAAGTTTCATTTTAGGAAAGATTTCGAATTAGGAAAGTTTAAAATATGAAAGGTTTTGAAATTGGAAAGTTTTGAATTTAGAAAGTTTTGAATTTAGAAAGATTTGAAATTTAGAAAGTTTAAAATTTTGAAAAGATTTGAATTTAAGAAATGTTTGAGTTTAGAAAGATTTGAAGTTTGAGTTTTGAAAATACTTGAAATTAGGAAAGATTTGAGTTTAAGAAAGATTTGGAAAGTTGAAATTTGGAAAGGTATGAAATTATGAAATGTTGGAATTAGGAAAGAATTGGATTATGAAGGATTTGGATTTCTATTTCCTAAAACAAAAGATTGGATTTTGTTTCTAAAAAGAAATGATTTGATTTTGTTTTCAAAAATGGAGGATTGGATCTAGTTTCCTAAATTGGGAGATTGGATTTGGTTTCCTAAAACGGAGGATTTGATTTGACATGGAATTGGAAAGATGAAGTTTTGAAAATTCTAGATTTTAGTGTAAAAAATAGGATTTGGAAATATATGATTTTGATGTAGAAAATAGGATTTAGTAACCTAAAGTTTGATGTAGAAAAGGAAGTTAGAAATTAGGGTTTCCTAATCATGGTTCTAGGGCTTGCCTTGGACTCCAAGGTAAAGAGTTTTTAGAAAGTGAATTTTTTTGAAAGGAAGATTTTTGGAAAGAGATCTTAGAAAGGAGTTTTTAAAAAGTGAATTTTGAAGAGGGCTTTTTGGAAAAGATTTTGAAAAGAAGTTTTGGAAAATAGATTTTTTGAAAGGATTGTTAAGAAGCAATTTTAGAAAGGAAATTGGAGAGAGTTTTTAGAAAGTATGGTAGAAAAGAGATTTTAAAGAGTAGACTTGAAAAGAGAGTTTTTGAAAAGGGATTTTTGGAAAGAGTTTGAAAAGAGATTTTGAAAAAAGAGATTCTTAGAAAGTAAGTTTAAAAAAGAGATTTTGGAGAGGATTTGAATGCGGACTTTTGCAAACCTGTAAAAATATCTCACTTTCCTAAAACGATTCTAACCATAAAAATATTAGAACCCTTCTAGGATTGTGGTTTTGAAAACAATAAGAATTTGAAAATATGGACCATATTAGTCACTTTAAATATAACACTTTCCTAAAGCAACCCTAACAATGGAAATGCTAGAATCACCTTAGGATTGTGATTTTGAAAATAAGTTTTGAAGAAGAAAATTTTAATACAAGTTTTGAAAACGATTTTGACGCAAATTTTGAAAACAAGCTTGAAAACAAGTTTTGGAGAGATGCATGATCATGATATGCACAATGCAAGTTGGGGTCGTGAACATATAAGGTTAAAGGCTTCACCATATAATCAAGGGGGCCAGACTCACGTGGTCTTCGGTTAGACTAAGAGAAGGCCCCCGACATGGTGACTTTCAACAGTCTAATCCTATACATGAACCGAGAAATCTCTTGTTTCAAGCATGCAAGAAAGGGGGGGAGGGGCAGAAGATGGGGATTAAAATAGAAGAAAACCCAAGTGGGTTAGAAGAGAGAAGAGAAAGGGGAGAATTGCGTAAACATAAATAGGAAACCTACCTTGCATCTTCTTTTATTTGCTTGCTTTACTTTGATCTTCGCTTTGATCTTCAAGAGCTTCTAAGTTGTAGCACTTTAAGTCTTCAAATGAGACTTAAGAGGCTAGTACATAAGTGTATATGAGTGTATGTATGCTAGGGTTTGAAGAACCTAAAGGGAACTAGGGTTTGGAAGAACTTCAAACTCTGTAAATTAAAGGGGAGGGTTTTTGGACTGTGTTTACGGACCTGTTTCATGCTGGGGGAGGCTCTGTGTTTATGGATAGAGAGTGAACTGGTGCCTACTATAGTGGTGCCAAGCCAAAAATCCTACTGGCACCACTAGGAGTGGCGCCAGGCCAAATTTTGGCTTGGCGCCAGCCACTAAGGAAAGTTTTAAGGTCGGCAAACAACGTATTTTCAGAAGATTTGGGTGCCTATACTAGTGATTACCATGCAATTTTTAGCCTAGCTTCACTAAGAGTGACTCCGGAAGGTCTGGGAATGATTTAAAGGACCGGGAATGGCTCAGAGGGCCGGAAAAGGACAAGAACCCTTAGAATAGTGTCTCGGGGATAGTAGACTTGAAGAATGATGTCAAGATGTGTTAAAAGGGTTGACCAGACCATTAAGGGCAAAACGGTCATTCGAGCCAGAAAGTTGCCATAATAGACTTGGAATGTCCTGGAAGAAAGCTTGAGGCTTAGAAACATTAGCTAGAATGTTCCAAGAGGTTCCCAGTTTGATACCCAAAGCCAGCGTGATTGGAAAAGGCGATCGGCCCACTAGGAGCAAAACTGTTATTTTGCATCAAGCTTGTTGGAATTGACTTGGAATGATCCGAAAAGATAATGGAAGGTTAGGAATACTATAAGAAGCATTCTCGAGGGGTTACCGGTTTGATACCTAGAGCCGGTGTGGTTCCCGGGGCTTTCGGATGCCTAGAGGCAAAATGGTCATTTAGCTTCAAGCAGGTGCTATGGGCCCGGGAAGCAACCGGTGGACTAAATTGGAGTTTAGAAGTTGGGTTAGAGTCTGAATATGAATGTGATGTGTGAGAGTGAGCCCAGTCTGGCCGAAGATTGCCGAGTGAGCAAAAATGGGGTACTTACAGCTGGCAAGGGGCTTTAAAAGAAATGAAAGTCGAGAGCTCTTCCATCCTCTAGAGGAATATTCCGAGTTACTTTGAGACTAGTCTGGGGGGTAGCACTAAGGATACATTCAAGATGACTGAGGGTACAGTCACTTCGGCGATTCTTGCTACAAGTGTATCCAAGATGGTTGAGGTTAATGTCTTCAAGATGGCTGAGGTAGACGTGTCCTCAGCCATCTTGAAGACGACTAAGGCCGATATCTCAAAGATAACTGAGGCTGAACCTACTGTTACTGACTCGGCAATCCTTGCTGTAAAATCTATTAAAGATATCGTTCCTTATCTTATGATATTTCTTTTAGTCTTTACTTATATCTTTTTGTTATGAAGAACCTGTAACTCTGATTTTCTTTTGAATGAATCGGGATTTCACTGCTTAAATTGACTCTTGTATTGATGTTTTTTGCATCCTCTAATTCAATAAAATCACATAATTTTAGCCTTGTGTTTTTTTTTTTTTTTTTGCTCGGCCTTCTTTGGCCAACCTGCCAAAACTTAGGCAAGACTAAGTCAAGACACTTAATTTTAATTTGTAATTCATGACCTCCATTGGCTGACCTGCTTGACTTAGGCCGGATCAAGCTTGGTCTTGGTTCTTGTGGCCTTTATTGGCCGACTTGCCAACAAGTTGGACAGGACTAAGTTCTTTACACTTGATTTTTATAGCCTTCATTAGCCGACCTGCCCAACTTGGACAAGATTAAGTTTTTGCACTTAGTTTTTTATGTTTATCCCTTTTTTATGCTTGTCCGTAGATTTACTAAATCACTTTGCAACTTTTAGAGAAAAAACAATGTATTATCATAGATCATTACTTCATTTGGGAAACATGCTTACTGATAGAATTTTTTAAGATTGTTAGCGTTCCAAGATCAGGGTAATTGTCGCCTTTTTTTGACAATTTACAGCCGGTATGCCCCCACGCCGACCTTGGACCCAACTCTATAAGAACCTTCCCAGTTTGGGTTGAGCTTCCCCTCTGTTGGATTCTTAGTTGCCCCCTATACTTTCCTTAGCACTAAGTCCCTAGGAATGAAAGCTCTTAGTTGGACTCGTTTATTGTAGGCTTGGCTAAGCTACTAATGATATCTAGTAAGTTTGAGTAGGGCAGCCTCTCTCTTTTCTTCAATAAGGTTGAAGTCCTTCACCAAAGTCTAGTTGTTGAGGCCGGTGTCAAATGTTGCCGATCTAATGGTTAGAAGTTCGACCTCTAAGGGTATTACTGCCTTCGCCCTGTATGTTATTGAGAAAAGGGTTTCTCTGGTAGATCTCTTTGGAGTGGTTCTATAAGACCATAAGACACTAGGAAGCTCTTCTACCCATCTTCCCTTGGCTTTTTCTAGCCTCTTTTTTATTCCATTCAACCTAGTCTTGTTTGATATCTCGGCTTGCCCGTTGCACTTCGGATAAGTTGGCGTCGAATAATAGTTTCTGATCTCAAGCCCATTGCAGAATCCTCTGAACATGTTACCATCAAACTAGGTGTTGTTGTCTAAAACTAATGTACGGGGTATCTTGAATATTATGATGATGCTCCTCCATGCAAATCTCTTTGCGTCAACTTATCTGCTAATCGATAAGGGCTCTATTTCCACCCACTTGGTGAAATAATTAGTTACCACTATGAAGAATCTCTTATTCCCTGGAGCTTGAGGCAGCAGTCCAACTATGTCCAACCCTTATTGTGCAAAAGGCTAGGGATTGGTAATAGTTGTGAAGTCCTCGACAGGCTGATGAATTATCGACAAAAACTTCTGGCACTTTTCACATTTCAAAACATATTGAGAGGCGTTTTTCTGCATATAGGGCCACCAATAGCCTTGTGAAATAGCTTGATGGGACAAAGATCTTCTGCCGACATGACTCCAACAGATACCTTCAAGATTCCATACACTTTGTTCAGGTGGGCCTAATGCAGATAGGGACCAGTGAATGATTTTCTATATAGTTCCTTATAAGGTGATAGCTAGTACTTTAATGACTTGTACTTGATTTTTCTAGCCTCGTTCTTGTCTTCCGACAGCTCGTCCCTGTCGAGGTAGGAGATGACCAGGTCCATCTAGAATGGCCCTAATTGCTCAATAGCCAAAGCTTGCACTCCTTCTTAAAATATGCTTGGGCTAGGCAATGTCTCCACGTGAATTGTTCTCTTCGATCCTGACTTTAAGGCCGCTGCCAGTGTTGCCAAGGCATCAACATGAGCATTGTTGTCAGCTGATCTGACGGAGCTTGTATTTACTGAATTTGCCAAGCAGTTCTCTTGCTTTTGCCAAGTACTGCACCATCCTATCATTTTTTGCTACATATTCACCCATAATCTGGTTAACCACCAATTGGGAATCTGAATAGATGACTATCTTGGCAATCTTGAGCTCTATATCTCGGCTCAGGCTGACGAGCAGAGCCTTATATTTTGACTCGTTATTCAAGACGGTAGACTCTAGCTTTATAGCTTACTCTAGTGCCGTGCCGTCTGGCGTGATTAGTCTGTCGACGAAAAATTTCTAATGATCAGCAATCTCCTATAATTCCAAGGGGGGTCCCAAGTTGGTTGATTGGCATCAGGTGTCTGAATAGCTTGCTGGGACAGTTCAATGGAAAATTCAGTAATAAAATCAACAAGTACTTGACCTTTTACTGCTGACCAAGGTTGAAATTTGATGTCGAACACTCCCAGCTCCACCACCTATTTTGCTAGTCTTCTCGAGAAATCTGCTCTTCTGAGGAATGGCTTAAGCTGATAGTCTATAAGGACGTTGATGGTATGGGCCTTAAAGTAGTGCACCAACTTGCGTGATGCCATTACTAATACTATGGCTACTTTCTCCAGTGGTAGATATTTGCTCTCTGCCCCCAAGAGAGTTTTGCTGATGTAATAGACTAGCCTCTGCTACCTGTCTTGTTGACGAAATAGGACGGCGCTTACTGCGTGGTCTGATACTGCTAGATAGAGGAAGATCTCTTCATTTGAGTGGCATAGAAAGTAGTGGTGGTTGGGCCAGATATTTCTTCAGGTCGGCAAGAGTCTGGTCACAATCAGGACTCCAACTGAACTGCTCTCGTTTCTTCAAAAGTTGGAAGAATGGCCAGCACTTGTCTGAAGATCGACTGATGAACCGGTTGAGAGACGTTGCTATTCCAATCAACTTCTGGACTTCTTTAACGTCCCTCAGGGCCTGGTTATTTTAGATTGACCTTATCTAATGCGGATCTGCTTGAATCCCCCGGTGTGTGACCAAAAATTCAAGAAACTTCCTAAAGCTTACCCCGAACACTCATTTAGAGGCATTCAGCCTCATCTTATAGTTTTTAAGAATATTGAACACTTCCTTTAGATTGCCCAAGTATAGTCTGCAGACTTTGCTTTCGACCACCATGTCATTAATGTATACTTTGACAATGCTACCTATGTGTTATTTAAACATTTTGGTGACCAATCTTTGATAGGTGGTGCTTGCGTTCTTCTAACCAAAGGGCATGACTTTGTAATAGAAAATGCCCCTCGAGGTGATGAAGGTAGTTTTTTCTTGGTCCTCTTCATGGAGCGGGATCTAGTGGTACCCGCGATAGGCATCTAAGAAACTCATCCTCTCAAATCCAGCTGTTGTATCCACGAGCTAGTCAATCTTCGAACAAGGAAAAGGGTCATTGGGGCATGATTTATTCAAATCGGTGAAGTCGGCACAAACCCTCCATTTGCCATTCTTCTTCTTCACCACCATTGTGTTGAACAACCAACGTGGATAGTAAACTTCCCTTATTGCCCCTGCTTCAAGGAGCCTGTCAACCTCTTCGATTACTACATCCACATGTTGAGTAGCTACCCTTCTCCTCTTTTGGACCACAGGTCGGCACTATGGGTCCACGCTAAGTCTGTGACAAGCTGCATCTAGGACTATTCCTGGCATGTCATAAGGTGTCCAGACGAATATTTCAATGTACTCCGTCAATAGATTAATCAATGATTTCTCCTCAGATTTGGGTAGTGAGGTGTCGAGAATGAAGTATTTTTTCTTGTCATGTCAATCTACATAAACCTTCTTTAGGTCCTCAACAGCCTTGTTTTCTGGTAACAACCTAATATCATCAATCATGGGCATCTCCTCATGGAGCTTCATCATCTGAACCTTACCCGCCCTTTCCTTCATGGCACATGCTATCAAGAAGCACTGCTTAACTGCTACTTGGTCCCCTCTTATCTCACATATTCCTCCTGGAATCGGAAAACGAATCAACTGGTGATAGGACGAAGGTATGGCCTTCATGAGGTGCAACCATATCCAACCTATGATTACATTGTAGGGGGAAGGCACATTAACCACCAGGAATGCTATCTAAATAGTGATCTCTCTCGCAGTGACTGGGATAGTTACCTTTCCCAGCGGCCAGACCAGATCCGAGCTGAATCCAATCAAGGGTTCAAAGATGGTTGGAGATTGGAATCCTTCAATCCCAGCTTGTTGAGGAGGTCGTAGTACATGACTTTGGAGGAGCTTGCCTGATCAACCAGCATCCTTTTCACATCACAATCCCCCAATTGTAGTGTTACCACCAACGCGTCATTGTATGGTAGTTGCACCCGTGTCAAGTCATCATCGATGAAAGTTATGGCCTCACCACTGCTACCAACCTTTGCCTTTTTGTTTAGAGTTTCCAACTGTATTACCTCCTTGAGGTGTGCTGCTTTCTAGATCTCTGCCCAGTATCTGTGAGGTTCTACTATTGCTGATTCTATTGACCCATGGAGGACATTGATCACCCTGGCAAGTTCTGTTTTGACTTCTTTCTGTGGAATGGCTTCTTGCTTTGTCTGCTCTGCCTTCCACTTTGTGTTCTCTCGGTCGATGTATTGGTCAAGATGTCCTACCTTTGCCAATTTCTCCAAGTGATTCTTAAGAGTTCTACAATTCTCCGTCTAATGCCCCTTTTTCCTGTGGTAAGAACAGAACTTCCTCTAGTCTCAGGCAATGGGGTCTCCTCCCAACTTTGGAGGCCACTTGAAGAAAGGCTTGTCTCGTATTTATGGCAAAATCTTATAAATTGGGTCCTTGAAGATTGTGTTGACCCCTTCTATCGTCTTTTTGCCTCGATTGTTACTGTTCTCCTCACGTCTGGGCTTCTTGCTTTCACGCCCATCTTTCTTCTCAGTTTTCTTGCCGATATTCTCATGTATCAGCTGTGCTACATCTTCTTCCATCCATGCATACTGTTCAATCCTCAGCCGGTGTTCCCTGGGAAGGCCAATCTTAAACTGCGCAATAGCCAGCTGCTCATTGCAATCCTCTATTTCATTATAAGCCTCCCAGTATCTCCTTGCATATGCATGTAATCCCTCATCATCTTTCTTTTGTAAAGTCAGCAAGTAGTCCACTTTCTTGGGCTGCTTGCTATTTGCTATGAACCGGTTAGTAAATTGCTCGGCAAGTTGTCTCCAGCTTGATACTGATTAGGACTGCAGCTTGTCGAACCATCGTAGGGCCACCTCTCCTAAGCTTGAAGGAAAAACTTGGCATATAAGTTAATCGTCCTCACTCTATAGTGCCATCATCTGTTTGTAATACCGAACATATGTAATGGCATCCGTCTTTCTATCATAAGGAGTAAATTTTGGTGGGGTGAATTTTCTAGGAGGTCGGCGGGTCTTAATCTCTTCTGTGAAGGCAGTGGAAGCAATCTAGTCAAGGGCTCTTTTGGCTATATCTTGGGCTATCCGTCCCTTATAATGCTTATCCCAGTTGTCTAACCGATTGTTCAACCACTTGTCCCAATCCTGCTGCTCTGGCTTGACCCTTGCCGGATCTCTTGTTGGTGTCTAATTTCTTTGAGGTTGTCTATCTTCTCGTCGGTCCATGCGGTGCCCTATACTGGAAATAAAGCTCCCTGTTATGCGTGCGGTTAGGGGGCTTGTGTTTCTTGAATTCATCCTCCTTCTTCGCCGCCGATCTGGGGATCTATCAGGTACTCGTCCATTTTGTCTAGCAATTGCTTCCCTCATGGCTTCAATCGTTGACCTGAGGTGGGCGATCTCGTTGTCCCGCTACAAGAGCTCCTTTTCAATTGCTCAAAGCGATAGATTGCTGGGTATGTGGCCATTGGATGGTGATGAATTCAAGTTCTTGTGATAGTTCTTTCGGTGGTTCGGATTTTAGACATACTGTGGAGCTCGTCCTAGACCCTCCTGTCCTTCCTACTGGTTACCTCCAGGGAATCGTATCTCCGATTTAATAAACATCTTCCCGGAGTTTGCACTAAATCATCGTCATGACGACTTGACTAATGAGTGTCGTCCTGACTACGGACATCATGGCTGTCTTCTAGCTCCCTATCGGTGGGATTGACTCCTCCTCTGAAATAGCTGGTACTCATCGTTGTGTTGACCTTACCACAGACGGAACCAATTATAAGTGGGATTTTTAGGAAGGCCTAGTTGAACTCTCAAACCAAATCGACAAGCACGAACAATCTGCAAGAAAAGAGACAATAAGAATGACTCAACACTCTTTTGGGTTGAAGGCACTCCAATGATTAAGTTAGAAAGCTTAATCACAATAAATTGAATAAAATATAGAGAGGTAGAACTCAAATGAACGTACCTTACACTTTTAATGCATGAGGGTATTTATAGGTTTCGGAATGTCATGTTCTCTTTAGGAATTGGAGTCACTTTTCTCCAAAGAATCTTCCTTGTTTGAGTTGATTTAATGCATTAAACTTATCCTTTATTTGTCCTAGTTTACCTAGGAATAAGATTCGTATTACGAACTTCATTAGTCCTACTACCTTTTGGATTAGAATCCCTAGGCCAGTCCCTTTGGGTCCTAGTTTTTGATCGGCATGAGTCTAGTCCGACAGGTTGGCATCAATGGGCCGACCTTATTGGGCTGGTCTTCTCTTGACCTTGGGCTTGGCTGTTATTGAACCCATATTTTTTTTATTTTTTTCTCATTTTCTTAACGTCACACCCACCAAAAAAAAAAAAAACTAAATTTTACTTTTTTCACTTTTTTTTTTTTTTTTCTTTACCAAATCTAAGATCCAAACATCTTGAAAAGAATCAAACCTCCAGTATGTACATATGTGATATACATCCTATGCATCCAGAAATTCCCAAGCAATTACAAAACATATATACTTTCTAACAAAAGCCAGACATCAGCCACCTAACAAGAAGTTGGAGAGCATAAAATGGGGCTAAATGAAAGAATTACTAGCAATTTCATGCCCAAGCACCATGGTATTATTTTTTTATTTTTTTTAAAATAAGACATTTATCTTTCTATATTCCTAAGGTAGAACCTAATATAGGACATGTGAAATATGCCATCAAAAGCAAAGGTCCTATAGGTGTGCGTTTCAAGTTGCTTAGATGTTTTCCAAACCACTTAATTCAGACTCTCTGACCAGTCTTAGCATGTCTATAGACTCTCAATGTAAGTTACACAATTTTGACTTCAACAAATGCTTATTTTGTTTTATTTCTTCACTTTAATAAACAAGGGTTTAAAACACGCTAGCAGCCTCTCCACGTGTGGATTAAGATTGTGTACCTCTAGCCCTCTTCAGGTGAAAAAATTATTTAGTGCTCTTGGAGTACTGTGTGTTCTTACTTCTGTTCTCACAAATTAGTGAAGTCCTTGCTATGTGCGATCAAATAACCCACCTGGCAAGTGGAGGGCTCATCCCATGTGAAACATGAAGCAAATATGATGTAGTGATATTGGAGCACTGAACAGGTAAGAGATTTTCTTAACCGCTGCTCAAAAAATATACACAATCACGACGTCGGTCACACCCGAGAAAAATGGGTACAACCATTTTCTCCAGCTAGTAGGCTACAAACAAAGTCATGACCAGAAAATTTTAGAAAAGCCACAACCTATGGCCCAAAATATATTGGGCTAGTTGGTTTCATGATAACCCCACTCATTTCAAGTATCAGAATTTTGGGAAAAAAAATTAGGAAGGAACAAGAGAACTGAATAATCAACTCTTTTGCACAGCACCAGAGATAGAACTTTGTATACAATAACAGTACTGTTTACTTAGCCATACTTAAAGAGACCCTCTAGTTCTTATTTTGTATTGATCTTGTCTAGAGAAACCAATCAACAGCACCAAATTCTGTCATCAACTTACACAAGTATCAAAGAAAATATTTCTTCTGCAGTCTCAGCTGTAGAAAGTATTGATTCATCAAGAGATATCTAGTTCTTATTTTTTGTTGATCTTGCCTAGAGAAACCAATCAACAGCACCAAATTCTGTCATCAACTCACACAAGTATTAAAGAAAAATTTTCTTCTGCAGTCTCAGCTGTAGAAAGTATTGATCCATCAAGATATATGTATATATATATAATGGTGTTAATGGCTTTGATTCAGTCAGTTCAATCCCTTGAAGCATCTCAGAGCCTTCACTGGGAGCCAAGGCATAAGACTAGCACAACATAAAATGTTGCACAATCTCTGCCAACAGCACCACTACTTTATACTCAAAAAGAGGACAATTATACTCAGAAAGAGGACAATAACTTCTCCATTAGGTGCAGGACTGACATGTAAACTATGCATTAAGCATGTTTTAAACATCCCTATCAGGCCCATTCAAGTTTTCATAGTTTGGTGATGACATGAGACCATGGAAGATTCATTTGCTGGTAGCCTGGTATGTATTCTGAATGCTATAAACAAGCTGGACAAACATGAGCAGTTCAGAAAGATGTACAACAGAACTAGGATATAGAAAGTGAAGTGCATATCTGCATACAATGAGATGCACTCTTCCAAATGAAGAAAGAAAAGATGGCATTATCAGTCGTGTCAAATAAGAAAAATAGCCAAAGAGTACATCCACGAGTCCCTTTGAAACAATAATATACGATATTACTAGTGGTTGATTTTTCATTTTTCTTATTTTACAATTTTTGGCAACAATCGAGTATCAACAAAGCAAAGAATGTTACATATTGACCAACATATATAGCTATAAGCTTGCAGCAGATCAAGAAAGATTGTTGTGCTAATCTAATTATTCATTGATCAGGCATGCAATAAACTTCTATTCACACATGATAAAAAAAAATTCATCAACCAAACTAGACAAAACTCAAGGTTATTGTAAGTGCACCACTGAAAACTCCACAGTCAACTGGGCATGATCTGACAGGGAATAATTCTCGGGCCACATCCCTCTTTCAACCTCTGGGGGAAGGAACATCGCTTTACTGACGTTGAAAGCAATTGTAGTTGCAGTACTGAGTGTTGAAAGCAATTCTTTGGTGTGCCCCCTATTTTCTTCACTGTCTTCTTTCAGCTGGACCAAACTGCATGGGTTCCATGCCTCCTTCAAAGGCGGTCCCAAAAAAGAACTTAGTGAAGCAACCAAATAGTTCTTAAACCATAAGGCAATAACAAAGAAGTCCCATGAAAACAAAAAACAAAAAAATAATGAAGCAGGAAAAGAAAAAAAAAAAAAAAAAAGAAGAAGAGGAGCAAGCTTAGCCCAGTGGTAGTGGCGCCTATATCCATACCATGTGGTCATGGCTATGACTCACCCTCCCCCTCCCCCTCCCCCAGGGCTTTAGCCTTCCAATGTACCAAAAACAAAAAAGAAAAGAAAAGAAGGTAATGACATACAGCGAAGTGTGATAGATCAATCACACCATCTTTGTCTGTGTCAATATGCTCCCATAAATCCTTTATGTCTTCAGCACTTAGGCCAGCTTGAGGGTGGCTGCTTAAGCCTAACTGTCCATTAAAAAACCAAAAGGCAAAAAAAAATTAAAAATTAAAAAGATATGTTGGCTAGATAGAATCTACATATCAAAGCACAACAGATACAATTTAAAATTCGAAACGTTCTTGAGATGTGAATTGGAAAATACCACCACGAAAGCTTGAGACAACTGAGAATAGGTGATGCGATTGCCATCAGTTTCAAGAAAGTCCAGTGGGCCAATGCCTTTTGTTGACAATTTTTGCATCAAGTTCTACAAGGTGAAAATTCAAGAGAGAGAGAGGAAAAAAAAAAAAAAATGCGGCAATTCAACATAATAGTAATAAATTAATGATGATGATAGAACCAATCAAATGTTTGTATTCTACACACATTGATGTTCCCAAGGACTGCTGCCATAAAGCTTTCTTTGAGTGGCTTCCAATACTTGCCAGGATTTCGGAGCCAAATAAAATCTACTCCACATACATTGCCTCTGTGGTTACGATGACTGATCCACTGCAAGATAAACTATATATTCAGCATCTTTATTTTAATACTATGAGTTGAAGCAAATGGAGAGAAAAAATAGGGAGTGGATGAGTTTATGCAAGTGGAGAGAAAAAAAAATAGACTGGTGGGTGGTTAGAAAACTGTTCTTCTCAAATCACTTATTAGTCCTTATATGATTTGAAAAAAATTTCATTCTACCAAAAAATTCAATTGGTAACTAAAAGTGTGACATCAAACTGGTTTCACCAAATTTTTGGCTTTACTAATGCCCTTAGTATTCCCTTCCTATAATAGTGTAGATGTCCATAAAGTCACTACATTGAGGACCCGCCAACCTTAGAGAAATCCTCGCCATCACCAGTGTAAGGATGAGCAATATCATATGATGAGACAAAACCTTGTGACTGCAGAAATTTATAAACATTCCCCTTCTTACTGCCATTCCAATCCCTACATAAAGTTTTGCACTGACAGATTATTCAGATAGGATATCTTATTTCCCTCATTTGAGAGAGAGAAAGAGAGACTATTATCTTATTAACTTCCTATGTTCCTTAGAGCTTACCCGCATAAAATGACAGGAACAGGCGGGAGTTGGAATTCATGGCAATATGAATCTATGTACTGCAAAATCTTGTATACCTTTGAAAGAAAAAAGAAAAGCAAGGTCGCAAACCTTCAGAAGTTAGAGAAAGACTTAGTAACTAACAATATAGGTAGTTGGATGTAGCAGAACCAAAATATAGATACTACAAAGTAAAAACCATCACCTGATGTAACCGGACAAAACAATAACTAGAATCGTGTGGAAAAATTAAGTGAGTATTCACAACAAGAACTTCCTTCTCCATGTCAGTAGGTTGGTTTTGTGAAGAATGTACAAGTAATTTGACATGTAGAAGCTGGGCTACACGATCGCCGATGTCATTAAATAGAAATTCTCTATAATTAAGGACACGAAAGTGGTTGCGGCTCACTGCTGTAAGCAGACCTGTTACCAATACAGTCAAAGATACTCAAAGCATGAATTTGTATAGAAAACTAGTTTGAAATCTTAGTTTCGACTAAATGGCAAACCGATAATAGTACACTAAGATCAAATCAAAATTTTCTACATTACAGCGATTGTTAGTTATAATGCAATTACATCCACAGGTTATAATATGACAACCACTTGGTTCTCAAGAAATCAAAAACAGGAAAAGGGCACAAACTACCCCATCTAGTACAACCTCCAACTACATTATTCACATGCATTATTACTTTCAGTATACTTTCATCTAACCTCTTCCCTCAGCAAATAATATTGCTTGCAAGAACCATATAATGCCAAACAGAGTTCCTGATATTGGACGTGTCTTGAATTTGGAAACTTCAAGTCCAAGGGGGACTTCAGAGAGCTCTCAAGGGGAAACAGGTCTTGTGGTCCAATTATGCAAGCGTAGATTTGGGAGATTTTGTAAGACACAGCTCATTCTGAGTGGGGAGGGGGTCAATGTAAGGAAGCTTTGGGGGTAAAGATGTTCTATCACCATTTTCTCTTCTTCGTTAGTGAAATCTTCTCATCGGCCTCGCCCGTGGATGTAGGCTTTAAGCTGAACTACATAACATCTGTCTTTCTCTGTGTGATTGTGCTTTCATCAATTTTCTATTTGCTTCAATCTCAAATCTGTGGGTTTGTCATAACTCCCAAGACCTTGAAATTTCCTTGCTTCAGCAGCCCAATGGAATTGACCTTTCATCTATGTTACCTAGACTCGGGTTCGGGCTCGGGTTCGGGTACATGTTCGAATGTTGAATTCATCTAATTCTCATGTCCAAGGACACTGGGACACGGCTAGATTTCATATTTTTTAAATACTTCTTGTGTGTTTAAGATAAAATAGCATTTACAAGTTAAAATATAGCATATCATACATAAAATGGAAGTCCTATACTTAGTTTTATAGTAAACTCAATTAGTCATACATCCTTATTAGATGCATTCCAACTAGTGTGAGTGTCGAGTGTCGAAAGTTGAGTATCGAGTGTTCAACACGGGTACTTCACGAATTTAGAAGAGTCCAGATAACATAGCCTTTCATAACTAGAATCTAATAGATCATATGATTCATATCAATGTATCAGAATCCTAGTCAACTCCATCAAGAGAGAAGTTTCAATGTAATTTCAGTCATGATTGTCAGATACAACAGACTGACCAAAGAAAACCACTTTGCTCAAAAAGGAAAATCTCTATCATGAAATTTTATATATGTATATTTTGTCAACCAAATGCTAGCTACAAATGTTTCACTGAAACTGTTATGTTTTTTAGTGTTGGCATATTCCATGAGCAAAAGCACTTTGTTTGTAATGCAATTATAAATGTGATGTCTTGGAGAAGCCAAAATATATCTGGGATTTGAGAAAAAAGACCTACTACATCAAAAGCGATCCAAGACTTAAGAGAGAGAACCACATATTTTGAGTGTTTATCCAGGAGGTTCTCAAATCAATTTAGTGCAAGCATGCAACTGTGATTAATAGCTCACATGTTGATAAATTACTCTACTAAAACTCAAAAGTGGTCGAATTTTTTAAATAGATTCACTAAAAAGCAGAGGATAAGTAAAGTGGCAGCCAAAAAAAAAACTGTAGAAAGCAGAAACCGCTCCTACCTGTCAGGCTGTAGGTGATAATCTTAAATTATGTATGAGTTGGAATAATTTAAACTACATATTTTAGCCAAAAACTATAATGACGCGTCAGGAAGCTGATTTTGAGATGAGAACTGATAAGAACTAAGAAGCATAGACACTTCTAAGAAGGTGTCGTGTCCGTATTAGACCTGACACTTGTTCGACACTCCCCCGACAAGTGTTAGACATGCGTCCACACATATCCTATTATTTCATAACTTTTTTTAGAATCGGACACGCTTCAAACATTTTGGGGACAAGCGTGCCCGTCTCTTGGACGCCTTTATTCATCAGTTACACACAAGAAACACGTTACAAGTTCGAAAAATACAACTTGGAATCTAATTATAAAATAAAATCAATGTGGTTTTATATCTAATTTGATGTTTAAACGATAGAATATGTGGTTATCAATTTTAATTAGTGTTATTTTACATTATCTTTCAGCAAAAATTTTTCTATATATAATACATAAAATATATAAAATACATGTCGTGTCGTGCAGTGTCCTGCATTTTTTAAAAATTACCATGTCAGCGTGTCGGTGTCGTGTCCATGTCGCGTGTTCGTGTCCACGCTTCTTAGGTAAAGAATATCAAGTGGGAAAAAAACTAGGATATGATAGAACAAGCATAAAGCATAAAATGTCATTCCAGAATTAGACAAAATGATCTTGGATTTTCTCTCACAATTTAGAAGGCATCACCAAATCAGGAATTAAAGAATTCCCGATTCCGCATGAAATCTAGGTTGTCTATAGAAATTACGTGGAAGTCAAATAAATTCATGACTCCTCTAGACACTTGGACAAGATTGCTACTAGAAACCTTTTGAAAAGAAAAAAAATTATATGTGTATAGTTATAGTACTAGTAATAACAAGAAAAAGAAGAATATTATTATTATTAAGAAGAAGAAGATGGACCCATAAAAAAAAAACTAACCAAGGATAATGACAATGGACACAAAATAATAATAACAGTAACAACAAATCAACAAAACTAAAAGGGTACAAAATTTAGGCATTATAGTAATAGTAATAACAAGAAGAAGAAGAATATTACTATTAATTAGAAGCAGAAGATGGACCAAAAGAAAGCAACACCCAGCCAAGAATAATGACTATGGACACAAAATAATAATAACAGTAACAACTAGCAACAATATCAACAAAACAAAGGGAAGAAAATTTAGTCAATTTACCATCTCCCTTGTTATTTGTACGAGCAAGTTTGTAAGTCAAATAACCTGCATCTCCCAGTCTCCTCTCAAACATTCTCACAAGCTCTTCATTGTGCACCCAAAATTCCTAAACCACAACGAAGAAGAAACAAAATTGCAAAACATCCCAAATATGATACTCAAAAATGAGAGCCAACTTCTCCTAGACAAGTTTATATAAATGATCATCTTGGACCAGCAAACCATATACCTGTAAACATATAAGTGAGGAACTTAAGTCGAGTAGCCTATCCAGTATACTCTCATTCCGGCTCACCCAAAGTTCATGGAACTCACTCTCACAATTCTGATATATTATCACAGTTACTAAAATTGTTATATAATGAAAAGCAAAGCAAAAGTACGTAACTTCTAATTTCGAAGAATCTTAAGGCATACCTGGCTGTTCAAATGTTTGTAAATTGGTGCAAGAATATTGAAAGTAGTACAAGAAACACGGCCAAAGCAATTCATACTAGGAAGCTGTTGTTCTTGATCACAAAAACCTTGTTTGGATTCACCCATTGACACACAAATGCGCTGTAGACAACCAGAAAAAGCATGTCAAATGGAAATTTCTTGTGAAACTTTCATCAAACACTTAATATGACCGATGAAAACTGGCATATAACTGCCCTCAGAATGTAAAGAACAACGAAAACAGAGTTGTGGGTATCCAAGACATTTGGCTGATTGAGCATGTTCGATTCACAGTTATAAGACAGATATACATACGAGGATCAGATAAGGAACAAGATTGATGAAGCAAATTTTAAATAGTGACTTAGCAGTGATTCTAACCAGTAGAAAGAATCAATTCAACAAAACTAACAAATGGGTGCGAGTAAGGAAGGTGAACAACTTTCACATGTTTGACAAAGAAACCATGAAGCCGTGAATGGCAGCAGGTGTGGTCTAAGATAGAGATGATGACTTTTATGCATCTCTAGAATTTTAGGAAATAACTGCTAGTAACCGAATTTTCCAAGTGGTTCCAAATTGGGTTCTTCACTTGGTGAAGCTCCGTCAAAACTTTATTTTCTCCTAACAATCTTCAATCATCAATTAAATCAAGAATTGCAATAGGTGTAAGAAAAATCAATAAGCTTTTAAGAATAAATTATCCGGTGCACGAACCCAACTTTGCAGATATGCGTAATGATCACGCATGTGTATGTATGTATACACATAAATATAATATATATATATATATATATATTAAAAAGACTTATGCCTTAGTAGCCATTTCAACAGCACAACTGATACAAAAATTCTTTGAGGGGCACCAAATGCATTTACGTTACCTATTCTTTTCTTTTTCTTTTTTTTTTAAGTATTTATAATAATCGGAATTATGCAGACATATGACTTGTGTGGTTGTACATATATTATATATGTACGCTATGTTTGCTCTGTATTGACCACAGCCGACGCTGCCCTGGCCACGTAACCCCTGTTCCTATGCTTCCAAATAAACGTGGTGGTGGTGACAATTCGTGCAATGCACTCCTCTTGTTATTTTATCGTGGGTCACCTCTTGTTGCCAAAGTCCATGGTCAAGAAATTATTTGTAACTATTTTATAGTGGGTCGTAACTATTTTTATTACTATTCAAATTTCTTTTAGTATTTATTAATTTTGGATCATATGCGGAAACATTTTTTCCAATTATCCAAACGAACTTTTCACATTTTTAAATTTTTTTAAGGGGTAATTACAAAAGCACCCTACTATGACTAAGGGCCTATTTGGTATAATTTTTTTCAAATTTTTTCGGTCTGCCTTTTTTAGCTTATAAGTAAAAATGCTGAATTTTTGCTCTTTTTTTTCATACTTATCTTAGCTTATAAAAAGTAAAAAAAGCTATAAAAAATTTATTATTTTTTTTTTTGCTTACAAACAAAAACAGATAAATAAAAAAGCTAAATTCAACATCTATCAAACAACTCCTAACTATCTCCAAAATTTTTTAAACTCTAAAACATTATACATTAACCTCTTGAATGATAGTTTTATTTCTAAATCGACATTCACTTTTTGTAATAATTATCTAATGACCAAATTACCTATTGAAATGACACTTAAATATAGGGATTATTCAATGAGCATTTCTTTTTTTTCTTTTTTTTGTTTTTTATTCAACGGTTAGGTGGTGCGTGGGTCAACTTGTGCGCACCTCAGTTATCTCTTCCATGTTGTGGTCAAAGGCAAGACACAGCCAATTCTTGCACCAGATAAGAGTCAAGCTCTTGATCTCCCAAAGGAAACCAAGAGCCCTAACCAACTAGGCTAACTCAATTAGTTAATTTAATAAATATTTTAGTTATTAAATAATTATTATAAAAAGAGAAGGTCAATTTAGATATAAAGCTATACTTTTGTAAATAGATACAAGTCATATAATAATTTTCATCCACTTTGCTAACAAATTACTAACATATTACTAACCGATAGTGATTAATACATATTCGTAGTTTAGAAAATTAATGTGTCATGTTTTAAAGTTTGATGAAATTTAGTAATATTAAGTCATACTTTAAGAGGTATTTTAATTACTCATTTATTCGAACTACCCTCTATTTTTGGTTCCTTAACGCATGCGACAAGCGCATGCCCCATAAATTAGTATTTTTAACCATTTGAATTGTGTTATACAAATAAATGATAGTTACAATCATTTTTTTTTTTTTTTTTTGGGCCTTTTGCTTTTTGCTTATAACTTGTTTTAAACATGGAGTTGCCTTGCCTATAGACTTCATGTTATTATAATAAGGCAACACCAGACATGGTGAAGCCTCAATCCGAACCACGTTGTATTTTTATATTTTTTTCAAAATTATTTTTAATTATCAATTAATTCAAAAAGTTGTGTTAAGGGCAAAAATAATGCCATCTAAAATCAATATTTACCCCAAATTTCATTACGTCAAATTACCTAATCCTATTTTCTAAAATGGTGACTTTCATGTAGGTGGTGAACACGCAAATTCGGGGTGCCAAGGCATCCAGTTTTTAGACATAACAATTACAACATACAAGTTACACGATATCGTAAAAAAATTTCTACAGTTTGTAAAATAGAGTAGCAGTTACAGGATTTTTTCGTTAAAAAGAGAAAGAAAGAAAAAAGAGTAGCAGTTTCATTATTTAACCAACAAATAGTGATAGGTCCATAGCAAAACTAAAAAGCTCCCATATTTGTTGCAAAAGTAATAATCCTTACTCACCTGCCAAAAAATTAAAAAAAAAAACAAAATTTAAAATAGTCTTAATCATTCTCTCTTTTTTTTTTTTTTACTACCATTTAAAAAAAACGCAATACAACAATTGAATGTATTGCAACAATTAAAAAAATTAAAATCAAATAACGGGAAAATATTTTGAAATAACCTTGGTTAGTAGACTGTTCAAGTGTGTTACGCTTTTTTGCTTGTCAATTTAATAACACAAGATCCCATTGGGGCATCCTAAGATTTCGAAGAATAGCGTTACTATGGTTAGATTTGTATTCTACATTGACAGGAAAAAAATATTAAAAGAATAAATTGAGTATAAAATTTTGTATTCTCATAATTTTTCTAAATTATTAATTAATATAAAATTTTATATTAATTATAAAATATAAATTTAATGCCATTCAAAATCTACAACTTGCACAAACTTATTAGGTGAAATTCTCTAATTACGTTTTCTCACGTTGTTACTGTCATGAAATGAAATTTAATAGATAACACCCGTATTTTTAGATGCTACTTCCATTATAACATTTACTCTCAACCTTTTTAATGGGTTATATAATATAATGCTTAAATCATATTAGCAGCATGTGGTACTTACGTTTACCACTCAAAATTTCCCCAAACTATCAAAAAAATGGTGATAATGCGCGCTTGTGCATGCACCCACGTCTAGCATTCTTATTAGTTTAGCCCAAGTTCAATTTGAAGTAGCATCACATTTTTATATTCTCATAAGTTAAATATAAAAAAAATTTAAATGCCATCTAAAAACCACCACCACACAATATTTAAATTCTCTCCATTTTCATTTCAACCATAGAATGGAGACATTTATTCTATTAATTGAGCAGTTGACACGTGCATTTAAAATAAAAACGAATGAATCAAACAATGTCAAATCTATTAGAACTTGAGATTTTTTTTGCAAATAAATGAGTGTGTTTGTATGTAGAAGAAAATGAATTCCAATGTAAAATAATATAGTTTTGGTAATGAATTAATTCATTAATGAAATTGAGAGTATCGAAATCCCAGCAAGATGCACGAACAACTAACCCATCTCGGATTCTCGATTTGTAACTATTATGATAACAACTGGAACCCAAATTGTTTGATGGGGACCCCAATTTACCTCATACGAACTTTATTTTAGGGATTAATATTATAATTTATGCGGACATATGATTTGTGTGTATACATATAATAAATTTAAAAAAAAATCTGGGACGTGGATTTGTCTATAGTAATTAATTAACCTGAAGATCCAACTATAAGAACATGTCAGTTATCTAGGTATGTCAATCCTATATGCAATTCTAAAGAAATAAAATAAGAGACAAGGCACATAGAATTTTAGTATGGAAACCCTATCAACCAGGAAAAAATTTACGGGGCCACACATAGTCACTAAAGTACTCAACACTGTAACTTTGAACAGGTATAAGAATAAATTTACAACTCAACCCATTGATCCACAACTCCACCTTGATCCACAACTATAATAGAAGCTTCAGACTTGATCGCTAGACACCCACGATTCATCGTTCTCCCGTGCTATTGATGTCAACCTTTGGAATCCACCAAAGACGATATGTGTGAAGTTTGTTTGTTGACCAGAAGAACATTCCAATAAACAGAGAGACACAATAAAGCTCTCTAAAACAGCTAGATCAATTCTTTGTGTGTAACCTTTCTCTCTAAAGTTTAGAGTCTTTATATAGAGTATGAAGTATTTTTAGAACCTTAGACGTGTGTAAGTCAAAGTAGGAAGTTTTCAAACTCGACTAGGATTTAAATATAGAAATCCTCAGTTCTGACTAGCGTTCAAACAGTCTGGCTCACCGTTCAAATGCCTCTGTTATTCGAATGCCATGGCTGGCCGTTCAAACGCATGGTAGAAATTTTGTTCTCTCTATTTTACCTTTACTGTAGCACCTTGATTTATTTTTACATTTTGACATGTCTATCTAATTACTAGAATTACATAAAAGTACTTTTGCTCAGAATTAGCCAATCTAAAAATCTAACAATCTCCCCCTTTGGCAATTCTATGACAAAACACAATAAAACTATACAAGTAAAGACTCGAAACAATAATGTAAGGATGAATCAAAGTCTCAACATGTCCAAAGAGTCTTCAAGTATTTATCAGCTGTCCTACACATCTACAACTTAACAAACCTTGTGAAAAGCAAGTGTGGGAAGAAAACTAATTAATATAAGGTAATGCAACAATCCTTTTCTTACTACTCCCCCTTTTTGTTACAAATAGACAAATTAAGCTCATGGGAAAAAGCAAAGAATACTAAAAAAATATTCATACCTTATCCAATCTAACCTTTTTAACAAAGTCTTAACAAAAATTGTGGGGTAAAAGCACACGGCTCAATCCATCCGGTTAGGCCCAATCAATATGACATTGAAACTGGGCTGCTGGGCGGCCCAAATCGAGCACTAAAGAGCAGTCTGGCCCGAGGCGCCGACTTGTTGTCGAGCTTGGCCCAAATTGTGAAATGTGAGCCCAAACCGCTAGTGGTCTCAGAGCATTAAATGCGGAGTTGACTCGCATTAAATGCACCAGCGGCTCCCCACGCGACGTCGACCTGCATGTCCGATTAGCCGGATTCTTCAGCGATAGTAAGACGGGCCCTGCACGCGGTAAGTCGGCGGCATATGATGGTACCTACCCAGCAGGCCATGATGACCTGCTGGTAGACTAAGAGCATAACACTCTATCAATCACACTATAAATATCTAAGCCCTCAAGAGCTAAGTATAGACAATTAACTCCAAGTATACACAACTTTTATTCATTTTACTCTTGATTAAGCTTGCTAACTTAATCATCGGAGTGTGATTGGCCCAATAAGGGTCGACCCATTCTAACTTTTCTTTCTTGTAGTGAGTTTGGACTCATTAACATTGGCTTGAGAGATCGGCCGGGCCTTTTCGAAAAATCTCACCTAAAATTGGCGCCGTCTGTGGGAAGGCTTAGAAAATCATGAGTTTGAACGATCGAAGAGGAAGAGAAGAGAACCACGATTAACGAGGTAATAGAGCCTCCTCTAGCAAAGATCAGACTAATTCGGCGCATGCCAATCTACCCCAGTAGATCAGCACCGAGGCAGAACATTGAGGTTGGAAATACAAACTACTGCTAAAAGCCACCAGGAAGCACCAACAAGCTGCGGAGGAACCCAGACTATGTCCGGGAGTGAAACTTCAGCAAAAACCACCACTAGGACCTTACCCCTCACCCTCCAGTGGACGGGTCCCAAGTGAAGACACGTTCCGTTCGGCTGAAAGAGAGATACAGCGACGCGGCAAGGAGATTGCTTGCCTCACCTCCTAAGTTCGGATCATGAGAGAAGCACTCTCCGGAAGAGATAAGCGTGGGAGAGAAAAGTCCCCGAACTGCCAAAAAGTTACTAGAAGCAGGGACGTTTCGGCACCGTGAGTAAGAGGGAGCTATAACTCTAGCACTAGGCACTATGACAACGGATGAGCAGATCGGCGAAGAGGGAGGAGCGAGACTCCGCCGAACAATGAAGGTGCGGAAGATGGTCGACAATGGAAGGACTACGAAAAATTGTACAACGAAAAGCTGGAGGACAAGAAGCAGCCAGCTAAGGAACGCACAGCCCATGACCTGGTCAAGAAGGCCGTAGACCAAATTGCATCTACACCATTCACGGAGGAGATTGAGTCCTACTCGATTCCTCGAAAGTTCACCCCACCAAAGTTCACCTTATAAGACAGAAAGGCTGACCGGGTTAACCATATTCGGCATTACAAGCAGTTGATGATGATACGGTGCGGTGACCAAACATTGATGTGTCGAATCTTCCCCTCCAGTCTGGGGGACGTAGCCTTACGATGGTTCGACAAGTTGCCATCTAGATCCATGTCAAACTGGAGGCAGCTTGCCGAGCTGTTCACCGCTCGATTCATAGCTAACAGCTTGCAGCACAAGGAGGTGGATTTTTTACTAACCTTACGGAAAGAAGAGGGGGAAGGATTGCGAGCGTACGCATGACGCTACTGGGAGGCTTACAACGAAATTGACTAGTGCAGCGAACAACTGGCTGTAAGTCAGTTCAAAATCAGCCTTCCTAAGGAGCATCGTTTGTGGCAGTCCTTGATGAAGAAGCCGGCCCTCACCATACAGGAATTGATGCTAAGAATCGAGCGTTACGCAAGACTAGATGAAGACATGCCTCAGCCAACATCAACAAAGGTCGGCATTATCGCCGATAAGATAAACAGAAAGGAGACCAAGAAACCCATGCAAGATGACAACAACAGGGGAAGAAATGTGAATGATGGGGTTTACATAGTCTTCAAGGATCCCATCTATAAAATCTTGCCCCAGATCCGTGACAAACCATTTTTCAAATGGCCTCTGAAGTTGGGAGGGGATCCAACGTCTCGGGACCAAAAGAGGTTCTGTTCTCACCATTGTGAAAAGAGGCACAAAACGGAGCAATGTCGGTATCTTAAAACCCACTTGGAGGATTTGGCCAAGGCTGGCCATCTCGACGAATTTATTGATCGAGACAAGACAAAAAACGAGGCTGAGCAACCGCGCATGGAAGATGCATCCCAGAAAGAGATTGAAGCAAGGCCGGTCCGAGTAATCAATGTACTACATTGTTCGGTTGAATCAGGAACCGTCGACCCATATAGATACCGGGCTGAAATACAGAAGGCTATACACTTGAGGGAAGTAATGCAGATACAACCACCAAGCAAGAAAGTCAAGGTCGGCGATGACCCTGCATCCATTACCTTCACTGACGAAGATCTCGTAGTAGTGCAAACCCCTCATAATGATGCCTTGGTTGTAACACTGAGAATGGCGGACTGTGACATGAAAAGATTGCTCATTGACCAAGGAAGTTCATCCGAAGTCATGTATTATAGCCTATTCAAGAAATTAGAACTCAAGGAGTCTGACCTCCAGCCATCACTCAACCCATTGGTTAGATTTAGCTCCGATCTGGTTTGGCCCATGGGGAAGGTAACGATTCCAGTGACTGTTGAAGGAATTACGTTATAAACGGAATTCTTGGTAGTCAATATGCCTTCCCCCTACAATGCTATCATGGGACAAACCTGGTTACACCTCATGAAAGCCATCCCCTCATCCTACCATCAACTAATTAGATTCTCGATCCCCGATGGAGTAGGAGAAATAAGGGGAGACCAAGTGGTTGCCAAACAATGTTTTCTGACGGCATGCACAACAAAGACAAAGGCTGAGAAAGTGTAGATGATGGAGCTACACGAAGACACCCCCACTATCGACGATGTGGGGCAAATGCCTAAGAACAAGGTTGTGGAGGACCTAAAGAAGATACACATCGATCGGCAGGATGTAAGTATTTTGTCATCGGCACCTCGTTGTCCAAAACAGAGGAACACTCTCTGATTGAATTGTTGATAAGTTACTTGGAAGTGTTCGCCTAGACTCCTTATGATATGCTGGGAATCGATACCGATATTGCCTGCCACAAGCTAAACGTCGACCTCAAATGTCGACCTGTGGTCCAAAAGGGGAGAAGGGTGGCGACACAGCATGTGGATGTCGTTATTGAAGAAATCAAAAAGCTTTTGGAAACTAGGGCAGTTTGGAAAATCAACTACCCGAGCTGGCTTTCAAACACAGTGGTAGTAATGAAGAAGGACGGTAAGTGGAGGGTTTGTGTGGACTTTACCGATCTAAACAAAGCATGCCCAAAGGACCCTTTCCCCCTCCTCAAAATCGACCAACTCGTGGATGCAACAGCTGGCTTTGGGAGGATGAGTTTCTTGAATACTTACCGAGGGTTTCACCAAATTCCCCTCCATCTTGACGATCAAGAGAAGACGGCTTTCATCATTCCACGGGGTATATTTTGCTACAAAGTAATGCCCTTTGGACTGAAGAACGCTGGGGCTACGTACTAGCGGTTGGTCACCAAGATGTTCAAGAAGCAGATCGACAATATCGTAGAGGTCTACATCGACGATATGGTGGTGAAAAGCAAAATCAACAACTCCCATCTGGAAGATTTAAAAGTACTCAGCATCCTAAAATAGTACAAAATGAGATTGATTGCCTCGAAATGCATCTTCGGAGTCAGCTTATGCAAATTCCTAGGGTTTTTGGTTACACATCGGGGCATTGAGGTGAACCCTCGACAGATCAGTGCAATCCAGAGTGTTCAGGCCCCGAAGAATGCTTAGGAGGTGCATAAGCTAACTGGAATGGTAGCAGCACTCAACAAGTTCCTAAGTCGATTATCAGACAAGTGCCGACCATGAGAACAATTCAAATGGACACCAGAGTGTGACCAGGCCCTCAACGATTTGAAGAAGTACCTAACCTAGCCACCCTTACTTTCCACCCTACTTAAGCACGAGGAACTCTTCCTCTACCTCGAGGTGTCGGAGCATGCAATTAGCATCGTACTACTCAGGCAACAAGATCGACAACAGTTGTCAATTTATTATGTCAACAAAACTCTATTCGGGGCAGAAAGTAGGTACTTACCCCTAGAGAAATTGGTACTCGCACTGGTAGTAGCATCTCGAAAATTGGTGCACTACTTCAGAGCTCACACCGTCAACCTCCTCATGGACCACCAGCTCAAACCTCTCCTCAAAAGGGCCGACCGGAGATTGTTTCTGCCAAACGTAGTGCTTGTGCTATCATTTCCTTTGAGTTAAGGGCATCACAGATTGGAGAAAAGTCCCTAAAAGAGTATGAGATAAAGCGGATAAACTAGAAATCACTATTCATTCCAATTAGATATACTTATATGCCATGAAAGCTCTTGATTCAAAGCAAAGATGATAGGCAAGACAAAACAAGATGCAGAATAATAAAGGACAGAAAATAGACAAATCTAGGAAACATCCCTTTTCGTTGTACTTTGGAAATACCCTTCAAACAGGTTTTGGAACCACACCAACTTCTTTTATTCTCCATTTGCTAGGTTCACCTCTTGGGTGCCAATGACCTTAGCGTCGATCAAGTTTTATATTTTGTGTTTCAAGATGAGATAGTGCTCAGTATCATGCCCCTGTCTTCCAAAACGGTACTCACAAACAAGAGTCGGGTTAAAGGTAAGGGGTAAAAGATTCGGTAATGGTGGGGCAGGTATGGAGGCCAAAAGGTTGGCTTTTAGGAGGTCATGATAGGCTTTCGTTTGGGTGCAGGCTAGGGGGAAAAGACATGAGGTCGGCGGGCTTGCCTGTTAGGGTTGAAATGTGGTCGGACTGCAATTGGCCCGGGAGCTAGTGCTTGAATAGCCATGAGTGACTGAGACTAGTATTGCAGGTGATATTATGGTGGCTGAGCAGGCAAGATGACAGAAACTTCTCCTTCCTTTTGACCTATTTTCGTGCTATGGGCACCTTCTTTGCTATGCTTGCAAAAAGTTCTTCAGTTTTGGCATAGGGTTCAATAGTTTTTAGGCCATTCTCTGTCATCTCCCCTTGCATGATCAACTCTGAGAAGCTCTACCCTATGCTTGTGTAAATTTTTTTGTAATATAATCTCTAAAAGGTTTGCATGAACAACTACACATACTCTTTCTCTTTCAGCAGAGGATTGAATTGTGCCGCAGATTCCCTCTATCTCAGGGCATATATCTTGAAGCTTTTTTTTTCTCCTTTAGTCATTAGCATGAGAGTCCAGCAGTCGACGGTCATATCAATGTTGTGTTGGTATTTGGTTTTAAATGCTAGGACCAACTCACCCTAAGCTAAAATCTTCTTTAAATCTAAGCGTGTAAACCATTAAAGAGCAGGCCCTGTTAGGCTGGGCTGAAACAGCTGCATGAGGAGTTTTGGGTCATTCCCATGACCATTGAGTGCCCTAGCATAGAGACGTAGATGGGCTATGGGATCCTCAGTGCCATTGTATTTCTAGAAATCGGGCATTTTGAACTTGGCAGGTCACGGGTGGTCTAAAAAGAAGCAGAGTTCGTCATAGGAAATCAGACCAAAGGTGTCATGTCCATAGAGGCAACGTAGAGACTCTTCTAACCCTTGTATTTTCAAGCTGAGAGGGTCTGGGGAAGTCTTCTTCGTGGTAGGTAACAGCAGCATGGTTTCTTCCTTTTCTTCTTCAAAGTTCACCACTCTGGGATCCTCCTTATTCTTGCCAGTATTATCAAAGCGGAGCACGACTCTAGGTGGGGAAACCTCTAGTAGTGCAGATGAGGAAGGAGTTGAGGCAGAGTCTTTAAAGGCCATGGACTGTATCAATTTGAACATCTCGCCCATCTAAGCTCTCATCTCGTTGATTTCTTCTCGGGACACCACACCGCTAGGTGCGACTTTGCAAGGGTGAGTTTCCATTTGAGAAGCCCTCTATCGGGTGATAATAGGTGCTTTGAGTAGTGCTTGAACCTTTTTAGGAGTACTGATGTCTTTCCTAGCCCCCTAAAAGAAAAAAAAAAGAAAAAGAAAAAGAAAAGACTAAAGTTTAGTGACGTCGATCTTGGAGATTTCTATGCAATGCATATCTTAGGGGTACCCCTGCCTTGAGAGGGGTCTAAGCATGATGCTTGGGCTTATATGTGGAAATAGGGTTTTGCCCCTATATACAATACCATACCTGTGCATGTAGTCATTCATTTATATATGCATCCATTTATTCACAAAAAGTATAAATGATAATTTTATTAAAGTGAGTTTCTCTTATACATGAAATTTCAAAAGTACATTAAAAGAGGAGGGGGAAACACTTTCCTTAGGACATTCACCTATCTGCTTTTACATTTGAATCTTTATACTACTCTTGAGTCTTCGGATTCGCCTTCTTTATGCTTGATGTCGGGAGGTCATTAAGCGACCTTGGTTTCAGATTGCCTCTAGTCTTCTTGGCAGTCCTATTTCCATGAGTGGATAGGGATTGGGGCCCCTCTTTATGAGATGATCTCAATGCATGCCATGAGTCCTTAGGGTCACTTGATACCCTTAGAAATTTAGGTAGACTTTGAATGTGTGAGACTAGCTTTAAGGCCACTCTCCAAAGGTTGATCATATGCATGGAATACAGTGACTTGAGTTACTTTCGAAACTCTTCTCTTGAAATGGACAATGTATGCATGAGCAGCATAATAGTGGTGAATGCACGAGCATAGAATGTTTGCATAGCAATAGAAAACGCACAGGCAGTATAATAGCAAGAATTAAGCAGTTAAACTGGACATGAAGTAAGAGAAAGTAAAGCAGTTGCCCTTTCCTCTTTGGTTTTAAAATCGACGCGTGTGTCTTAAATCTAGCAGAGGTTCAGCAATGTAGGGAGTGCTATATGAGCATGAGGTTAGGGGTTACTAATGCTCCCTAAAAAGCTCGGTTCCTGAAATTTCAAACCTCCAGTGTTGACCCCCTAAAGGGTGAACCCCATCTTTAGTTAGTGGTTTGAGCAGGGGGACCATCATGAGGCCATAGGCTAAGAAACTGACACAGCATCCTGCCAATAACTAAAGTATTGTCTCCCTTTTTAACTAAAAGGGTAATAACCAAATAATAATGCAAGTATGCAAATGCAAGTGCACGCACCAAGTGTGTGTGGAATTTTCGAAAGTGGAGGAAAATACCCAACAACTCCCATCCATGCTGCTCATTCATGGCATATATGACAGTTAATATAAGACAAAAAGTAAAATATGAGTACCTACAAAACAAATGCATAGAGTTAGTATCTTTACGAAATACGCAAAGCAAGAAAAAAAATGAATAGTAGATGCAAGAGTACAAGATGACATGCATGGATGCAAGTGATGACATTTTTTGAAAAATTTTAGAAAAACAGACAAAATGGGACAAGGGATTTGGAGATTCTGGTTGAGTGAAGGGTGAAGGGACATGACAACGGCCTAACCCTCTAAATAGTCTCAATTGGAGTCGCCAGTTGTCGCATCCCGTTTTCAGCCCCTGAGTTTGGGTCTTGATTCAGAACAGAAATCCGATTCAACCTGTTAGAACTCACCCTCCTTAGAGGACGAGTGCGACAAGGTTTGCACTTGAAATTGATTTAATTAAGGACTTTTAGAAAAAGGTTTTGGAGTATCCACCTAACTTTGATAAGGTGTGTTAGGTCACTTACAACTAAGTTGTAAGCACCCCATTTTTGCCCGCTCGGCAATCTCCGGTCTGACCGAACTCCCTTTCAAAACTTTATAAGCACATTTAAGCTCAAATCAACTTTCAAACCCCTATCCAATCATTCAATCACTTTTTGGGCCCGCTGGACCCAATAGAAGCCTAATAATCAAACCTACCCCTTGGGCCTCCAGGCACCTCTTAAGAAAGTTCAAAATCCCTCAAAATGATAAGTCCACCTTTCCAATGTGTTACTAAGCAGTTGGGTGTTCTTAACACACCATTTTGTCCAATTCCGGTCCCGTTTTGGCTAACTCCGATCAAAATGACCGTTTTAACCCTAAAAGCCCTAGCACTGCGCAAATCCCACCGAGCAGTGAAAGACTCCCCCGGGATCACCCCTGAATGACCCAGCATGCTCAACATAACACTCTGATCCATTCTTGACCACTTTCAACCAAATCCGGTCAAAATGACCCTTTCGCCCCTAGTAACCCGAACGCACCCCGAAAACAACACTGATCTTAGGATATTGAACAACGGGTCTTGTCATACACCCCTGTTTAACCTAAGGAGGACCTTACGACACTAAACACCCCCGACTCGATAAAAGTTCCCCGGAGCGTCTCATAGACGCTTCGCCAAAATTGCCTTTTCTTTTGATTCCCTAGTTATAACGTACCGTCAAATGTCTTGAGAAATACGTAAACCAAATAATTCCCGAAAGCTCGTTTATAGATCTTTCCATCAATACGGTTCGATCGGATAGATCACTTTCGAAGCTCCTCATCGCGTGGCTTGAAAACTACTACTTTCGGCAACCCTTGGAGCGTCTCACAGACGCTCTGCCAAGGTTGATTTTTTCTCCAATTTCCTGATTAAAACGTACCGTCAAACAACTTGAGAAATGCGTAAATTAGGAAATTCCCAAAAAGATTTCTAAAGTACTTTCCATCAGTATGGTCCGATTAGAAAGCTTGCTTTCCAAAGGCCCCGATCATGCTACACAAAAACAGCTATTTTCAAACCCCCACGGAGCATATCACAGACGCTTCACGGATATGCAATTTTATGCACATTTCTCAAGACGATATCTCATACTCCCAAACACCTTTCCAACTTATCAAAAACACAAAAGTTCACAAGAAACCCTAGAAGAACACCTCAAGTGCAATCGATTCTTCCAAAATCTTCGCAGTTGGCTCAATTATCGAGGCAAAGTTTAAACGAACACTCAAGGTGATGGAGCGTATGCTACATGCGCCCAGATTTTGATCAAATCGACCAAAGTTCAATCAACCGTCAGGATTTATCCAGTACAATGAGTGCCACCTGGCATTCTGCCAATGAAATAGTACCGGCGCATGTCCTACATGCTCCAGTGTCCAAAATTTTTTCTATAAATATAGGCCTCTCCCTTTGCATATTCCAGAATCGAAAATTAATGCGAATCTTTGCTGAAACTGCTCCAGAACCTCCAATTTCTACATACATCCCACTCCTCCAACACTTAAACTAGATTCTACCTCCCCCTAACCCATACACTTCACCTATATAGCCCTAAACACCATAGAACTCCACCTTCCAGCCCCTCAAGCAAACTTAAAGCCCTTCAAGTCCAAGTCAAGACATCCATAGAAGATTGCAAGTGTGTTGAAGGCAAAATGTGGTATTCCTTTTATATTCTTGTCTTCCCCACTCTTCTCTTCTCCCTCCTAGCCTACTTAGGCCATTCTCTATTTTAAATCCCATCTTTAACCCCCCTTTCTTGCATGCTTGAAGCAAGATGGCTCTTATTTCATGCCTAAAGGAAAGTTAGTGAGAGCCACTGTGTAGGGGGATCTCTCACTAGCCTACTTTAAGATGGTATGACCTTGGAGCTCTTTAATTATGTGGTGTAGCCTAAAGCCTTGTATGTATTCATGACCCCCTTGCATATTGCTACCTTGTTCATGTCTTGTGTACTTGGCTTCATTTCCATGTTCATAACCATGTTTTACAAAACTTACATTGTTTTTATTTCCATGCCATTTTCAAGCTCAATGTTCCTTTCAAAATGGTTCTAAGAGTTGGTCCATTGAAGTTTAGGATGAGACCTTAGAAATCATGCATTAGAAAATCCCCCCATTAACCCCTAACTCACACATTTGCATCTTTGCATTCCAACTTGCATAAAAATGGTTTTCAAACTCTCTAATTCTCAAAGTTTCTATTCTATCAAGTTTAGTGGTTGAAATGGCCCCATGAAACCCTCTCTTGAGTGGTCTCCCTTTTACATTTGTCATAAGAACATTAACTTGTTAGAATGGTTCCCTTTGGAAAATGGTTTTCAAAATCTTTTTCTCAAAAATGGATTTCAAAGATTTATCCTCCCTATCTTTGCATTAAAAATGGTTTTTCAAAAATCGTCATCATTAAGTTGACTCTTGAAATCCCCACTCTTGTCAAGATAAAGGCTATAATGGTCCTAAGAAAACTTTCTCCAGAATGGTTTTTAAACACCAACCATATAAACCATATTCTTGGCTAAAGTCAAATTTTCATGGAAATGATATTCAAAAAGGGTTGTCTACCAAAGTCCTTTGCATAACATAATTTGTTTTTCAAAACTCTTTCCAAAAGTGCATAAAACCACCTTTCAAAACCATCTTCCAATCCAACCCTAGGTTAACTTGACCCTAGTTATCTAACCCTAGGTTAACTTGACCCTAGTTATCTAACCCTAGGTTAACTTGACCCTAGTTGTCCAACCTTAGGTTAACTAGACCATAGTTGCCCAACCCTAGGTTAACTTGACCCTAGTTATCTAACCCTAGGTTAACTTGACCCTAGTTGTCCAACCCTAGGTTAACCTAACCCGAGTTAGTTAACTCTAGGTCACCTTAACCCTAAGTTAACCTAACCCAAGTCAGTTAACCTTAGGTCACCTTAACCCTAGGATAACCTAATCCAAGTTAGTTAACCTTAGGTCACCCCTAACCTTAAACCAACCCAACCTAGGTTAGTATACTTCAAGGTTCCAACTCATGAACCCCTTTTAAATGATCTTTCTATTTAAAACCATTCTCAGAACCTATTTTTCCAAAACTTGCTACCCTCTTGAGATTTCAAAAAACCAACTCCATAACCTTTTCAAATATTCCTATACTCTATCTTTAAATCATTTCTAAAAATGTTTTCAAGAACTCACAATCCTAAGGTGTCCTTACCCCTTCTATGATTAGGGATCCCAAAGGAAGGTGATATATCAAGAACAACCTCCGAGGTTGTTTATATTAGAATTTCAAAGGAGTAGGTGTTTCCAAAAATCCTTTTAAAAAAAAACTTTCCAAAAGCCAATTTACTATAACACTCTAAAATCATACCCCCAAGGTTTTCACAACAAGACTTCAAAACACTTTCAAAACTCTCTTGAGTTATTTAACACTTCTAAAACTCCCTTGAGTTATCCCAAATATATTTCAAAACCCCCTTTTAAGAGTTCCAAAGTTTTATTTCAAAACACCCCATTACTCGATTTCAAATCAAAATTCTCAAGTTCCCTTTTTTCAAAGACCACAAAGTGTCTTCAAATTTTTTCAAAGACCACAAAGTGTCTTCAAACTTTTCCAAAGATCTCAAAATGTCTTCAAAACATTCCAAAGCCCCTAATGCACCTATTTTCCATCGAGCTCTTACCCGAACTACAAATGACCTGATTCTCGCCAAATGAGATACGTAGGTAACCTAAAATGGTGCGGTCATAACTTCTATTTCAACCTCAATCCCTTTTTCAAAAGTTTCTATCAATTCAAAGTTTCTATCTCGAACTCTTTCAAAACTTCCATGTTTTCAAATTTCTTCCAAAACTTGCATCATGCATCATTCATCTAAAAAGTGATGATTAAACCCTGTATTCAAAATTCTAAAGTGGATGTTAAGTGGACAATGGTAATCGGTTATTCTAGTGAGTGAACAAAGGGTGATTAGACATGTAGGTACCGAAAGGGCTGGGTAGGTGATGATCTTAGGATATCTTCTCTACACGTAACCAACCTCCGAACCATAGATTGCCTTTTTTGAATGACCAAAATGGAGTTACTTTCTAAAAGGGCTTAAAACTTTCTAAAGGTTGTCAAACAACCTATTTTTCAAAAACCCTCTCTCGAGGGTGTTTTTCAAAACCTTTTTCAAAAACTCGAAGTTTAATCTTTGGAATAGCACTTAGTTTTAGGTGACCTAACTCGCCTTAATCAAGTTAGGTGGCGACTCCTATTTTTCTAAAAAGCCCTTAGCTAAACTAATTTCAAGTTCAAACCTAGTCGCACTCGTCCTTCTAGGAGGATGAGTTCTAATGACAAAGTTCCGTGGTTTTCTCGAGTTGAAAGGACTTGGTCCCAAAAACCGGGCCGCGACATAAGTAAAGCTCGAAGACAAAACTTAGGATTTTTGAAAACTCCCTTAAGAGATGATTTTTGAAAAAATAAGTTGGTTAGAAACCTTTAGAGAATGTTTAAGTCCTTTTAGAAAATGAATCTATTTTAGTCTTTGAAAACAGTGACTCTAGGTTCAGAGGTTGGTTACGTGTAGGAAAGATAACTGAAGACTGTTACCCTACTCTACCCTTACAATACCTACATGTCTAATCACCCTAGGTTTCACTCGTTTGAATCTTCGGTTCCTAATTAGTCCACTATGTCCATCTGAAAAGGTTTGAAAATGGTGTTATCGTCACTTTTTAGATGTATGAATGTATAATGCAATTTAAAGAAAGTTTGCAAAAAACTTGGGGTTGGATTTTGAAAGGGGTTATAACTGCACTTATGAAGGTTACTTACGTATCTCATTTGGCAAGAATCAGGTCAGTCGTAGTTCGGACATAGGGTCTAATTGAAAAGAGACTCACAAGAGTCTTGGAATGTTTTGAAACTTGAACTCAAAAGAGTTTCATTTGAAAGTGGATGTTGGAGTGTTTTTGAAAGCACTTTTGAAAAGGGATTTGAAAGGGGATTTGGACTTGTAAAAGCTCTTGTGAACTTGTTTTGAAAAGGTTTTTCGAAAATGGTTTTTATGTACCTTATGAAAGGTATGTTGATGTTTCATTGCCTTTAAGAGATTAGCTATGTGGGAACTAAACTCCTTCAACGCTATGAATTTTAGTAAGCATTTTTAGAAAGATGGGCTAAAAACTTCACTTGTTTGAATTTCTCACTTGGTCTTAGACAATCCTAGCCATAGAAGGCCTAGGGTCATATCAAGAATGTGACGTTAGAAAATAATTTTTAGAAAAAGGTTTTGCAAAACATTTAGGGTTTGAAACCCTAATGTGAACTTTATAGGTTTCATTTGTGTAACACTTTCCGTAAGAAACTCTAACTAAGCAATGGTTAGGATCGCCATAGAGTTGTGAGTTCTTTTAAATCATTTTAGGAATAGTTTTTGAAAAATGGTAAGTGTCTAGCCATTTTGGATTGAGACAAGTTTGAAATAGCTTTTTAAAACTTTTTTGGGTTGGAGTTGGAGTTTGAAGAAAAGGGTCCATAGTTGCAATCTTGAGGCCATCTAACTATGGTTGGGTAAAAATGGTTAAGTTAGATTGAAATAGGGTTGGACCAACTAGGGTTAGGTTGACCTAAGATTGGACCAACTAGGGTTATATTAACCTAAGGACCACCTAGGGTTTGGTTGACCTAGGGTTTAGACCACCTATGGTTTCGAAGGATGCCTTGAAGAATTGATTTGAATTGATGCAACATGAAAGATATGATTTTTAGTTGAAAAAAAAAAGTTTTGTTTTAAGAAAGTTTCAGAAAAAGAAAGTTTTGTTTTAGGAAAGTTTTGGAAAAGGAAAGTTTCAATTTAGGAAAGTTTTAAAAAAAGAAGGTTTCGATTTAGGAAAGTTTTGATTTTGTTTCCTCAAAGGGAGGATTGGATTTTGTTTCCAAAGGTGGAAGATTTAATTTCATTTCAAAAAATAGAAGATTTGATTTGTTTTCAAAAATAGAAGATTTGATTTGATTTCCAAAATGGAAGATTTGATTTGGTTTCCGAAATGAAAATATTTGATTTAGTTTTCAAAATGGGAAGATTTGACTTGGTTCGAAATAGGAACGGTTTGACTTGGAAAAAGGTATGATTTTATGTGACATCGGATTGGAAATAACTCAAGAGAACTATGTACTTTTTTAGAAGACATGATGTAACAACGATTTGAAAAACTATTTTGATGCAATGATGCAAGAATGCAGTTAGGGGACAAGAAAGGACTTTCCTAGACATGGATTCTTATGGCTTCAAGAAAACAACTCTTGGATGGGATTTAAAAAGGTTTTAAAATAAATAAAAGAAAAGGTTTTGAGAGAGGCATCATTTTTTTACGATTTTTTAGACTTGAAATACGCTGCGGGTTGCTGGTGCACTGTATTTATAGGCAAAATTTGAGGAGGTGGCGCCAAGCCCTAGATTTTGTGGAGATTTAATTTGATTCGACCTTGGGCTGCAAGGCAAAGATTTGGGCGCCACTCCTAGTGACTCCAAGCTATTTTTTGGGTTGGCTCTACTGTGAGTGGCTTCGGTTTGATCTAGAAAGCTGTCGGGCTATGGGACTTAGCTAGAAAAGAGATAAAGGCACCTAGGAGTGCCCCGAGGGTTGCCGGTTTGATACCCAAAGTCGGAATGGTTGAAAAAAATGACCGGCCCACGAGGGCAAAATGGTCATTTGGATTAAAAAAAAATACTAGAATGGGCCCGGAATGGACTGGGATGACACTTGAAGATTAGGAATACTTGCGGGAGTGCCCTAAGGATTTACTGGTTTGATACTCAGAGTCGGTGTGGTTAAAAAAGATGATTGGCCTACTAGAGACAAAACAGTCATTTGAACTGAAAAACACCGAAATTGGTCCAGAGTCTATCGAGATGGGATTTGAAAGTCAAAAGCACTATCAAGAGTGTCCCAGGGGGTTGCTGGTTTGATACCTAAGGCCAACGTGGTTGAAAAGGACCACCGGTCCACTAGGGGTAAAATGATCATTTTGACTGAAAATATCGAAACAAGTCTAAAATTGGTTTAAATGGCATTTTAAGCATACCGAACTGTCTGAGGATAGTCTTGGAAGGGGTGGACATACCGCTCTGAGGACTTAGCTACTTTCCCGAAGAGCTTATCGAATTAGACGGCCTTACCATCTTTGAGGGATTAACTTTCTTGAAAGACATGTCAATTGAGTTTAATTAGACTGGATTGAAATTGGATGGACTTACCGTCTTATAGCAGATGTGCCGGGTTAAGTTGGTTTGGATGATGCCTCAGGGGTATTTTGGTCATTTGGCTTTGATTGGGCTCGATGGGCTAGGGAAGTGATCGATTGACTAAACTGGAGTTTGAAAGGCCGGTTTAGGTTTTGAATGTGTTGTGATGCTTTAATGTGAGTCAGGTCGGGTTAGAGATCGTCAAGTGGGTAAAAATAGGATGCTTACAAAGAGATCAGAAAAAAGAAAGCTGAAGCCTGTCCTCATATGACATGCGAATCATATCAGCAATTAACAAATGACCAACTTGATCTGGGGTCCTCTAACACCCTCAGTTCTTTATTCTGGACTCTTTCCATTTTAGCACAGTGGTTCCCTTTCTTGATAATATGTCAGATAGTGCATCTGTTCATGCTAAGTAGGAACATAGAGTTTTCAACCAAGACTTTGAAGTTGGGGAAATGAGTGGACTCATCTTGAATTATTGCTACTGTCGGTTGGGAATCAGATTCAATCTCTGGAACACAATTATTAAGCCTTATCTATGCCCCGACAGCTCTACCTCTAAGTTTGTGATGTTTTTGTAGTTTCCTATAATTACCAAAGTTTTCATAATAACCAAAGGCCCTAGTACCTTTCACCTCTAGGATTATTCCCCAAACTAGTAGGTTCTTGTTTCTCCCTTCAGCTACCATATGTGTTAAGCTTCAGTTTACCTACAATAGAAAAACACCATTTGATCAATTTAGGCACTCTAAAACCAATCACTTCAGGTGGAAGAATTGGAAGATTGATTTCCACAACGTAAGCCATGATTCTTTTTAGGGAAGAGAAGTGTGAATATTTCTTACTTACCACCAACACTAACATTTCCTATCATAATTTTCATTTTTGGCTCCATTGTCATGTAAAACGGTTCATAGTGATAGAGCTAGAAAATTTATAAAGAGCGAGGCATTAATCACAAACTTTAAAATTTCTTTTGTAATCAAAGCTCACCATCATATGTATAATGTGTATAGTCTTATATATATTATATAGGCATTTTCAAAGCAAAATAACTATATAAGAGACAATTTTCAAAATTTCAAAGGGAGAAATTTATAAATTTTTCTAAACCTATAAGTGAAAATGGAGTTTTTTAAAAAAAATTAAGGGCAATTTACAAATTTTAAGAGAGATAAAGTTAAGAACATCTCTAAAAATATTATGTAACAGGGGAGTTTTTGAAAAATTTAAGGGGCAATTTATAAATTTTAGAAGATCAATTAAGGATCAATTCTAAAACTATACGATAAAATGAAGCTTTTGAAAACTTTAGGTTCCCCTTGGGCCTATGCTAGCTCTGCCCCTAAGGTCCATACATAGTTGTGGTAAGGCTCATGCTTGTTGTAGAAAATTTTAGGGAAAATGCTATTTTTTTAGAAAAAATATATAAAAAATTCTACCAGAATAATATAGCAATAGCATTTTCATAATAAAATTCATAAAAATGAGTGCTCAGTTTTAAAGTGAATAGCTCTCATTCAATCAAATAATTTTAATGATAAATTCTGTATTAGTTTTCTGGTTGTCTAGCATTACTTAACATTGAGATAATAATTAATTCAAGCCTCCTTTGTGATACGAGTCACGAGCCAAAACATGAGTACTACAACATTTAGCAGTATGAGGTGCACCAAAAATTCAATATCCATTTCCATTCCCACCCTTGACCATAAATTGTCAAGTAATTTTTCTTCAGTGACTATGATGCAAAGATGAGAACAATGGCGCCCTTCCAGGGGGTACACAATTGCACATTATGCTCACAATTTTACGGGGTGTGCACCACAGAAAAATCCGCAGTTAGACACAAGGTTTCAATCCCCTCTGCACTAACCTATGATTCACGTTACAATTTAACTACAACTGTAAAGAGTTAACTGTCACAATTAAAAAGTAAATGATCAAAGTGGAATTAAGTATAAATTGTAAAGGTAGAAAGTGCAATTTATCTTAATGGTTTGAACGAATATGGCACGACCTAATTTAAAAGTTAACGTATAATTTTCTTATAGTTTGAGCAATTTGAACTTATTTGTAAATGTATGGGATCGTGAAAGATTTGATAAAATGACAAAAATTCCTCAATGAAGGTTAACCTTTTATTTCAATATAAAAGGAAAAAATCGTCTTTTTTAGGGTTTATTCAAAGATAGATGATAACAATGTCCCTATGACACTATCATAGTTAATTCTAATGGTTTTCTTCCATTTTGTAGTTAAATTCAAATCACATTATGTCATGTATCTACTTTTGACAAAAATACCCCTATGCTTTTTGTCAAACTAAAGAGATAAACTGTAATTGCCTCTGCTTATATTTTCAGTTTGTCACTGGAAAGTGAGGTAAGTCCAGATCAAATTTTAATAGGGATGCATGATAATAAAATCACCAAGTCATTGACTTGCATCTCATATTAGGTGCAAGGGCATTTTGGAAATAACCACTCAAAATGACTTTGAAATTGAAAAAAAACTTGGAAGGGTATTATCAAACTACTTATGGGCGGATGATTGCCTCTCTCCATCCGAGACACATACAAAAATGTATATACAAAACCTCTCAAAAGACTCGACAAGAAAGAAGATAGGCTAAGGAAATTATCCAACAGCATTTCTGAAACCTCTTTCAAGAATCTACGTTAACCTTTCACCGATTTGTCGATATGAAAGATGTCTGCAAATGAGATGCCAATTGCGTACAATGAAATGAAGGCTTGACTAGAATTCAATGAAGACTGATGGGGACTGACCAGGGACACCCTTAACAGCCCGACCAGGAGAAAGCACACACGGGCTGTCAGATTCAGCTGATAACGTATTGCGCATTGCAATGGTCGAGGCTTCAGGACCAAACATGTTGATATCTCGAAGGACACAAATGGGATTGAAAGAAGGCAGCACCACGAAAGGAGGATCGACCCTGAGAGGCCCAGCTGACCAGGGCCTGACCAGGGAGTCATGACCAACTAGACCGTGGCCGCACACGACCGAGCGGACCACGCCAGTGAAAGCTATCATTGGCAACCCAATCATGATAACGTGCTCCCAACTCCAAGACTTCGCGTGTAGGAGGAGGTAGTCACCTCACTCACTCTGACACATGCCTAAGGGAGTGCCACGTTTGGGGTTGGACAACCACACCTCCCATGACCTTGCCACCAGTCAGAATCTCCAATACTGCGCCGCCACGTGGAGAGACAGCCGTCTCCCACCCTCTCCATGCATGCAACGCCCCTCTAGGGCTACCAGGGTGTCTGCCAATATAAAAGAAAAAATATCTTCTCCAACAAGGTACGCAAACATAAACCCTAGCCAAAACTTTGTTGAAGTATCTCCAGAAACATAACTTAGGCATCGAAGTGCCCATGGCAGGTATCACACCAGTGCCCTTCACCCTTTTCCCTTCTCAGATTACTGGAGCTGATCATTGCTAGCCTGGGGACCGACTTACTACATTATCAGTTGGCGCCATCTATGGGAAACGATTGTTTTCCATTTTCATAGTCGTCACCAGGTCTGGCACTTCAAGCATCCCCTTACCCATGGCAGATCAAAACACCAACAGGGTCGCAGGTGACCAAAATACTGACAGAGTTGTAGCCCTCGAAACCCGTATGGCCGATGTTATGGCCAACATGCAAATGCTGATCACCCAAAACCAGGAGTTGCTTCAACGACTCCCTGCTACCCCCACAAGAGGACAACCGCCCAGAGCTTAACCGGAGAATAAAAGAAATCACTCCAGCTGAGACGTGAACGAAGATCCCGTCTTACCTGGAGCCGGCATCCTGCCCCCTGGCATTGTGCTACCACACCGAAACAACCACGCTCCACCGGACGAAGCACAAAGCCGGGCCTCTAGCCTGCCGCCTCGACGTCACCCCTAGCACACCAAAGAAGAAGGAGAAAGGGGGGACAATCCCCCGACCTAGGGCGAGCGTTTAAGAGCCCTCCAAGCCCAGATGACCGGGGTCATGGAGGCTATGAAGACCAGAACTCCGAACACCGTTGAGGAGATGGTAAACAGAACTGGCTCCCCATTCACCCAGGCAGTCATGCAGGCGCCCCTACCTCCTAAGTTCAAGATGCCCACCATAGAGATGTTCGATAGGACGAAGGACCCTTTGGACTTCCTGGAGACCTATAAGGCCTTGATGCAGCTCTAAGCTGTCCCTGACGAGATTATTTGTCGCGCCTTCCCTGTCACTCTCAAAGGAGTAGCTAAGGTGTGGTTCAACTGGATTCAACCCTTCACTATCAGTTCCTTCGTTCAGCTCAACAAACTATTCGTCGGGCACTACATTGGAGCCCAGCGACAGAGGAGACCGGCGACCAGCCTAGTTAATGTGAAGCAGAAGAAAGATGAAACCCTTTGAGAGTTTGTCACCAGGTTTAACATGGAAACCTTGAAGGTGGACGATGTTGACGACAAGGTCGCAGTCACCGCTTCCATGAGCAGATTCAGGACCCACAAATTCATGTTTTCGTTAGCCAAGGAGCCTCCGAAGACTATGGCGAACCTCATGATCAAAGCCCAGAAGCATATGAATGCCGAGAAAACGATAAACGCTAGACAGGAATGTGATGAGGGTGCCACCTCCCGGTCAGACAAAAAGAAAAGATCACCCGAAGGTAAGGACGACCGAGACAAGAAAGCCCCGAGGAATGAGCAGATAGAAAGGGGGGACCGACCGAGAAACTGTTTCGCTGCCTTTGAGCGCAGTTTCACTCTGCTGACCATGCCGTTGGAGCACGTCCTGAACGAGATAAAAAATGACCCAGACCTAAAATGGCCTAGGAAGTTAAGAGGACCACCAAAAGAGAGGAACCGAAGGAAGTACTGCCGATTCCACAGGGACCACAGCCACAACACAGACGATTGTTTCGACCTTAAGCAACAGATAAAGAACCTGATCAAGGAAGGGCATTTGGGGAGGTACGTTGCTGGCCAATGGCAAGACAGAGCATGACCGGCCGAGCAGAAGAGCCCAGAAAGAGCCCTAGCACACCAATGCCCGATTGGAGAGATGAGGGTCATCTCTAGGGGCTTTGGAGGTGGCAGCGAGTCTTCGTTTGCCAGAAAGAACCATGTCAGGAGGGCAAAGCAAGCAGAAGTGTTCTCAGTAGACAGACCAAGCAAAAAGGCCCTACCAGACGTTCCGAACCTAGTATTCACCAAGGACGAAGCTTCAGAACTGAGTCACCCGCATGATGACGCACTGGTAGTCAGCGCCATCATCTCCAACTTCAAAACACGACGAATCTTCATTGACAATGGCAGCTCGGCTGACATCCTGTTCTAGGGAGCCTTCAAGCAACTGCAGATACTGAGAGACGCCCTGAATCCCATGACATCCCCCCTTGTAGGGTTCACCGGCGACTGAGTCATCCCCGTTGGCTCCATCGAGTTACCCGTCACCCTGGGGGATGACCCCCAACAAACCACGAAGTTGGTCAATTTTCTGGTCGTGGATTGCCCCTCGGCCTACAATGTGATTATAGGGCGTACAACCCTGAATCAATTTAAGGTAGTCACGTCCACGTATCACCTAAGGTTGAAGTTCCCAACAGAGCACGGGGTGGGAACCGTAAAGGGTGATTAGGTGACCGCGAGAGAATGCTACTTGGCATCCTTCAAGGGGGATGCCATCACAAAGACCCTGGTGATAGAGGAGCTGGAAGTCATAGACGAAGAAGAACTTAGGCGGGGAGAACCCGTGGAAGAGTTGGAACAAATCCCCATCCACCACCCAGCTCAGGACAACAACACAGAGTCGCCCAAGGTTGTCATGATCAGCATTGGAGCTCTAGAGCAGCTCAAGCGGAGCTGCAACAATTTCTGAAGGAGAACGCTGACGTCTTCGCCTGGACCCACAAAGATATGCCAGGCATTGACCCCTAGATCGCCGCTCACTACCTCAATATTTCACCAGAAGCCAGGCCAGTCAAGCAGAAAAGGAGAAGCTTTGCCCCCGAGCGCAACAAGGCCGTCGTGGAAGAAGTGGACAAGCTCGTCCGAGCCCAGTTCATTTGAGAGGCACAGTACCCGACCTGGCTCTCAAACGTTATAATGGTGAAGAAGGCGAACGAAAAATGGCAGATGTGTGTAGACTTCATTGACCTCAACAAAGCCTGCCCCAAAGACAGTTTCCCACAGCCCACCATTGACCTTCTGGTCGATTCCATGGCTAGATACGAGATGCTCTCCTTTATGGATGCTTTTTTGGGGTACAACCAGATCAAAATGGCAGAATGCAATCAGGAACACACCGCCTTCATTACCGACAGAGGATTATACTGCTACCGAGTGATGCCCTTCGGTCTGAAAAATGCCAAGACAACCTACCAAAGGCTGGTCAACAGAATGTTCAAGTCCTAGACAGGGCGAAACGTGGAAGTCTATGTGGACGACATGCTAGTCTATGCATTTGGGGTGGCCTTGGGGAAGTTCCTTGGTTTTATAGTATCGCAGCGAGGCATCGAAGCAAACCCAGAGAAAGTCAGGGCCATACTGGATATGCAGGCCCCGAAGATAACCATGGATGTTCAGCAACTAGCAGAACGAGTGGCGGCCCAAAACAAGTTCATCCCCAAGTCAACCGACAAATGCCTACCCTTCTTCCGGACGTTAAGGAAAGCATTCCATTAGATGGGCGAATGCGAGGAAGCCTTTCAGCAGCTAAAACACTACTTGGGTTCCATTCCCCTGCTAAGTAGAATGGTCACAGGAGAGGAGTTCTACCTCTACTTGGCCATCTCAGCAACGGCAGTCAGTTCAGCTCTTATGCGGGAGAGTGAAGGAGTCTAAAAGCTAGTGTACTACACGAGCAGAGCACTCAGAGGAGCTGAGGAAAGATACCCGAAGATGGAGTTGTTAGCCTTCGATCTGGTGAACTCAGCGCGGAGGCTCTGGCCGTACTTCCAAGCCCATACGATTGTGGTCCTGATAGATTAGCACATCAAGAAAGTCCTACACAAGCCTGAAATGTCTGGTCGGCTCATGAAGTGGTCAGTAGAGCTCAGCTAGTTCGACATTCAGTATAGGCCCCGAACAGCCGTTAAAGGATAAGCAGCAGCAGATTTCATTACAGAGTTTACCGCCCAACCTTACACCCCACCCGATGTGGAAGATGCTGAGAATAACTAGATACTAAACGTTGATGGCTCTTCCACCGAACAATCTAGCAGGGTAGGCGTGGTTCTTGTTACCCCGAATGGCCAGAAAGTGGAGTACGCTCTCATATTCAAATTCCTGGCCACCAATAACGAGGCCGAGTATGAGGCGCTCATCGCCGGGCTCAAAATTGCTCGGTGAATGGGAGCAAAGCAGATAACCATCAGGGAAGATTCACATTTGGTGATAGAGCAGATCCAGGGGGAGTATGAAGCCAGAGGGGAGAAAATGAAGGAGTACTGCCACATGGCCAGAGACTTGGTTAGAAAATTCTCCAAAGTAGTATTACAGAGGGTCCCCCGTTTGGAAAACGAAGAGGCAGACAGATTGGCAAGAATAGCGTCCTCAGACCAACCCGATCCCGAAGTGCCCTTAGAAACTCACGATTCGCTAAGCATCCAAACCCCGGAGGTCAATGAGCTGGAAACAAATGACTCGTGGGCTAAGCTGATCAGGGATTACCTAGAGCGCAACATCCTCCCAGAAGACAAGCTAGAAGCAAGGAGGACCAAATTCAGGGTCAGTCGATATGTGATGTTCGACGGGGTCCTATACAAACGAGGGCACACTACCCCCTTCCTCAAGTGCGCCACCATAGAAGAGGCAACCTACATCATGAGGGAAGTCCACGAAGGTATTTGTGGTAACCATTCCAGAGGACGATCCCTAGCTAACAAAATCCTCAGGACGGCATACTACTGGGCAACCATGGGTAAGGACTGCCAAGAGTTTGTGAAAAAGTGTGATAAGTGCCAACGGTTTGCCAACGTCCCAAGACAACCCGTACAAGAGTTTACTTCCATTCAAAGCCTGTGGCCTTTCGCTCAGTGGGGGATTAATATTATGGGCCCATTGCCCCTAGGTAGGGGGCAGAACAAGTTCGCTGTGATAACCATTGACTATTTCACTAAATGGGCTGAAGCAGGGGCCCTCACCACCATCATCGAGCAGAAAATGACCAACTTCCTCTAGAAGAACATCGTGTGTCGCTTCGGAATACCCAAAGTGGTCATCACTGACAACAGTAAGCAATTCGAAGGGAAGCAGTTTAGTGGGTTATGATCAAACTTGCACATCAGCCACCATTTTTCTTCGCCGAAACACCCCCAAGCAAACGGGCAAGTGGAAGTTACCAACAGGTCCCTTCTCAAAATTATCAAGACCAAGCTCGAGAAAGCCAAAGGGCTATAGGCTGAGGAGCTACGCAGTGTCATCTAGGCTTACCGAACCACCGAGCAGGTCTCCACCAATCAGACCCCATTCTCCCTCACCTTTGGGGCCGAAGCCCTCATACCAGTGGAGATCGGCCTCCCCAACCCCAGGGCTCAGAACTATAATCTAACGACAAACAACGAGGCACTAACAGTCAACATGGACCTACTAGAGGAGAAAAGGCTCCAGGCAGCAATTAGAATGGCCTCATATCAGCAGCAGACGCGCCAATACCTTAACAGCCGAGTGCGTTTGAGGGATTTCAGGACGAGAGACTCGGTGTTGAAAAAGGTCAACCAATCTACCAGAGTTACACAGGACGTGAAGTTTGGCCCGAACTAGGAAGGACCTTACGAGGTAACGGGCTTCACCAAAAAGGGAACCTACAGACTGAAGGGTCCTAACGGCAAAGAACTGCCCCACCCTTGGCATGTTGAGCACGTGAGGAAGTACTATGTGTAAGTGATATTTGGTTTAAATACGCAATTATAGTAAGGAATCTTTTTGTCTATTAATGTCGTACAAGGACCTGCCTAAATTAAGCAAACCTTATATCTACAATTGCAAGTTGATTCATGACGTATTGAATATCTGCATAATTCTCTTTATTTGCAAATCCCCGAACATCTCCCTTGCAAGGATCTAAAGCGACAAAGCCCTGCTTGGACATGGCCGAGCAGGCACAAAGCGACAAAGTCCTGCTCAGGCCGTGGCCGAACAGGCAAAGGCTTTATGCCCGCAACTAAAGCGACAAAGCCCTGCTCGGATATGGCCGAACAGGTACCAAGCGACCAAGTCCTACTCAGGCTGTGGCCGAGCAGGCAAAGGCTTAATGCCCACAAATAAAAAGTGACCAAGTCTTACTCAAGTTGTGGCCGAGCAGGCAAAGGCTTAATGCCCACAAATAAAAAGCGACCAAGCCCTGCTTGGACGTGGTCGAGCAGGCACAAAGCAACAAAGTCATGCTTAGGCTGTGGCCAAGCAGGCAAAGGCTTTATGCCCACAACTAAAGCAACAAAGCACTACTTGAGCATGCTGAGCAGGCATGAAAAAAAAACAAAAAAACAAAAACAAAAACCCTACTCAGGCCTTGTCGAGCAGGCATAAAAGCAACAGACTCTGGCCAAGCAGGCAAAAAGCTTTATGCCCACAATTGCAAAGAGCCCGTGGTCGGGAATGGCCAAGTAAGCAAAGGCTTAATGCCCACAAATAAAGATGACGAGGCCCAATTTCACAAATTCAATCAGCAATTCCTGATCGGGACATCCCTGAACAGGCAAAGGCTACTACATGGATCCAAACAATTCCTGCCTGAGCAATTCCTAATCGGGGATAGCCTAATGTTTCATTCAAACTAATTTTACTACAGATGGGGGGTACCGTTTACCCCTGGGTGGCAACAAACCACGCAGAAAGAAACAGAAATGTCAAAGACAAGGGTGAACGAGCCTTTTTCATTTAAAGAAAAAAAATAAATACAAACAGATTGCAAGAGCCAGAGCAGTGTTACAAAACTAAAACCACTACAAAGGCAAAAATAAAAAACTCCTATACAATAGATCTACTTGGCTTTGGGCGTTCTGGAGGGGGCCACACCTTTGACCTGCGCCTCCCCCTTTTTTGGGGCCCTGGGAGGGACTACTTCCTTAGCCTGACCATCACCCCTCTCTGAGGGCTTGGAAGGGACTATAGCCTTGGGCTGACCATCACCCCTCTCTGAGGGCTTGGAGGGGATGACAGCTTTAGGCTGGCCCTCACGCCTCTCCAAGGACTTGGGGGGAACTGCAGGCTTGGGCTGACCTTCACCCTCCTCTAGGGCTTTAGAAGAGGTTGCGGCTTTAGTACCCTGGGACTGGGCATCATCTTTGTCCGGCCCCTTTTTGTCTTGCAACCCCCCTTTGGCGCCGCCTGGGAGACAACATCATCTTCGTCCTCCGGTTCGACCATGGAAAGGTCAACGCCAGGATAAGCCCGGGCAATAAGAGTTTTGGCTTCCTCGAAGCCATCCAGGTAAATCTTGGCAAAGGCCATCTGGCACTCTGCCCCTTACATATATGCCCGCTCCGCCACCTTCTTTGCCTCTTTCAGCTTAGCAGGAAACGCTGTAATTTGGTCCTGGGCAACCTTCAGAGCAGCTTTCTCTGCTGCCAGCTTTTCCCAGCAGGCCTCTTTCTGGTCTTTTTCCTTTTCGAGATCCACCCTCAGTCTCGTCTGCTCATTCTCGAGCTCCTTCACCTTTTCTAGGGCCATGCTCAGCTCGGCCCGGAGCTGGTTAGAAACCTTTGCCTCCTTGGTAAAGGACCTTTCAAAATTTGATGACCGTGTGGCCAACATCACCACTCTAGCAGCAGTCTGAACAGGAAACAGCGCGACCAGGAAAACACTCAGCATTCTAAAATAACAGGGTAACAAAAATCAAAGTGCCCAACACAAGGCAGTATTGCCCTACCTTCAACAAGTCCTGGCAAGCCTCCTTGGCCAACGTCTGGGACACCATAACACCTAGCTTGTTGATGTCCGTAGCAAGGATGACGCTCTTAAGCCTCGTCATCGCCTCGCCAGCACTCCCAAAATTCGAGGTCGACGAGTTGGGCACATCCCCCAAAGGAAGAGTAAGGGGCACGAGAGGAGGTGGAGGCAAGACCTTCTCAACAGGGGGAGTGTCGCCCCACTCCGGAGCGTCATGCTCCACGATTATCGCTTTCCCCCCGCCCCCTTCAATTGAGGCTGGAGCAAAAGCCTTTTGACCAGACCCCAGTTTGAATCTATTCATTGGGGTTGGAGGGTCAACCCCCACGTTTAGTTTCGCTCTTTTCAGGAAGCTCCGGTTTAGCGTCATCTCTTCCTTGTCGTCCTCAAGAACGTCCACCCCCTAATCTACAAAAGCCACAGAGCATGAATGTCAGAGCTTGACAGACCACAGTTACCAACAAAACACTAAGTACTCATTCCTTGCTCGTTCTGCCTTTAGAGCGTAATCTGTAGGCTCAGGGCATAACAAGAACATACCCAAGTTTTCCACATTCACCAAAGCACAGGCGTCAGTAACGCCATGCTCGACAGCTCGGTCCACCCTCCCCTTCAACTCCTCGCTTAACATGGGGGTAGCCTGGGCTAAAAGAAAATAACCTACATCAGTGCTCTACAGACCTACAAATCTAGTAAGAAAATAAAGACAAAACATCAAGGTTGGAGAGCGTACCCTTCCTAGAAGGCCTCCCCCAACTGCGAGGAATTCGAACGAACTTCTCGTCCACTGGCTCCTAAGGCTGGCTCTCCCAACCCTCGCTATATATAAAGAAAAACTTGTCCTTCCACCCTTTGTGGGATGAGGGCAAGTCCTTCACTAATACCATGCCCTTATTCCTGGTGAAAAAGTACCACCACCCACTCTCAGGCTCTGACATCTTGTAGCAGTGTAGGAACTCACTTAAGGTGAGGCTGTCCTTACCACCATTACTCGCCTGCCACAACATGGCCAGCCCTACCAAAATCCTCCCCGCGTTCGGCATGAGCTGACCAAAGGCTAGCCCCAACGTACCCAAAATCTCCTTGATGGGAGCAGGAACGGGGAATCTAAGGCCATTCGCCAACCGGCCTCATACACACAGATCTCCCTTGGCCGAGCAGAGTAGGCCCACTCACCCTTCTTCGGAATCCTGTAACGCAGCGAAGAAGGCATCTGGTATTCCTTCCAAATCGTCCTCACCCTTTTCTCCGTCATCATGCAAGACACTCCCTTCGCCGCAAAGTTAAACTCCTTTACCCCCGCCACTACCATCGCCTTGGCTCTTGGGTTCGTACCCCCTTCAGAGGCCCCAGAAGGACCCACTGATGAACTATCAGGGGCCCCAACCCTCACCCTCACCAGATCCTAAGAGGGGGTATTCTCAGAATTTGACGATTGCACCTCCCTCTCATCCATCGTCCCTATCACGTACCCCTTTCTCCTAAATTTATCCCCTACCCCAGCCAGTTCTTCAACCCCCCTACGATAATCACCCAAACAACCCAAACACCGAATCGCCCAATAGTCCAAGGTTACAACGAAAACACTTACCAACCCAAGCTACGAATTCTTTGCAGCAGTCACGAATCCACGTAGCCAACAACAATGCAAGAGAGAATCTGTTAAACAATCGAAAAATCTACAAGTGCAGGAGCGTGGGAGCCAAAGGTGCCACCGCCTAGGCCAAAACCCTCTTTTTTCGAAATCAACGAGCCAGATTCCGCCACCCAACCATAGATCCAACGGCTAGCAGTCCATGGGTTGCATCACGTGATACGCCACCAACAACCATATGCTGCGTGGCGAAATGTTAATCGACGCAGCCACTCCCCACCAGCTTTATCATAAATGTGCCTACGATTGATGGGGACTGACCAGGGACACCCTTCAATGGGGGTTGACCATGAATTCCCCTAACCATGCCCCACGCTTGGGGTACTCAGAGAAATGAGGGGCTACTGATGGAGACCGACCAGGGACACCCTTCAATGGGGGCTGACCATGAATTCCTCTGACCACGCCCCACGCTCGGAGTACTCAGAGGAATGAAGGGCTACTGATGGGGACTGACCAGGGACACCCTTAACAGCCCGACTAGGAGAAAGTACACACGAGCTATCAGATTCAGCTGATAACGTATTGCTCATTGCAATGGTCGAGACTTCAGCACCAAACATGTTAATATCTCGAAAGACACAAATAGGATCGAAAGAAGGCAGCACCACGAAAGGGGGATCGATCCTGAGAGGCCCAGCCAACCAGGGCCTAACTAGGGAGTCATGACCAACCAGACCGTGGCCGCACAAGACCAAGTGGACCACGCCCGAGCAGGACTTGTGTGATGGTGCCGGTCATTCGTCCCACCAAGCACGCTAGTGAAAGCTATCATTGGCAACTCAATCATGATAATGTGCTCTCAACTCCAAGACTTCACGTGTAGAAGGAGGCAGTCACCTCACTCACTCTGACACACACCTAAGGGAGTGCCAAGTTTGGGGTTGGACAACCACACCTCCCACTACCCTACCAGCAGTCAGGATCTCCAATACCACGTCGCCACGTGGAGAGACAGCCGTCTCCCACCCTCTCCATGCATGCAACGCCCCTCTAGGGCTACCAGGGTGTCTGCTAATATAAAAGAAAAAATCATCTTCTCCAACAAGGTACGCAAACATAAACCCTAGCCAAAACTCTGTTGAAGTATCTCTAGAAACCTAACTTAAGCATCGGAGTGCCATTGGCAGACATCACATTGGTGCCCTTCACCCTTTTCCCTTCTCAGATTATTGGAGCTGATCGTTGCTGGCCTGGGGACTGACTTACTGCATTATCAAAGACAATATGAAATAAAGATTATAGCACATCCCCTAAAATTAGGAGACCAAACTGATATTACAATTTCCTTATTCCAAATATTAAGAAATTGAAATTACTCCCCCCTCCCTATAAAACGGGGAAAAAAAAAATAGGGTAAGAGATAAGGAGAAATAGAGAAGTGATTGAGCCAAACCTTTTGTGGTTACATATTATTCCTCAACTAAGGACCAAGAGGGGTGGTGCCCCTTGTGGGCCGTCATAATCTATGAAATGCATGAAATTTACATAGTTTATATGAACAATGGTTATGTACAAGTTCAAGAGACGTAAGTTTTAGTATTGTGCGAGAAAATCTGAGTTTATGTATAAACTCAAACTCAAGCATTGTGCAAGAAAATTCGAATTCTTCTTCATTGAACCAACCACTCAATGGTATTACATCCATGGGATACCACCTCTGAGGGTGGAGTTACCTAAATTGGTCCATATTTTGGTGGGGCCATGGGCTGCATCACCATAGGGACAAAGCATATTGGTCTACCTTCAAAGCAGGCTTGGGAAATGGTATTGTTTCATGGTCTAGGGTTGGGCTAAAGCTTTAGACCTAAGTATTGGACAAGTAGAATCGCAAGAGAGAGATAGGGAAAGAGAGAAAGAGAGTGTGTGTGTGTGACCAAGGGCAGATCTATAGTGTGCCCAGGGGAGACAACTGCCCCCTCTCAACTTTTGGAAATTTTTTTTTACCCGACAACTTTAAAAATATTTTTCACTTTGCCACCTCTGAAAAATTAAAAATGCCCCTGAAATAATTAGTTTGTTTAGGAACTCATCTAAAATTATACAAAAATATTTCTACCACTAATACTTGCCCCTGGATGTATTTCCTAGCTCCGCCATTGTATGTGACCCAAAATTTTGAACTTGTAACTTGGACTTGACTCGAATCATGCAAAGCATAGATTCGCGTCGCCTACTTGCTGAAAGCACAAATGGAATGGCCGATCATTCATTGTATGAAGTTTTTAAGACCTCACTGCGTAGCCTTCCACATTTTAGTTCATGATAAATTAGTTGAAACCCGAATAAAAATACCCCATGATTCACTTCAATATTCTAGTCCAAGGAATGGCTCCATGAGCAATTCTGCTGAAAGTCCTACTCTTTTGATTAGCTCTAACAAGGAGTCTTCTTCATCTTTTTATATTATCGGAACTCGTCAGATATAGACCAGTTTACTGTATCCTCAAGTATAACAATCAAATGTAGTCTGAGTGCATAGTCGTTAGAAACTCTTAAAGGGTATCTCTTGTGGTTTAAATTAAAATTAGATGACTTTTCTGTAATTTAAAAGTGAACGCACGACTCTTATTTTTTGGATTTATTTGCAAATAGATAAAATCTGTTAAATTTAATGAAAATTCTATTATACGGGTATTTTTGTTATTTTATCTCTCTAAATTAGAATATCAAAAAGACGATTTGATAAAATAACCAAAAAAAAAAAACCCAATAGAAAAACTTTTATTTTGGCATAAAAAGGCTAAATCACCTTTTTGATGTTATAATTTGAAAAAATAAAATGACAAAAATACCCCTATAATATAATTTTCATTAAATCTAACGGTTTTCATTCATTTTGCAGATAAGCCTAAACCACAGAGGAGTCATATGTTCACTTTTAAACCACAAGGGAGTCGTCTATTTTGGTTCAAACCACAATAGGGTAAAGTGTAATTACACCAAACTTTTAAGTCCATGTTTGGTATAAGTGAATAAAATATAATATAATAGTTATTCCTATTTTCATTCACATTTATTCAATTATCACTATTTAAAGTTGAAATAGCCATTCCCTAGTAATGATAATTTTCACATTTTGTTGAAATGATCATTCCTTCTTTCAAGGACAGAAATGATCATTCTATTCTTTCATGAAATGAGAATATACAATAAAACTTTGCAACATTTTTATTGCCAATTTTTTTGAAAAAAAAAATGTTTGGTACATTTTTTTATTTTTTATTTTAATAATTTGAAAACAATTTTTAAAAGTTCAAACAAATTTGAAAAAAATACATACTATTTTTTCTATTAATTTCTAAAACAAATCTTTCACTGCTCTCTTCTTTTGCCACACGCTAGCACCCACTACCACTGCCACCATGTGCCGCTACAGCCCACCACACCAACCCCCCCCCCCCAAAAAAAAAAAAAAGTGCTACCATCACAAGAACCACCATCACTATCACCACCACAAGATTACTATATGTCTAATCATATTTAACAAATAATGTATATAATATAATATTAAATTTTCATATTGTATACTAAAACTTTATTCTATTCTAGTATTATTAATTAGTCTTACTAAATAATAGAATGAGAATAATCATTCCATTTTCACTAAGCAAACAAACAAGAGAATGTGAATAACCATTACATTTTATTCCATTTTCATTCTCATTCTTTCATTTCCTTGTACCAAACATGTCTTAAGAGAGGAAAGTAAATTTGTTGTGATAACTCTAGGGAAGGTGCATGAGGTACGAGCTAGGTAACACATCAAATTAAGTAAATGTCTCTATAGGTGACATCTTTAAATAACTGCCAATGGAGTGTTTGTGCTCTATATAACTTAAATAGAATAATGCTATACAAACAATAAGTTCATATAGAACTTATTAGACTTGATAAACTTATGTCTATAAACCTGCCCAATTGTACCCATTTAAAACCCATCTAAACCCACTCAAGTTTATTAATGGGCTTAATTGGGTTACATCATGCAAGTCCAGAAGCGGATTTAAATGGGTTGAACATAAGTATTCCATTGGGTTTGCTAAAAATATTATTAAAAACAAAAGTTGACACACAAAAAAATAATTTTTTTATATTTATTTTTAAAACAAATATTCCTTACTTCTCCTCCCTCCTACACCCACTACCGCCGCCAACCACCGCAAACCACCACCACCCACCCCTAACATTATAGCCAAGCACCATCACCACTCATCGCCACCGTGAAACACAACCACTGCTCACCATCACTCACCGCCACAGCCAACCACCGCCGCTCTACTAATTGCCACCCATAAGCACCACAATCACCCGTCATCACATGTGAAACTGATCAAAAAAATTCTTGATCTCTTAACTATCTCTCTCATATATATTTTTGTTTATCTTAACAAGAGGGGTTGAAATTCATTTGTTTGCTAGGAAATTATATCTAACTATCTTATTATATGTATATACACGTGTGTATATATGCTACAAACCTTAGAACGGAGCTCCGAACCATCAGTTATGTGAAATAGGTGCGACATATGGTGTAATTTGTTTGTCTAAGAGGAGTTCTGCTTGACTGTCCTGTATTGTACAGTAATTAATAGACATTTGTTCCAAAACTAATTTCCAGCCTGATTTGGCTCTTTTTCAATCTTTGCCAGTGATACGACTGATACACACACACACACACACATATATATATATATATATAATATTAGTGTGCAGCAGCTAATGAACACCAACAAGTAGTTTCAAAAACCCACCAGCAGGTAGTTTTTTTTTAAGTAAAAGAAAAAGGGAACTAGTTCTAATTGGTGATAAACACTTTGAATTTGAAAGGAACAAAGCAAACTCGTTTAATTATTTAAATATGAAGCTACCACCTGCTTTGGATAACATTAAAAAAAAAAAGAGGAATGCTAGTAACATTCGGTATTTCAATAGTTTAGACCGTCGCTCATTGATCCATAGACACTTGTTAAGAAATTTAAAATTCAAAACCGAAATAGAATGATACCGGTTCTTCTTCTTGCAAGTGGACTAGTGTACTTTATAGTATAAAACTAAACTCACCTAAGACACTGACAGACAATATAGAAATAAAATAAAATTTTAATATTCATCTAATGGACAAAACGGAGAAGTAACTGAGAACAAACTTTTAAAATAATTTTCATGAAAGCGACTAATTCACAAACAAATTGTTATTTTACAGAGAAAGAAAAATTGTGAGTATTCTAAGAATTTACTTTGCCTCAAAACTTTATATCTATATTTAATGATCACAAGATGCATATTTTATGTGCAATTTATGTTGTCCACAAAATTAATGTCTCCTATCATGTAGAATATATTTATTTTATTATAATTAATTAATTAAATTTATTTTTTGCATAATAAAATCATGCACATCATGAGTGGAGGTAAATAATAGTAAGCAATGTGGGGTAAATAATAATAAACAGTTAAAAATATTATTTCTATATGAGTTGAATAGGGCAATTGTTGCAACATTTCCTCATAGAAAATTCCCTGTTAGAGAGTGGAAGATTTCATTATCTTTTATTTTATAACTTGTTAATTCTTCTCTTTTTATTGAACCACTAGGTAAATGTTTTTTATAATGGGCGCAAATTTTTTATTCAATTATTTTTAACAAACAATAATATTAAAATTCTGTTTATTTTTTAGATTGATGAGGCCAATTGATGGGGTCAAAATTTTTTAATATTAGAAATAATAATATCAAGCACCCTCAAGATTTTTTTTAATATATAAAGCTTTTTTTATACACCCTAAAAAAATAGAATATTACAATATGAAGCTACCTATAGTACCAATGAGCAGTTGGTTCAATGGGTAAGACTCGAATGAGAGGTATTACTCCGACCCCCCCTGACATGGGGGCTGGGCTGATGGGACGGGAAATTTTTTGTCTTATCCGATTTTGCCCTTGAGTATTTTATTGGTGCAAAATAATAGTGTAGTGTTTTTTTTATGGTTAAACATGTATTAATTATTTTATTTTTATTTTGTTTTGATTAATTTATTTTTTTTTTTAAAAAATAGGGGTCACGTCAGGCAAACATTTGCTATTTTATTTTTATTTTGTTTTGATTAATTTGAATTGTTTTAAAAAAAAAGAACAAAAAAAAAAGATCACATCAGTGAGTGAGATTATCAGGGATATGAGATCAGAGATTTTCTGTTCAGATACGCCTCCTTCTATACACTTGAATTTATCACTGATTAAGCAAGACTTTGTTATTTTTTATTTGTTATTTTATTTTCATTTTGTTTTGATTAATTTGATTTTTTTTAAAAATAGGAAAAGAACAAAAAAAATATGGGTCACATTAGTAAATGGGATTGTTAGGGAATGTAAGATCAAAGATTTTTTGTTCGGATATGGTTCCCTCTATATACCTGAATTTACCATTGATCAGGCAAGTATTTATTATTATTTTATCTGTTGTTTTATTTTTATTTTGTTTTCATTAATTTGATTTTTTTTAAAAATAAAAAAAATGAGTCACATCAATTACTGGGATTGTCAAGAGATATGATATCAGAGATTTTTTTTATTAAAAAATTAGGAGGGGGAATAAAAGAAATTATAAAATTTGATCATAAAAATTTTATTTATATACAAATTAAGGAGGTGAGAGTGAAAGGAAATTAAAAAATTTTGATCAAAATTTTTTTTAATTAAAAATTGAGAGGTGGGAGTAAAAGAAAAAACAATTATCAAAACAATTGAAGTAAATGGCAATATTGAAATAAGAGGGTAAGATTATGGGCAAAATAGAAAAATCAAAAAATTTTAATGGTCAAATCATGGGGGTGGGATGTCGGAGGGTGGGAGTAGAGATTTTCGACTGGAATATCTTTGCTTCAAACTTAGATTTGAGTCCCTATAATTTCTTGTTGGGATTAAATTTACTCTTCAAAATTCAAAGTAAGCGAAAAAAACATCTATACCGACATAGAAAAAGGTGACTTCGAACATAAATAGTTATGAGATGCTAAGAGATAATAATTCCTGATGAACATGTAAAGTAACCTACCTATCTGCATATTTTATACAAAAAAAAAAAAAAAAAAAAATTGAAGCTACCTAGACTAAGCCAGTGCATTATTATTGTTTTTGCTCCAATATTTGTTTGTTGATTAGTCTGATTTCGGAAAATAAAGTGGTGCATTGATGCATCTAAAAGTAATGGGTGGGGGCATTTATGTCCATCCAAAATTTTTACTATTAAAAAAAGGGGTAAACTATGATGAAAGAAAGTAGTTTCGTCTTTTGGAATTTTATATTGTTTTTACATTAAAGACACTTTATTAATAGGCTCGTTTTGCCAGACTAATATCATGTGTGTTTCGTACATATTATAAAATCGGTTGCCTATTACAATAAAAAAAATAAGTGAACGCGTGGCAGCATAACAACGCAATAGTTGGCAAGCGATGGACAAAACGTCTGCTGGCGTTCCCCCATAAAAAAAATAAATATATCAATAAAGGAGTGGATGATGATGCCTACAATTGCATGGGATCAAAGTCATACGATACAACAAAAATAAAAATAAAAAAAAAGAAAGAAAATGCACTATAATTTTTAAATAAATAATATTTTTTAGAAACAGACACAAAGAGACCAAAATTATGCAAAAAAATAAAAATAATGTAAAAAAATAAAAAATCACATGAATTCAAGTAATATATAAACTAATCAAATTTGAGTTCATAAGTTTATTTTGATCCGTTATTTAACCACTCATATTCAACCCATTTATTTATTAGACGAGTTTAAATAATGTAAATCTTAATCTATTTAAATTCATTTAAACTCGTTCAATTTTATTTATTTGTCACCTCTAAAATTTATGTATAAAATAATATATTTAAATAAAAACCTTTCACTATCACTAAGTCATGCATTTTTGTTGTGGCTCATTATTTTTGTTTTCTGTGACAAGAGACAGGATGTGACAAGAGATATGATAACCTGTGCATGGAGACAGCAAATTGCAATATGCTGGCAAGCAAAAAAAATCCTTAATAGTGGCGATGATAGAGGCTTACTCTAGTAAGCAAAGCAACATCATACTTCGGCTGTCACGTTCAGATAAATAGTTATATTAGTCCCTCCTGATCTTTTACTCAGCACAAAAAGCAACATCATAGTTCTCTATGCTCAGTTTTATTAAATACGCCCGTTTAAAAGATTTAAAATATTAAGGCTGTCACGTCTAAACAGCTAACTATATTAATCACTCATTGTCTTTTACCCGGCAAAAAAAGCGATGTGCCCGTTCTATTAAACGTGCCGGTTTGGAAGATTTAGAATATTAAAAGTTCCAAAATTGTCTCGGAAAGATCTCAAGGCATAGGTGCCTCTAAAATCACCTGAGTCCAAAAAAAACGGAGACATTTGAAGCTATTCATGTGGATTGTTCAAATGTACAGAAAGCTGGATTCACAATAGTGAAGCCACCATCAACTATAAGATTAAGCCCGCTCACATACTTGGAGTCATCACTCCCCAAGTAAAGAGCAGCTTCAGCCACATCTTCTGGCTTAAGTATTGCCCCTTTAAGGATGGAATAAGCTCTAGAAACTCCCTCATCATCCAGTTCGAAGAAATTTTTTACGAGCGACATTACAGCAAAGTATGGCGACACACGGGGAACAAGAATTTAGTTTTAAGGGGTGCCGAATTTTAAACACAAAATATTACTTATGGGTTAAAATAATCTTTGCACATTTCTAAGTTCGAGCATATGCTAGACAAATTTCTATATGAAAAATAAAGTTGGTTTGAGTTCAACCTCAACAAAATATAAAGAAGAAAAAAATTAATTGTTTGTCAGTACATTCTAATTCCATCATCTATTAAAGTAAAATCCGACATTTTTTAAACAAAACACATATCTCAATTACAAAAAATTCATTGCTATATTGTTCTGGTTAGATTTTTTTATACAATTATTTAAAAGATTAACATTTTTCCTTTACTAAAATAGGATCTTAAAAAAAGTTTTAATTGTGGGGGGGGCCAAGTAAGATAAATCTTTGCTTCTACAAGGGGTTCACCAAAAAATTGGGGTATACTTAGGTCCGACCCTGGTGACACACAGTTGACACGGATGCCATGTCGTCCAAGCTCAACAGCCCTATTTAAAACATGCTTGGAACTTGTGTATGCATGAGATTCAGCTCCACCTATGGCGGAACAAACACTACAGTTTTCTTTTTTTTTTTTTTGGTTTGCTATGTCAAGTACAAACTTGTAGTTGTAATTATACTGCCCTGTCTACTATGTATCATCAATCGGGCGGCGTGTTTGGTTCCCTAGAAAGCACCGACTAGGTTCACTCTTTTCGTTGTCGAGAATGTTGGGCTTGGCCACTCGGATTATTCCGTCATTGTTGTACATGATGTCTTGCTTCCCATATTTGGCAACGGCAGTGTCGACTGCGTTTTTCACGTCGGTTTCATTTGTAACATCACAGTGGACGAAAGACGTTGAGTTTGGATCCAAATCTTTGTAATAGAGTGCCAAGTTGTCTTCAGTGTCAGAAATCACCACTTTAGCTCTATGTTTGGAGATATGGGTGAAGTTAGGAATTGGAACTCCTTGGATTATATTAAAATTTAATAAATTATAGAAAAAAATTACCAAATAGAATGTACAAAAGTTATATAAACTAAGCAAGTTTACAACTAATTTTAACAAATTTATACATAAATATGTAAATATTAAAAAATACACTTGCATAAAAATAAACTATTGAAATTGTGCTCAACAGTTCTTCATAGAATATAAATCATCTATTATCGAATCTGAATCGATAATTTCAGAAAATTCGTTACAGTTGTCTAACAGTCCAATCTTAAGTGGTACAGCTTGTTAGATGATCTTCGTTTTTAGTGAATAAAAGAGATCGAAAACTCAATTCTCCAATGCGAGGATGGTGATGGTACCATTGTAGCCAAACTCATAATGGATGATTGGGTGAACTTTTCCTGGACGACCCATGACACATGGCCGTTGTGGAGATTTTGATGCCTTGGATTATTAGATTTGTGATGATTTTCTATGTGATTGGGTTTGAAATTGAAATTGACTAAAGTGGATTGGATGGACTACCATATAAAGGGCTGGGTTACAAAATAATGGGTTGGGCTAAATTATATTTTTGATAAATTTATAACTAGTAAATTTTTTTTTTGGGTCAGACTACCTACAATCTAAGTCAGCCTTCGGCATGGCTACACCTAAGTTTGGAGAAGATTCTTGCTCGCACTCTCTGCTTCCACTTGCAGCACTGGGGATTAGCGCCACCTTACCTTCCAGCCTAAAGTCAGCAAAACATATTTGGAAGCAAAGTTTAGTATACAATTCAATTACTAAGAAAACATTTTTAAAATTCCTACTTTGAACATAATCTATACTACCCAAGTGAAAATTTTGAAGTGAAAAGCGCACGTTTCCTAAAATTGGCCAACCTTTGGCTGGTGCTCGACACATGACATAGCAAGATTGCTGTTACACACCTTCTTGCAGCAGACGAGAGAACTGAGAAACTTCCCATGGTTGGGTGGTTTTTAAACTTCTTAGAAATGCTATCACAGGTACTCTATGCCAAGTGTCTGACCTCTCTACTGAAACATGAGCCTCCTTATCCAACCGTGGAATAACGCCTTCATGGCCAGATGCACCTGGGTACGAGTGGGGGCATTTGTCCTTTGAAATTGTTAAATTGCACTGTTTTATTTGTATTTATTTGACCTTAGGTTCCATATGCATTGTATTGTTCCACTTGTGCCCTCTGAAACTCACTCCCCCCTCGTTATTATCGCAAGTAAACAATACACTTGTAGCTCTATGTTCAAAACCCTAAATTCTATCTCTATATTTTAATATAAATATAATACATATTTAATTAAAATTCTTTTATTCAAGATTAGACGGACAAAATAGTTGTTTACTCTTGTGAAAACTATCTACTAAAAAAGAAAAAAATAACAAAACAAATCTAAAATCAGACGTAAGATATCTCTCAACAATAGGTCAATACAAACTCTTAAGGTGTAGTTTAAAACTTGATAAACAATAAAAATATGGGTTAAAACAAAGTTATTCACAAAGTTTGACAATACCAATCTAACTACAAATCAAGTTTCCAACCAATTAAGCAAAAAAATCACAAAGTTTTCATTTCAGATCACGCTCTACTCACGTCTGTATACAGTAGTGAAATTATCCACAAACAAAAAAGCACTGAAACTTGCCACACTTGTTCCAGTATTCCATCCTAGAAATATTCAGTACAACAATAATAGAACTTTATTTGTATTAACATGGTATCAAAAGTCAATAACTATGTGAACATTATATCAGTACAATGTTGAATAAGTTGTGGTAGTGTGCAAAAACTCTCTGCTAACCAACAGACAACATAACAATGTGAACATGTTACAATATTTATTATTGCAATGCAATGTTAAATAAGTTGCGATTACCTTGCGAAAATGTCTCCGCTCACCACTTGACAGCACAACTAGCCACAAAATAATCATTGTTTTTATAATTGCAATGTCAAGTACATCAGATGTAGTCTGCCCAAGCTGTCTCCCGCAACCACTTGAACATGTTGCAATCTTTAATTTCTTATTGCAATGTCCTCCTGGTTAGCGTTACCATGTGAGCATGTATAATCTTTATTATTGCAATGTTCACTTGGTAGCATAACCACTTCGTTGAAATAGGCTTTTTTTTTTCACTGAAAAGAGGCAACTCTTGTGTACAACTGGACACATCTATCACGTGGCAACCACATTGCCACCATTTGACGAGTTGTGTCAAACTTAAGTTATGTATTGGTGGCTAAAATTACTTCCCCAACCCTGTCAAAGTGTAAATAAAATAACACTACAACGGACATAAAAAATATAAAAAAAATTCCCCAAGCTTAAGTTACTGATAATAAATTTCATGTATTCAAGCAAACTAATCAATTATGCAAATAAAAATAAAAAATAATAGGAAACCAAAATTGTGTGAAAACTCTACAAGAAGAGGGAAAAGGCCACGGAAGAAATCCAACTTTATACAAAAGATATTTTAGATAATGGATAAATATAAACTTTCAAGTTTATATTAATACTTGATTGATAATAAAAATATGAGGAAAACAAAGTTATCCTAGGGCTTGACAATATGACTCTCACCAAAATTCAGATTTCCAACCAATTAAGTAGATAAACCACAAATCTCGCTGAGAAATCGACCTAGCTATAAGAATATAAGAATAAGGTTATCCAAAAAGCGAACAACTAATACTTTGTTTGGAATTCGAATTTTTGGTTGAAAAAGTAAAGGAAAAGAAAAACGTGAAAAAAAAGTAAACAAAAATACTCTTTTATTTTGTACTCTTTTCCTTTACATTTTTCTTTTTCTATTAAAAATCTGGATTCCAAATGAAGCGTAAAGAAGAGGGTTTTCTTTCGGTAGCTGGTTGTAACGAAAAAATAAAACTCTACGTGTCAATTCCATAGCTACGGTAGAAGCGGGTGCAACTAGCATTCCTCCTTTTTTATTACTAACATTGAGCTCATGCTATTCACAGAATTCTTAACGAAGCTGCATTACTGCAAAATAATGCAGGAAAAATATATGTTTTTAGTATTCGACTGAGATGACAAAAATTTTTTCCATATAAAATTTTTTATTGTTTGGTGCAAACAATATTTCATGAAAACCTTTATAAAGTAAGACATAACTTTTAAAATAACAAAAACAAAAAGAGTTTGAAAACCTCATCTATTAATTATGTTTTCTAGAGCATACAAAAATGCAATGATCTCAAATTCCATTTACTTGATTAAAATAAATCGCTCTCCATTATGAGTTCCTCCAATGCATGAAACTCTGGATATTGTATTTAGTTTACAGATATCATTAAACACTTATCAACAATAAAAAAAGATGGCAATAGTTTTAGCTTCCAGTAATGAAGGAAAACGTGAAAGCAATAGTGATGCGGCTTCTATTTGGATCACAACATTCCAAGGAGAAAATGCCCTTGTTACAAAGAAACATAAACAAGAAAGAAAAAAATCCCAGGACTAAAGAAAAGAATACATGGATAGAATGTAATGTATCCTATGAAGGCATGAAAAAAAAAAAAAAACAATTGAACTGAAGAAAAAGTTTGTCTTGTTTTTTCCTCCATTTCTTTCTCTTCTCTCCTAAATTAGAAATCAAACAATGGAAAGAAGAAGAATTATTATTTTTTCTTTCTTTACCTTACTTTCCTAGTTCCAAAGGCTGCCTTCTTTCCTTTTCTTTTCCAAACATAGAATAAAAAATAGATGTTCTAGTCATCATTTACATATTACTAATGCAATGCGATGAGTAATACTATACACAAACTAATTTCTAATATTAATGTGGATCCATTACATGGGGCTAGAAAGTGTGTTAAAAATTGGTTTATGCATAACGCAATATATAATTGGCACCTGCAGTAAGCTTAGACATTAAGTATTCTAGCCTAGTTATCACAGTAGGCATTAATGGCATATACCAGCACCTCATGTGATGAGAAGAGGAACAAGATTGGCAGCACAAATGAAATCAAAAACAGATTCACTAACATCACAGAAAATTCAAAGTATAATCAGAGATGTTAAAACACCACAATTCAGTTCAACTCTAAAACTGAGATATTCTGAATACAATGTCAGCCTCTGGCAGTAAAATGTCGGCGGAGTCGTTCAAGTAACATGAACGACGGAGAAGAATCTGGAATTGTATAGCAGACGAAGCTAGAGAATTGAAGAGCCAAGAGTGCAAAGACATTCCGAAGAGCCATAATAGGGAATCAAAAGAGGGTTGGGGCTTAGGTTTTGCAATGGGCTTTCTTAGGTTTGTTTTAATTGGGCTTACGCAATGCAATTAGGTGTCTAATTGGTCCGGTAAATCAATCCATTTAAACTCATTTATAAATGAGTTTTTTCTTTTCTAACTAACTCAATAACAACCTATTTATTGTAAGGGTCTTGCTAACATATGCTTTAAGGGCACATTTTAAACATATTTTGTCTGGTTGTACAAAGCACTGAAACTTGTGTTTTTACAATTTTTAACACTGAAAACACAATTACCAACAGTATGTATAACCAAATAAAGTATGCTTAAAATGTACCCTTAGGACACATGTTAGCATTTGCCTTATTATAATAGATAGACTCATACCCATTTAACATGAGTGGAGTTGGGTGGGTTAACAACTTTTTTTTTTTTTATACAAGGCAAAAGGGAAGAGAATGGAGCCGGCGGGGTTCGGACGTCTGTTAAATGAGCAAGTTCATAGGGCTCAACCACTGAATCAGACCTAATGCTCAGTTGACAATTACGGGTTCACTTTGCAAACAGAGTATATAGCAAGATGCCATCAAATACAGAACCTTTGTTTCCGAAGTTGGAAAGAAAAATTAAAATATATAAAAGTTTACTCCCCATAAGTAAAATAACTGAATACATAAATAAACAAACTAGAATACATATCTCCTCTTTTCCCTTGCAATGCCTAGTGACAGAGCCAATTTAGGCTCACAGGAGGCACTTATCCCCACAAGTTTATGAAAGTTTAATTTTTACCTACAATTTTTTAAAATAATTTGATATTTGCCCCCTTTCCAATTTATAGGCCCTCTACTTTTTAGAAGTGCAATTTTCACCCATAGTTTTTGGAACACTTCTTAGTTTGCCCCTTCCAAAATTTAAAAATGCAATCTTTAACAGTTATTTCTCATTAAAGATCCTATTCTAAATTATATCAAATAGCTTATACACAACATAATATATATATATAGAAGTCAAGTGCCTTATATTTTTGTTTTATGGAAGTTCCTTATCTTAATCATGAAAAAATATCTTGGGTTTTCATTAACAGTTGCCTCTTAAATGAATTTTCTGCTCTACCACTCTTTTAATGTCCACCTAGCAAGAGAATCTACTCATTGTGAGAGAAAAAAGAGGTTGTGGTGCTCCAAGATGACCGAATAATTTTTTATAAGGATTTTTTAGATTCAAAGTGAAATTAATTGATTTTTTTTTTTGGGCATGGACTAACACCTCATGAACGAACAATAAATTAGTCCATGCAACCATCATGAGCAAAGGCCACTATGATTTCACAGTTGTTTTTTATTCCCCATAAACTTGTAAAAAAATTGGTGATGACAGAGGCTTTTTCTAGTAAAGTTTGTTCGGTTGAATAGGCCCACAATTTAAAAGTATTTGGGCTTCAATGCTCGCATATGTTGGATAATAAGAGTATCAGGATGAGGATAAGGCAATTTTAATATTGCCCAAGACGGGACGTTGCAAATGGAAATCAACAATATGAAGCAAAAGCTATTACCTTTCAATCCAAAGATTTGCTAAAAATGTCGTACTTTATTACACCTAGTTTTATTAAACTTGCCCGTTCTTCGAAAATTTTAGGGTACTAAATCCTAAAAGGATCTCAAAAAGATCTAAAACATAGCACTTTGCACCATTTAGGCTCAGGTAACTCTTTAAGAATTACCACGCTCCAAAATCAGCTGCAACATTTGAAGCTATTTATGCGGATTGTTCAAACATACAGAAAGATGGATTCACAATAGTGAAGCCACCATCAACTATAAGGTTAAGACCGCTCACATACTTGGAATCATCACTCCCCAAGTAAAGAGCAGCTTCAGCAACATCTTCTGGCTTAAGTATGGCCCCTTTAAGGTTAGAATAAACTCTAGACGCTCCCTCATCGTCCAGCTCGAAGAAATTTTTTGCCAGGGGCGTTGCAACGAGGTATGGCGACACACAATTCACACGGATGCCATGTCGACCTAGCTCAACGGCTGTATTTCTCGTCAGGCCCACAACGGCGTGCTTTGAACTTGTATAGGCATGAGACGCAACTCCACCGATGGCGGAACAAACACTAGCAGTTGTGATTATGCTGCCCTGTCGATTAGGTATCATCACCCGGGCTGCGTGTTTGGTTCCCAAGAAAGCACCGACTAGGTTTACGCTGATGATTTTCTCGAACTCGCTCTATTCGTTGTCGAGAATATTGGGCTTGGCCACTCCAACTATTCCGGCATTGTTGTACATGATGTCTAGCTTTCCATACTTGGCAACGGTGGTGTCGATTGCGTTTTTCACGTCGGTTTCATTTGTAACATCACAGTGGACGAAATATGTAGATTTTGGATCCAGATCTTTGCAGACTGAGTCTGCCAAATCGTCTTCTATGTCGGCAATCACCACTTTAGCTCCATGCTTGGAGAAGAGTCTTGCAGCGGACTCTCCAATTCCACTTGCAGCGCCAGTGACTAGTGCCACCTTACCTTCAAGCCTAGACAGCGCAACAAATTTGGTAGCAAATTAAAGTTAATAAGCATTACAATTACCAAGAAAAACATGTTTCAAATTAATTACTATGAGCACAACCGATGTTAAGCCACAATTGGGATCGATGTGTCTACCAAAGTGAAAATTTTGACTTGAAAAGGGCACAAATTGCCTAGAATTGGCCTGACATAGCGGGAAGGTAGCTTTTACATACCTTCTTGCAGCAGTTGAGACTACAGAGAAGCTTCCCATGGTCGGGTGATTCGTGAACTTCTTAGAAACACTGCCTAAACTCTGTCCTCTCTACTGAAACATGAGCCTTCTTATATAATTAAGCATTACAAGACAGCAGAATATCAATGCGATTAACATGCTAAATTATATGAAGTTTACAGTGCGGCAATCCACATCAGAGGCTATAAACATCATTATGGTTGATTGTTAACCACGACACGCCTCTCCACATGCGACCGGGATCTCCTCCATGAGCGGGCCAAGACGTGCAATTATTGTAATTATTAGGTAGGCAATGAAATTCGGAAACAAAATTTTGTTGCCTATTCTAATTCCATGTTAAATTTTTAAATACGTAATATCATCAATATAAAAGTTTAAGCTGTTAGAGGCAGGGCAGAGCTGCCTTTGGGGTGAAGGGTACATGTCACCCCCGAACTTTTTATTAACCTTCATGTATATTGTGTATATGTCCAACATCTAGCAAAAATCTATTACATTGCCCCCCCCCCCCCCCCCCCCCCCCCCCCCCCCCCCCCCCCCCCCCCCCCCCCGAGTAAAAACCCATCAAACTATCAAAATTTGTGTAGAGTGAACTTCGAGTTATACTTGGTTTTTGTCTAAGAAACAATTAATTTGTCATGATTTTTATATTTTCCTGAGGATGAATATATAGAAACTATTTTTTTTCATATAAAAATTTAGCCTTGTATCATTATATATTTCTCATACTAAAACTTAGAAAAATGTGCAAAAGAAATATAAAATATAATGAGGGTAATGCTATACAAACAAAAATTTTATAAAGACTAACTATACAGTTTGTAATCCATTTATTTCAAACCAATACATCCACAATTTTGACTCATAATTTCATAACTGCCACTGCCTTATCATTTTGGTAAAAGTTTCTGAAAAAATATATTGTGTAAATATAATTTTTCATATAATAACTTTGAGAATAAAACTATTCTCCCATGAAATTTATTCAGAAAATCTCACCAGAATGATTTTACGATGGCTTTTTAAATCAAGAAAAATTATAATTATGAGCATTTTTTTAAAGTGAAAAGCTTAGATTGATCCGTATTAAGAATTGCATAATTTTCTATGTATAGCATTACCCATTATTTTTTTAATAGGTGGAAATTTGTATTTCATACAGTGGCACCCCAAAGCAAAATCATGATTATGCCCAGATATGTAACTTTATATCTAGCCTCAACACATTACCCGTTTAAAAGGTTGTTGGCACACTGTGACATGGTTTTCACAATTTAATCTTGAGTAATCAAGTTGGGCCACATGTATCAAAATTTATGGTGGATGGCCAAAAGATCACAAAAAAGATATATCTAGACATACATGAGGAAATACATATATGTATGATGCCAATTTTCTTGTCACATTGATCACATGAGAAGAAAGATTTGACTAGATCTAGAGAGAGGAAGTTCTCGAAAAATAATTGAAGACCTTGGACAAGGATATGAAGCTCCAAGCGGATGCATATGCCTAGAAGTCAATATTTTATCCTTGGCGGCCAAGAGCAAGGTACCATTGAATATAAGTTTTGCAAGGGGTATTTTTAAAAGTGAGTTAAATATGAGAGGAGTTTTATGAAAATACGGGTCAGACCCCTAGCCCACCCCTAGCTTCATATGCTATTACATTTTTTTTTAAATAAAAAATAAATATACAGATAGACTACTAAAATATTTGTTAGAGAGTATTGCCATTCAATATAAATATATATAGTATTTATTTTTAAAAAAAAATATTCGAACCAACTTATACACATTATTATTAATTTTAAAACTTATGTAGTCTTTCTATTTTACACAAATTAAATAATTAAAGTTGATTTAGTAGTTAAAATTTGAAATATGAGAGTATCTAAATTCTCAAATTTAAAATTTTACAGCGCGTAAAAAGGTGAAGATGAGAGCACACACCCTCTCTCTGCTTTTTGGTTCTTGACAGCAGACAGCACAAGTCCTAGTCAGACGAGCTCTATGATGACATTGCCTTGCGTTCTTCCATTAGCAAAATATATTGGTGACTCTTTTATGTTTAGTTTGGAATTTAAATTTTTGATTGAAAAAATAAAAAAATATATGATAAAAATTAAAATAAAATTATTTTTTTATTTTGTTTAATTTTTTTATCAAAAATTTAAATGCGAAACGAAGTATTAATAGACTCGGCGCAAATTTGGGGAAGCTATTTGAGGATGATATTGGCTCAAGGTGAGCCTGTTTCATCTGCTAACTAGAAAGAGAAAGAGATCACTACCTATGTATTTCTACAGCTCTCTCTCTCTCTCTCTCTCTCTCCTTCTTGTTTCCCCACCCTCTCTCTACTTTCTACCATTTTTTTAATCTATCTCATCACTTCCCTCTCAAAACCTCCCCGAGCTGGGTTTCGACGGAAACTAACACAGTCTCTTTGAGCTGGGTTTCAACCTCTGAAACCCTAATCTTGTCTCTGCCTCCATCGCCTGCGAACGAGGACATAACCCTAGAGGTCGAGTCGTTGAACCCCATTGACAATGGGTAGGCGAAGATCTAGGACCAAGAGGGTGTACTGCCGGACCAGTGCTTTCAACTTTTTCAACACCGAAATCGGTCATCAACGTTGTAGTAATGTTTTTGGTTTCTTGTGCTTTTGATTGGAGATATATGTGAAGGGGTTTGTTTGGAAGGAAGGGAACTCGATTTTTTGAGTCCTTTTTAGCTCGAATCAGCTGGTCGTTTCACATTTTTTGCCCAACACCAGTTGGTCTTTTGTTCCAACTGCTGACGTTTGCTTCTGGGGTCATGGGATCCATTGCTTTTTGTATGAGTTGTTTGATACATGCTTCTGAGATATCTTGCATGTTTCGTTTTGACTCTCTCTCTCTCTTCTTTTTTTTTTTTTTTTGGTGTCCCTGTCCTGGGATACAAGGCTGGCTTCTCTATGTAGCGGGTTTGATGAAAAAAGAAGAAACAAAAAAAAAAACAATGTCGTCCTTGTTCAATGGGTGCCTCCTGATATTCATTTCCAGAAGCGATATGTTCTGCAAAATGTAGAATTACCCCCTCCAATCTCAAAAGGCCTAGTTAGCTTCCCCTTTTCTTGTTTCACCGAACCTATTTAAGATTTTTCAGATTACAATCAACAAAGAAGATATTAAAATTAAACTAACTAATTAAGTTTTAAGCGTTGAAAATCAGTCTCTAGAGTTTACAAGACATAATTATTCAGCTAATAAAAATGACTCGGCTTGTGCCGTTTTCAAGCTCCAAAAATCTGGCTTGACTTTCAAATATTAAAATTAAGTGGTAGCCACTGTAACACGAGGCACTCTTGCAGTAGTAATGATCAGCGAGCTCGTCTGATCAGGACTCGCAGAACTTAATCGCCACATCATGACAGCATCCCAGGAAGAAGATGTCTTTTCTTTTTCATTAAAATGTGCCAACTTTTCTGCGCAACTTGCCATATCTATTACATGCTAATTTTCTTGACATAGGAAAAAAAAAAGTTATTTCTCAATCTAGGTACTGATTCAACTTTATTCAGCAACTCAAGTTGATCGCTATTTCAAATAGCGTTTTTTTTCTTCTAAAAATGTATTTTCAAAAAGCGTTTTCACGTTGTATTCTAATCAAGGTATACGGGGATTAAGTTAGGTATACGAAATAGAAAAATACGAGGGAGAAAAAATACAACAAAAAAACGCTATTCAAAATAGTGTTTTTATTAGTAAACCCACACTCCAAAACAGCAGCACAGCAGTCAACTTAAACTTACATAACTTCTAAACCGAGAAATCGATTAATGTGCTGTCAACTTTCACACGTCACTCGTGTCATACCGGTGTCTCCCTTAAAGTTTCACACTCTTCAGACCTTTTCTCCCCATTTTGGTACCCCAACGGCTGAGTTGGCCTACTTCTGATAGCCTAAGTTTTGAAATTCAAAAATTTTACATAACTTCCAAACCGAGAAACGAATTGACGTGCTGTTAACTCCCACACGTAACTCTTGTCACACCGGTGCTTCCCGTAAAGTTTCACACTCCCCGGACCCTTCCTCCCCATTTCGATACCCCAACGGCTGAGTTGGCCTACTTCCGATAGCCTAAATTTCAAAATTCGAAAACTTTGCATAACTTCCAAACTGAGAAACCAATTGATGTGCTGTCAACTTTCACACGTCACTCCTATCACACCGGTGCCTTTCGTAAAGTTTCACACTCTCCGGACCCTCTTCCCATTTCGGTACCCCAACGACCAAGTTGGCCTACTTCCAATAGCCTAAGTTTCGAAATTCGAAAACTTTGCATAACTTTCAAACTGAGAAACCGATTGGCGTGCTGTCAACTCCCACATGTCACTCTTGTCACACTAGTGCCTCCCGTAAAGTTTCACACTACCCGAATCCTTTCTCCCCATTTTGGTACCCCAACGACTGAGTTGATCTACTTCTGATAGCCTAAGTTTCAAAATTTGAAAACTTTGTATAACTTCTAAACCGGAAAATCGATTGACGTGCTGTCAACTCCCACACGTCACTCTTGTCACACTAGTGCCTCTCGTAAAGTTTCACACTCCCCAGACCCTTCCTCCCCATTTCGGTACCCTAACGGCCGAGTTGGCGTACTTCCGATAGCCTAAGTTTCGAAACTCGAAAACTTTGCATAGCTTTCAAACAGGGAAACTGATTGACGTGCCGTTAACTCCCACACGTCACGCTTGTTATATCGATGCCTCCTGTAAAGTTTCACACTCCCTCGACCGTTCCTCCCCATTTCGATACCCCAACGGCCGAGTTGGCCTACTTCTGATAGCCTAAGTTTTGAAATTTAAAAACTTTGCATAACTTTCAAACCGGGAAACCGATTGACATGCCGTCAACTCTCACACGTCACTCTTCTCACACTGGTACGTCCCGTAAAGTTTCACACTCCCTGGACCCTTTCTCCTCATTTCAATACCCCAACAACCGAGTTGGCATACTTCCAATAACTTAAGTTTCGAAATTTGAAAACTTTGCATAACTTTCAAACCGAGAACCCAATTGATGTGTCGTCAACTCCCACACTTCACTCTTGTCACACCGGTGCCTCTCGTAAAGTTTCACACTCCCTGGATCCTTCCTCCCTATTTCGGTACCCCAACGGCCGAGTTGGCCTACTTCCGATAGCCAAAGTTTCAAAATTCAAAAACTTTGCATAACTTTCAAACCGAAAAACCGATTGGCATTCCGTCAACTCTCACACGTCACTCTTTTCACACCGATGCCTCCCGTAAAGTTTCGCACTCTCTGGACCCTTCCTTTCCATTTAGGTACCCCAACGGCCAAGTTAGCCTACTTCCGATAGATTAAGTTTCGAAATTCGAAAACTTTGCATAAATTCCAAACCTGGACCATGTTCATACTAAAGTGATAATGACAAATATGACGAAAACCGAACTCGTCCATATATTACATGAAAACGTAATAACTTATTTTACATCATACTAAACTAAAAAGCAGAACAAATAACGTTAGGGACCATGTTCATAACAACATAATGGTTTGCCAGGAATGCTAAGGGTACTAGGTAGATAGTTTACAAAGTCATCGTGACCTTTTTATTCTAAGAAGTCTAAAAGTTCTGGGTCAGAAACTAGCAATGGATCTTCAGCAATTTCTATTAATCGTTGTGTTTGATTAACATATTCTTTCTTTGCATGATATGTAAAATGATATCTATCCAACCTTTGTTCCATGTGATCAATCTCGCGTTCGAGCACTTTCATGACCTTGGTGTAAGATGACCTGTCGAACAACTTAGCTGAACATGCCTTTGGAACACGCAGGTCGTGCCATGGGTAATACATCTTTTATTCACACTGTTTATCGAACAAATTCTCCCATGGCAACCTTATGCATTGGTCGTCAGTCACCCCTCAGGGTGGATGTAAGGATGTATCGCCAATGAAGACGTGGCTGACCGGACCCATCGTATTGTGCATTAGAATAGGTTTGTTAAGAAAGCAACGCTTTCGCCCATACCTTTTGTCACCGACTGGATCCGTGTATGTATGCACCATATGGATGGCTGAGGATTGATTTTTTATCCATGTCGGCACTTGGAACCGAACGACTAGACGATGCCCTAAATAATCCTTTTCTATTAACCATATTTGGAAGTATGATTTCGCAATTCTTCACGTAATTACACGATGTATATAGAAGCAATATGGCACAATGCATGAGTAAATAGTTCATGTGAATTTATTAGGTTACAGGATCAGCCTTTTGTGCAAGCTTCACGTGAAGACTCAAGGACAAGCAAGGTTTTACCATTGACATTACTTCACGTGAAGACTCAAGGACAAGCCAAGCTGTACCATTGACATGACAACTAGAAAGAAAGGCTGACAGACTAGATGAATCATACTTTATTTATGTTGTAACAATATATTTTTACAAAAAAACGTAATGTGAAATTACTTTGAAATCACAACAAACCGTACAATGTACAACCAAAAAAAAAAAAAATGTACCCCAACTACTATACATGACCTCCCGTACCACATCGGGGGTGGTTTCCTATCTCTCCTCGGCCTACAACTTTCGTAGACACGTGTGATTTAACGTAATCTCTATGACTCTGGCTATGTCTGTGACTCTGCCTATGTGATCTGCGAAGCCTCCTAAGATGGCCCCTCTGTGTATGATGGTGGATATGGAGGTGCGTACTGGGACGACATGGGAGGTGAAACGCGACCCTCTATATGCATGAAAGGTGTCTCTATATACTGCCCTGATGCTAATAATAGGTCGACATATATGTCAAAATCCTCGTAATCGCCGAGTGCTGAGTACCCAGAACCCTGGTTATACGTAATTGGGGAGGTCATGTGGTGGGGGCTGGTGCAACGTGGTCTCACCTCAAAGCTAGTCACACGTGATGAAGACGGTACGTCTCGTGACTCACTCTGATATGTGTAAGCCGGCATCGTCGGAGTCACATGCGATGAGTATAGCCAGGTGGCACCAAAAGATTGTGGCATTTGATCGGACGATGAACCTAGGGGCTGTGGCTCCACGGGAGGGGGAATGAGTAGACCTACTAACTGTGTAATCCACTCCTGCTCTCATAATACATGAAGTACTGTGGTATACAGGTCCCGTGCCCTATACATATGCTACAATGCCTCTGCCGAGCCATACCCAAAAATGGCACAATCTACGAGATTATATATGGACGTGATATGACGAGTCTGCAAAATAAAGGGATGTATTTATGACTATCTGATGTTAATAATTCATGGTGAAATAAAATAAATTTAAGGCCGTGTACTAACCACAATCTCTACGGTGGAGGCCACCTCCAAGTATCTCATAGCAGGGCGGTCAGCTGGATTGCCCACTAGTGGTCGTGTAATACTGGGGTACCACACCATATATGGATCAGCCTCTGGAACCCCAACTATCAGATGCTCATGCCTATGCTCCCACAGCTTTATGTACTCTGCGTGTTTGTCAGTCCAATCAGTCTGGCCCCTCCTTCGCATGTCGATACCATGTAACCTGAGAGAGGTCAAACACTGCTCAGGTACATCCTGTCTGAACCTAAACTGCCGACAGACACGATCTGGTAAATGCAACTCAACGACCTCGAAGCATAGTAAAGGGGATTGTAAGCACCCCATTTTTGACCGCTCGGCAGTCTACACTCCATCCAGACTTGTTTTCAAGTCATTGTGGACATATTCCAATCGAAACCAATCCTCTAGGTCCAAATTCCGCCTTTCCATCGCTTCGCGGGCCTGTCAGGCCCAAATAGAGGCAAAATGCCCTTAGGGGCATTGTCCTTTCTTATTCCAATTTCAATCCCTCTCTCGAGACAGTTTATTCCTCGAGACGGTCCGAGTAGCAAAACTACTCATAAAACCGTTAGAGTGGCGGAAACACTCACAAAACCGTTAGAGTAGCGGAAGTACTCACAAAACCGTTAGAGTGGCGGAAACACTCAAAACCCAGGCACGTCTCTTTGGAGACGGTAAGACCCCTTTCTAATCCCACTCTCGAGACAGTTTATTCCTCGAGACGGCTCCAATCCAGACACATCTCTTCGGAGACGGTAAGACCCTTTCCAGTCCCACTCTCGAGACAGTTTATTCCTCGAGACGGTCTGAGTAGCAAAACTACTCACAAAACCGTTAGAGTAGCGGAAATACTCATAGAACCGTTAGAGTAGCAGAAATACTCACAGAACCGTTCGAGTAGCGGAAATACTCAACCCCGTTAGAGTACCAGAAATACTCAACCATTAGAGTAGCGAAAATACTCACAAAACCGTTAGAGTAGCGGAAATACTCACACCGTGGGAGTGGCGGAAACACTCAAAACCCAGGTCAACACCAGTGTTTGTTAGCTCACTTCGGTGAAAAATGACCAGACTACCCTTAGGACCTTTTCCGAGACTTTTTAGTCAAGATGACCATTTTGTCACTAAGCATCCGAATGCCCCGGGAACCACACCGGCCCTGGGTATCAAACCAGTAACCTCTTGAGAATACTTTTTTTCTCAACCTTCCTTTACCTTTCCGGACCATTCCGAGTCCATTCCAGCCAACCCGGTACAAAATGACCGTTTTGCCCCTAGAGGGCCAGTCTCCTTCTTCGACCATACTGGCTTTGAGTATCAAACCGGTAATGTCCCGAGAATACGTTTTATAGTATTCTCAACCTTCCTTTACCTTTCCGGACCATTCCGAGTCAGTTCTGGCAAACCCGGTACAAAATGACTGTTTTGCCCCTGGTGGGCCGGTCTCCATTTCCGACCACGCCAGCCTTGAGAATCAAACCGGCAACCTCTGGGAACATTCTAAATAATGTTTCCAGATCCCAAGTCTTTTCCCGGGACAATCCGAGTTCGCCCCGGCAGTTTTCCGGTCCGATTGACCGTTTTGCCCCTAAAGGCCCGGTCAACCTTTCCGACCCACCTTATCTTCATTTTTCAAGTCAAATACCTCCAGGACACTATTTTAAGTGTTCCTGCTTCTTTTCGGCCTTTCGGGTCACTCCCGGCTCCTTTAAATCATTCCTGGACTTTCCGGAGTCACTCCTAGTGAAGCCAAGCTAAAGATTGTATGGTAGTCACTAGTACAGGCACCCAAATCTAGTCAAAGATACGTTGCTTGCCGACCTTAATTATTTCCTAAATGGCTGGCGCCACTATACTAGTGGTGCCAAGCCAAAAAATGGCGAGTGGCGCCAGTGTATAATTTGGCCTGGCACCACTGCAATAGGCGCCAAGTTTGTCTTCCCTCTATAAATACAGAGTCTCGTTCAACGTGAAAAGGGTCTACAAACTTAACCTAAAAATTCTATATTTCGATATATAGAGCTCGAGCACCTCCAAAACCCTAGCCTTCCTAGGTTTTCCCAAACCCTAGCCACTATACACAAACCCTAGCCTCCTATACACTCATACACTCCCCCATACACTCATACACTAGCCTTTAACCACTCTTTGAAGATTTGAAGAGCTGCCATCCAAAGCTTGAAGACAATTCTTGAGGACTGAAGGTGAAGATCAAGACGAAGACCGAAGACTGCACGGCGCGCAAAATAAACAAGAAACAAGGTAGTCTTTCTCTTTAATTTTCCGCACTTTCCCCCTCTCTCTTCTCTCTCCAACCCACTTGGGTTTTCTCTATTTTAATCCCCCATCTCTTTCCACCCCTTTCTTTGCATGCTTGAAACAAGGGGACTCCTGGTCCATGTGTAGGATTAGACTGTTGGAGAGTCACCGTGTCGGGGGCTTTCTTCTAGTCTAACCAGAGACCACGTGGGTCCAGCCCCCTTGATTATGTGATGAAGCCTTAGCCTTATATGTTCACGACCCCCAAATTGCATTGTGCCTATCATAGTCTTGCATCTTTCAAAAACCGTTTTCAAAGTTGTTTTTCAAAACGTTTTTAAACTTGTTTTCAAAATTGCATCAAAATCTCTTTTTCAAAAACTTGTTTTCAAAACCACAATTCTAGGGTGATTCTAGCCTTTCTATGGCTAGGGTTGCTTTAGGAAAGTGTTATATTAAAAGTGGCCTTTTGGTCTATATTTTCAAACCTTATTTTCAAAACCACTTTCTTAAAGTGGTTCTAGCCCTCTTATGGTTAGAACTGCTTTAGGAAAGTGAGATGTTTTTACACCTTCTAAAAACTCTCTTTAAAACTCTCTTCCTAAAAATCTCTTTTTCAACATACTTTCCTAAAACTCTCCTTTTCAAAATTGTTTTCAAAAACTCCCTTCCAAAATCTATTTTTCAAAATTCTCTTTTTCAACTCCTCTCCAAAATCTTTTCCTCAAAATTCACTTTCTAAAATCACTTCCTAGATTCACTTTCCTAAAAAAATCTCTCCTAAAAATCTTTCCAAAAACTCTCTTTTCTAAAATCTTCCTTCTAGAAATTCTCCTCTAGGTTTTCCTTCCAAAACCTTCGCTTCCAAAAACGCACTTTTTAAAAATCCCTTTTCCTTAGAGCCCAAGTCAAGCCCTAGAACCCACAATTAGGAAACCCTAAATTTTCTTCCCAAAAACATGATTTTCAAACTTTGCGCCAAACCTAGGTTTCCAAAACCTCATGTTTTCACTTAAAAAATATACATGTTTCCAAAACCTTTTTTTCTCCGTCAAAACTACAAATTTTCAAATCTAGGGTTTCTAGAATCCCCCTTTCCAAATCCTTGTCAAATCCTATCTTCTCTTTAAGAAACCAAATCCAATCTCTTCTTAATCCAAACCTTTCCTAATTCAATTCCTTCCTAAACCATAAGTTTCCTAAACCTAAACTCTAAATCTTTCCTTAAATTTCAAAATCCAACTCTTTCTTAATTCAAATCCTTCCTAAACTTTCACTTTCCTAAATCTTAAGTTTCCTAAACTTGAACATAAAAATCTTTCCTAAATTTTAAAACTCAACTTTCAAATCTTTCCTAATTCAACCCTTTCCTAATTCAACCCCCTTTCCAAATCTTAACTTTCTAAATTCAAGCTTTTAAACCTTTCCTAAATTCAAACCTTTCTTAATTTCAAGATTTTCTAAAACTCTAAAATTTTTTAAAATCTTAAATCTTTCTAAACTCTAAAACTTTCTAAATCCTAAACTTTCCAAATTTCAAATCTTTTCAAATCCAATGTTTCCTAAATTCAAAACTTTCTTAAGTTAAATCTTTCTAAACTTCCAAGCTTTCTAAATTCTAAACTTTCCAAAACTTCAACATCTTTCCAAATCTAAAACTTTTCTAAACTCAAAGCTTTCTTAATTTAAAACTTTCCTAAAGTTGAAACTTTCCAAAAACCAAAACTTTCCTAATTCGAAACTTTCCTAAATCGAACCTTTCCTAATTCGAACATTTCCTAAATCCAATCTTTCTTAAGCTCTTGAGTCTTTCCTAGGTCTCCCATCTTTCTTAAGTCTAGGTTTCCTAAACCTCCATCTTTCCAAAACCAAGTTTTTCCAAAATCAATCTTTCCAAAGCAAGTCCAATCCTCTCAATTCCAATTTCCAATCTCCTCTTCTAATTTCAAATCAAATTCAATTTCCAATTCAATCTCCTTCTTCAATCCAACCTTCTATTTTCAATCGGACTCCGGTCTGAACTACGACTGACCTGATTCCCCCAAAGGGATACGTAGGCAACCTCCATAGGTGCGGTCACAATACTTTTCAAACTTTCAATTCCACCCTCATGGGTGCGGTTTTCAAAATCTTTTCAAATCTAAAATTCCAATTTCAAAATTTCTATTTCCAAATTTTTAAACTTTCCAATTTCAATTCTATCTCTTTAAATCTATTTTTAAATTAAAGCAATCTCTTTTTAAATCTATTTTTTAATTCTTTTCTATTGCTTGCATATCATGCATCATATTTTTCAAACATTGTTTTTCTAAAAGTGAATAGGGTTGGAACCTTTAGTTAATTAAAGACTCTCATAGGTGAATCTAGGATAGATTGAGATGTAGGTACCGAAAGGGCGGGGTAGGGTGATAGCTTAGTGCATCTTCCCCACACGTAACCAACGTCCGAACCTAGATCACTGTTTTTAAAGACCAAAAGGAGTTATTTTTCAAAAAGGGCTAAATGTTTTTCAAAAGTTGCCAAACAACCCATTTTCCTTAAAAAACCTCTCTGGAGGAGATATTTTCAAAATCGTTTTCCAGAACCCTAAGTGTAGTCTTCGGATTATTCTTAGTTTTTAGGTGACCTAACTCACCTTAATCAAGTTAGGTGGCGACTCCGAACCTTTTTCAAAAGCCCTTTATTCAACCTAATTTTCAATTCAAACCTAGTCGCACTCATTCTTTTAGGAGGGTGAGTTCTAACGAGAGAGTATAACATTTTTCCCACTTGTGTGAGTATTCCTCGAGTGCGAAAAATCTGGGCGCGACAAGGATCAAGTCAACTAGACATTGCTTGCTACCCGGCAATCAGCAGGGAATGTAAGAATGATATCCTCATACGGCCGCCATATGAACTACATGCGTTTATACTGACATTACCAATTTTTGCATCAATGATAGTACAATTAAGTAATATGAAATACTAATGGAAGGTATTGTATACATACCTCGTCAGGCCTCAATCGATCTAGCTGGTCTCGGTAAATGAGGACCTCATGGGTAGAAGTAATGTTTGTGTTATATTTACATCTCTACTTGACATGAATGTTAAATATAATATGAAAATTATTAGTAACGCGTATATATTTTTAGATAAGATTCATAAGTCAATCGTTTATACCTAGCTCCCCATGGTCCGACAGGGAATTGCACCCCTCTTAAAAGTAATGGCTGCTGGCGATCAGTAGTGTCATCCATGCGACGCGGGGCCATGCGTGGAAAGCGCTTGCATGCCCATATTTGTACAAAATGGGTGACACTCGCAAAATAAATAACTCGTACTAAAAAATATAACTTGTAAAAAATATGCATTAATATAAAACAATGTTCAGTATACAAAAGGTAATACCTGTAACAACACCAGTGACCCCGTAATCTGCCTCGCGCCAGACCTCGCCGCTTGGCACATGACCTTGTAAAGCATGGCTAGGACTGCACTGCCCTAACTATATCTCCCCGCCTGGGCAAAGTGGTCCAAAAAACTAAGATATGACACTCGGACATGGGTCTGAGAGTAATCTGTAACCAGTATCCCTCCAAGTAGGTGCATAATGTAGGCATATGCGTGCTGCTAGACTGTGACCTCATCAGCATCCTCTAGAAGTACCTGAAATGTTTGTTGGAGCCATGAAATTCTAAAGTGGCCCTTATTCAAATGCTGTGCGGCTGGGGCAACCCCTAATAACTGTGCACAAAACTGCTAGCACTCTGAAATTGTAGTAGGCACGTGTCGCTGTATGATGGGGTCCCCGTTGAAGGGTAGACCCAACAGGACGGCAACATCCTGTAATGTGATGGTGGCCTCCCCAATAGGTAGATGGAATGTGTGTGTCCCCTGCCGCCAATGCTCGACCAAGGCAGTGATGAGGGGGTGGTCCAAACGAATAGAACCAAGTCGGTATACACCATAATATCCTACCTGGGCAACGTACTGCAGGGCACGGGGATGTAAATGTACATTGTACAAATGTGCACCGCTACGTCTGCATTGGAGAGCCTCTATACCCTATGTGAAAAATGTAGTGTATGCCAAAAATTACATATATACCCCATGCTCCCATAGAACAAAAAAATAAATGCATGCAAATAGAAAAAGTATACCGACTGCATACCCCATGCTCCCATATGTCAGTGGGTCAATGATGGGCTTGTAGCATTAGCACCGAGTCATTGGCAGGGCCTGGCAAAGCTATATCCATAGTCCCTGTATTGTGACACGTATTAGTACATGCATACAATAATATAACTTTCCATAATAAAGAAAAAGCAATAATACAAAACATTTATAAATGTATGAGTATTTAGGCATAATCTATCTATAAATAATAGTCAGTGGGAGGACCATTCATTCATGAAAATTTTAAACTTTACGAGACAATGGCAAACAGAGGACCCTACAGTTTAGCATGTCGCCAACACCCTCGCGTGTGGTTGTTGCCACCATTCGGCGACCAATATTAGAGCAAAAAGTACTTGAGCCCTAAAGATTATTATGCTGGTTTATGGTAAGAGTGGGCGGTTAGGTTGAGGAACAAAGGCTACTAGTCACAGATCTACAGAACTTGGGGGCTAATATCCCTCGACGCAGGTCTCAAACAATACGGAGGCGGAACATGGAGGAGTATGAAGAAGTAGTAGCAAGGATAAAAAGGGAGAGCAACAGAATGCTTATGCGGTGATGCCGATACTTCATGCTCAAACTTGTTACTGAGATGGCAGAGGCAAGCGGGAGATAACTCATATTCGAAGAACGCACCAAGGCTCTAAACAATGAAAAGTACCTATCGGACTACAAGATGTCAGATGAGGATTGAGAGTTTATTTAGCCTTTGCAACCTTAGTGACCATGCCCTTGTTCTCGTTTTGTATGTTTAGTTAGTAAGTAATTTGTCTATCTATTACGACCATAGAAGTGGCACATGTGAGCTAGTTCCAATTGTAACAACGAATTTAGTAATGAGAACTTTCTGGTCATAGTATTATCACTCGTTATATGAAACTATAATACGAAGTATACGAATGCACTTGAAAACATAGGCAATTCCTTACATGGTTACAAAGAAACTAACAATTACGAAGTATAACTATAGATATATCAACGTTTAAACATTCTCTTCGTCAGACATCTTGATGTCTAATTGATATTTCTCTTCATTACTGGCTTGCATATACATTTCTCATTCTCCCATAAATCCATCTTCCTTTTTCTCATTTGCGGACTAAATAAATGACCATCGTTGATTACGCTGTATTATTTTATTCACTTCTTCACAAAAATGGTGCAACGCCATTTGTAACAACTGAGAAGTATTAATCGGCATATTTATGGCTCTACGACAGGGAGATTGGAATATTCACACCTCGACACACTTCTACCAACACTTTCTCCTCCATAATACGATATTGATACTCATCGTACATTATGTCGATAGTGTTACGTGAGTAGCGTTTATTAAGGTCCAAAGGATACTCCCACTCGTCATACCCAACCCAATGTCGACCCGTTGCCTCAAAAATATCACTCACTATGTAATTCATATTTGAGTTGTATAATTGTGACTCACTCTTTATATAAGGGCGGGTGATATAATTATTACATGCGAAGCATTCTGTTATTCACATGTGAAAGACTTCGCCTTCGATGCCAATTGGTGGTACCATTCACATGTAAAAGCTGTGACGGGTGTGAACTCTGCAGGATGTGACTAAAGGCTAGAAACGATGTCATTGCTCTCTGCAGGCCATGTGAAGGATGTGAGTAAAGGCTGTTGTAAGCACCCTATTTTTGACCGCTCGGCGGCCTCCACTCCGCCCAGACTTGTGTTCAAGTCATTGGGGGCGTATTTTAATTCAAATTAACTTTCTAAGTCTAATCTCGTCAATTCATAGCTTCGCGGGCCCCACCGGCCCCAAATAGAGGCAAAATAACCAAAATGACCCTGGGGGCATCATTAATTCTAAATCAGGCGCGTCTTTCCGAAGACGGCAAGTTCCCTTTCCAAATTAAAATCAGGCACGTCTTTCCAAAGACGGTAAGTCCCCTTTCTAATTCCAATAGGCACGTATTTCTGAAGACGGTAAGTCCCCTTTCCAATTCCAATTCACGCACGTCTTTTCGAAGACAGTAAGTCCCCTTTCTAAATCCAAATCAGACACGTCTTTCCAAAGACGGTAAGTCCCCTTTCCAAATCCAAATCAGACACGTCTTTCCGAAGACGGTAAGTTCCCTTTCCAATTTCAAATCAGGCACGTCTTTTCGAAGACGATAAGTCCCCTTTCCAATTCCAAATCAGGCGCGTCTTTTCAAAGAAAGTAAGTCTCCTTTCCAATTAAAAAACAAGTGCGTCTTTTCAAAGACGGTAAGTCCCCTTTCCAATTCCAATTCCAATTCTAATCTCTCTCTCTAGACAGTTTATTCCTCGAGACGGTCCAACACATTTTTTGAAGAAAATCTCTTCAAAATGGTAAGTCCCTTTAAACTCGTCGATCGGGACGAGACCCTAAGTCCTCTAGATGGTAGAATGATCCACCTTTGGCGCCTGCTAGCCTGCCAATGTAGAAATGTCCGTTTAGGCACGCTTTTTGAGAAAGTTGATTCTCAGGCGCAAAGTCCCTTTAGCAACTTCCCGAGATTAGGCAATCTCAGGAATGATCGTGAATCATCAGAGTAGTGGAAATACTCGCAAACATTGCAACCGTCAGAGTCGCAGAAATATTCGCAAACAGGTCGATATAGAGAATTACCAACAAACCCCTGTATCACGCGACTGCCATCAGAGTGGCAGAAACACTCGAAACCCAGGTCAACACCAGTGCCTGCTAGCCCACTTTGGTGAAAAATAACCAAACTGCTCCTAAGGCCATTTTTCGACACGTTTCTCGAGAACACATTTGAATCCTTAGAACGGTAAGTCCAACCTTGAGTGCACCTCGTAACTCCATATTTTTTTGTTTGTTTCTACGACATAATAATGTTTGTTTTTCTTCACATGATACTAGTTATATGCACCAATCACTGCATTTTTATCTCTGAAAACCATCCCTTTTGCAAACTCCGGATTTGCATCTGACCATGTCGGACTGCGATCATATAAATTTTGACCAATTATGCTATCGTCTACCCCATCCAGGTTTGTAAAAAATGGCACGAGAGTGTCATTCAAGTCAGCAATGTTCACTTGTTTGCGTCCATCGTCATCGGAGTCAATGTTTCCTTCATTTCTCATCAAAACATCAACATCTTCGTCTGACTTAACAGACTGAACATCACTATCTTCATTTACTCGTCTCTTTATCCCATGTAAACTACCGAGCTGTTCCACGGGATTCATACTTGCACTGGGACCTCCCACCTCTGCGCACCCCTCATTCGTTGCCCTAACGCATCTGTACCCTCTGCGCTTTGACTACTTTGCCTAAGTGTAAGCATTCTAGTAAATATCCCTAACGTCGATACATCACCACCCCCCCCCCCCTGTGCGTCAAGAGTTCATCGTAGGACTGGACATCTCCCCAATTCACATTTGCACGACTGACACTGGTGGTCATTGTGTTCCCCTCATTCACAATGTATATTTCAACACAATGCAAGTCACTATATCTCGAAGGGAGATTCAAGACAGTTTGCAATGTCATGTCGTCATTGAACGACAACTTCTTATATACCAGGACTTCTCCAATTCGTCGATAAGGGTATCTACATATGAACTTTATATTCACATATTCTCCATACCCAACCATCATAAGCATGATCATTTCCTGTAACCCAAGAAGTGAGATTTCCAGTTCCACATCATAGTAGCCGCTAGCCTCTATATCATAGGCTATGCCTTCTCGGCAATCTTTTATTATCTCCCCCCCCCTCCCCCCCCCAAAAAAACATTACCATTATTGTCATTACTTAGTTGTGTCTATCATCAAATACATATAATTTTAACCCACCTCATTAAGTAGACTTTACCTTACTAAAAATGTAAAAATTAAGGAGAAAATAATCAATTGCATATCTACAAATTTCATGCCAAACAACACAGCTACATAGCACGATACATAAATATATGGTACTAATGATATCCATTAACTTTAGCTTTTTCTTTATGTTTATTCTTTACATTCATAACATTGTTGATAAAGAAATGAAACATTTTTAATGTTGTTGTTTGCAACTCTCTCTGGTGTATTTACTTTTAGTTTCTTAACCTTACATTTTCTCAGCTACCAAACTAGTTCTAAAAATACAAAAGTTCATAAAAGCACTAATTTCATATAGCCTATGTAGAGACCTCTCATTGATGTGACTAAAATATAGCTATTCACATAGCCTAAGCCTACAACATAGCCTATTGTGGGTCCTATTCACCTATTGATAACCAGTTAATTATTGTTGAAAAAATGAAAATGAAAATGAGATATTCACAAACAAATAGGGGAGAGATCTAGAGAGAGAATATTTTAAAAGTTAGTGTGAGGCTTGACACGAATGTACAAATAATTTAATTACTTAGCATGTATCGAATTGTCATTTATAATAATTTTTCGTGCTGTTATACCAAAGCTATTTCATAAAAATATAAATAAAAAGTTGAAACTTATATGATCTATTGTATGATAGTCCAAAATTGAATCTATTTATGAATTTAAATGAGATACATTATTGAATGTATATAAATATATTTTGTTGGGAGTACTGTAAGCACAATTTTTTTTTTTTTTTATGAAGATTAATTTTTTTTTTTTGTATATATAGAGAATCTATTTATGTATATAAGTTTTTTTGTATATAATATTATGAATCTATTTATGAATTTAATCGAATTGTCATTTTTTTTTATAATAGTTGAAACCTATATGACCATTTTTTTTAAATATATTTTTAATTATTAAAATTTTAAAATTTATAGATTTTAAATTATCTAACTAAATGTATTTCAAAAATAACTTTAATATTTCTTCAAAAGTTAGACTATTTTAACTTATTGAGTGTGATGAAGTTATCTTCATAGTTTAAAATTTTGTCAATGTATAGTGACATATTGGTAGAGAGACATTTATGTATAGATTTGAGTTTGAGTTAATCTGGGTTTGAGATTGAGTTAACTCTAGACATATATACATTAAAATAAAATTAATCACATGAAAATTTCAGTTTGGATGCAAATCTGAGTAAATTACATGAACATTAAGATTACAAATATATACACAAAAATATCATCTTCATGTAGGGTTTTAATTACATAAATATCATCTTCATCTTCATCTTCACAAACAAAAATATATACATATATGAATGTATATATAGAGAGACTTACTGTATTCACAAGTTCGAGAGAGAGAGAGAGCAATTGAGAGAGAGAATATATATGCCTTTATCGATCGGAGCGAGAGAGAGAGCAGTTGAGAGAGAGAATAAGGTCTGAGAGCTCGACTGAGGATGAGAGAGATGACGAAAGTGGGAGATCTGAGAGCCTAGTGCGAATTCTAAGTAATATTGAGAGCGGCGTGAGAGAGAAAGGAGACCTACGTGATTTTAATATAGGGCATAAAAGCGTCATTTGGAATGGTGTTTTTTCCCAAAAAAAAAAAGCCATTTCAAATGGCGTTTTCTCCAGAGTAAAACGCTATTCCCCGTAGTATTCTTATTTTGGAGAATACAACCTAATTCCCCATAGTACAAACTAAATCCCCTATATTCATTTGTAGAATATAGCCTAAAAACGTTTTTTGAAAAGACGTTTTTAGAAAAAAAAATGCCATTTGAAATGGCGCTCAATCTGGGTTGCTTAATAAAGTTGAATCAACACTCAGGTTGGAAAATAACTTATTTTTTTTCCTTTGTCAGGGAAATTAGCCCTATCACATGGCAACAAGATTGATGAAATGTTCCACTCGATTAATGTGTTGATGAAAAAAAAAAACACTTCCTAGATGCCCACAAAGAGTAAATCAAAGAACACAACAATGGACAAAACAAAAAAGATTGCGATTAATAGTCAAGCTCAATCATCATAATAGTAACTAACAGTGAGCTCATGCTTGCACGAGACATAAAAAATAAAATTTAAAAATAAAGAATAAAATTTTTATTCTTAAACTTGTCATTATCACATAAAAACTAAAATTTATCAAGAAAGGGAGATGTAACTTATCATTAACGTTTAGTTTACTTATAAATTTGACTGAACTAAATACTGGTAAATAGCTAACTTAATATTAATTCAATTTTATGTTAAAAGCATACATAAGGCATCCTTTAATTAAATAACAGCAAAATAAAAATAAAATAATAAATAAGTTTCATAGAGGCTTGTTAGGTTATTGGTGATAATTTTGGCCTAATTCTATGCATAGATATCCTAAAGATTTCTTCTCAAAATGACTATACTATTCACTGTCAAGCTTATTAAAAAAAATTTATATTAAATGTTTTATTTCCTTATTATATATAACATCAAAATTTTGTTTTATTTTCATCAAATATTTTTAAAAAATAGGATATTTAAAGGCATTGAAAATAAAATAAAAAAATAAAAAAGAGTAAAATGGTTCGTATTAACCTACACAAAATTAAAAATTTGCCTATGAGTCATTTCAGTTACAAATGCTACATAACTTTTTCACTTTTAAATACTTAAAAGTATATGAATTACCCTTTAATTGAAAAAAAAATAATTGTTATAACTTAAATTTCATTGGGGCTTGCCAAAATTTTTACTTATTTTAATTATTTTTTTTAAACATATTTGAAGAGATGTGATTGATCAATATTTCAAACTGAAAGCAAATTGACCAATAATAAGAGATTTGATAAATAAGAAAATGATACATGATTAATAAATTTGTGATGTGTTTTTCCTATCATAGGAACTTAAATTACTTTTATTTTTATTATACATTTCGTAAAAGAGCATATTTGACAGAATTTTATAAACTTGTCATATTAATCCAAAGTCAATATAGAAAAAAATTTAAAGATAATCCAATAAGTTCAAAGTTAAATCAAGACTTTTAGCTTCAAAGACATTATACTCAATTGTTATGGGATATCTATAATCAATTGTTATAGATAGATAGCTATAATATGAATAACTGATAATATATATAAAACTGGGGAGAGAAACTTTAGGATTATTTTTGTTGTTGTTTTCTATTTATAGTTTTTTTGGGATATTTTGATCGATCAAAATTGAAGGTCATATAGTTGAGAGCATGAAATCCAAGAAGGTAAGATACTAAGATTCAAAAATAAAATTTCAGGGATAATTTTTTTGAAATTTTTAAATAATTCATTTATCTAGTCATAATTTGGAGCTGCAAAATTAGACATTTTGGAATAGAGACATTTATGGTGCTTAATAAATTTTTGTCTAAATTTTATATTATAATTTAAAAATTAAAAAGAAAAAATAAAGAGTTGAATGTTTTAATCTCGATGGTCTCATAAGAATTGCATTTCATACTATAGATTTATTGATATTCATACTTCTAAAAAAAAAAATTAAAAGGATTTAAATACAAAATTGGATAGTTTTGAATTCTAAGGAATAAATTTCTAAAATTATAAGAGAAAAATTTAAGGAAATTAAAATTAACAATACTAATGTCCTTTTTAATTTAAAGATGTACTTTCTAAAATTGTAAGAGAGAAATGTAAGGAAATGTAAAGATAACAATTCTAATATTTTTAATTTTAGGTAAAAATTTTCAAAGTAAAATAAGATTACCTTAGTTTTAGCAAAAATTTACTAATCCTTAATAAAAGTTTTTATATTTTATGGTTAAACTAATGATATTATGACACATGTAATATTAGTAATTTAAAATTTAAAAAAATTAAGAAAATTGAATTGAGTTTTTCAACATTAGAGACCTAACAACCTATTGCTATAATATATAGTATAGATTAGAAAACTAATCAATCAAACAAATAAAAATAAAAGAATAATAGGCAGTCAGACAAAGCACTGAATTTTAAAAATTCTCCAATTAAAAGGGTGAAATTACGGACAAATCAAAAATCATATATAATATACCTCTAAATAATAGCTAAACACAAATTTTGAAGCTTGTGGCCAAAACTTTATAAATAATAAACGTATGGCCGAAAACAAAGTTATCTTGTCGAGTCATCAAGATCTAAGCCCATCTAAACACGATTGTAAAATTATCCTAAAATAGCACTCAACAAAACTTTTGAGCACCCAAACAAGCCAAAAGGACAAAAAAAAAAAAAAAACTCAAAAAATATCATCGGATTAGATGTTTTTGTGAATTACTTGTGTTCTTGACCAAATTTCAACAAAAATGTTCAATACAACAATGATACGTCACTTTATTGACATGGTATCGCAAACTAAAAAAAATCATGTCTCGTGAGAATTTTAAAATTCTTTTCTTTGGAAATATTAAGTAATTTATGGCGTAGTTTGAAAAAAATTGTCTCCAGACTCTCAACTAATAACTTTATGATTAAAATCATGTCCCGTTACGGTTACAATGAATGTTATATCGATAAATTGTGAGTCTTAACTCTCCTCAAACAAATTATGTAATGCTCCTGGAGCAGTGAACAAATTACTCCTTCCTCTGTCTTGTGCTTGCCAATAAGAGTGTGCATGGTGGGTTAGGTCCATGCTAAATTCAGAACTGAATCAACCATCTTATAAAACATAACACAACTAACCCAAGGCAGTTCAAATCGGTTCAATGACTTGATTTCGGATTGGTTGTTGTGGTGAATCCCTTATTTTGTATTGAATTTAATATACGTTTAAAACTTGTAAAAAAATAGACTCGATTTTGTATCATTTCTGTTTTTAAAAAAGTTTTTTTTAAAAAAACAATGTACAAAACAAACAAGCAATATTTAAGTACAACAGATAATGATTTGAAGTTATATGTAAAATTTGCATATGGAATAACATACATAGATTGGGTCTAGATTGAGCCAGGTCTCATAAAAAATGTTAATTCAAAAACTGAATCAAATTTATTGATTTGACCATACAAAAAATAGATTTGAACCAAACAAAATCCTTAATAAACCTGAACCAAATATACCCATAAAAACCAAATTAATTTAGTTCTCAGCCTTTTGGTTCTTCCTAGCTGCACCCTTATAGCGTGTCTGGGTCATGAAAAGGGAAGGAAAAGGAAAGGAAGGGAAAGAGAAAAAGAATAAAATGTATTTTTCATTCTATGTTTGGTTTTATAAAGAAAACTTTTGATTTGTTTGATACTTGTGTAAGGAAAAGGAAAAGGAAGAGAAAGGAAATGAGAAAGAACATGAAATGTGTAGAACTAGCCTACTAACTAAGTGCAAGCGGAATATGGGCTTACCTCTTGAAGTGTATCCGAGAGCAAGCACGAAATATCCGAAATCTTGAACCAAAAGAACTCCATGTGTTTTCTACTCGACTCTGTAAATTTACCCATGATGGAGTGCAATCAAACCTTCCTCAGAAAGTCAAAGACACTCTCACAATTCACAACCTAAAGTAGATGCGTTAAACCTTTCACCTCACGGCATAGTCTAAATTCACAATAGAGGGTATAGTAACATTTGATCATTGAAAAATAATCAGTAAGGGTTCACACAGTGAAGAGACTAGGGAGTTATTCACCTCTTTAAGTTTGGTTGCTAAGCACATATATTATGAATACATGTTACAGTGGATAACTCCCTCACATAACCTATGTTAGGCTATCAACACTATACAAATCTTAGTCTAGTCGCTAACCAAGTGCCTAACTTGTGTTTCTCATTTGCTCGCTCTCTAATAAGGCAATAAAATGCAAAACTCACATATGGGGCTTTTAAATAGGTTATGGTGGATATCGGAAAATAACTAGCATCGATCTTCGACAATCAGATCTCATCCTATCTAAAAAAAAAAAAAAGGCAACGTAATAGCCTATAGTATGTCATGCCCAGATTTTTTGAACTCGAGGAATACTCACACAAGTGGGAAAAATGCTGTACTCTTTCGTTAGAACTCATCCTCCTAGAAGAATGAGTGCGACTAGGTTTGAATTGAAAATTTGATTTGAATAAAGGGCTTTTGAAAAAGATTCAGAGTCGTTACTTAACTTGATTAAGGTGAGTTAGGTCACCTAAAAACTAAGCATAGTCCAGAGACTGTACTTAGGGTTTTGGAAAACGATTTGAAAATATCTCCTCAAGAGAGGGTTTTTTTAGAAAAACGGGTTGTTTGGCAACCTTTGGAAAACATTTAGCTCTTTTTGAAAAATAACTCCTTTTTGGTCTTTGAAAACAGTGATTCTAGGTTCGGAGGTTGGTTACGTGTAGGGAAGACGCACTAAGCCATCACCCTACCCCACCCTTTCGGTACCTACATGTCAATCTACCCTAGATTCACCTGTGAGAGTCTTCGACTAGCTATAGTTCAATCCTATCCACCTTGAAAAACAATGTTTAAAAAAAACGAAACTAATATGATGCATGATATGCACGTGTAAGAAAAGAGAATTGAAAAATAGATTTGGAAAGAGATTGATTTGAAATTGATTTGATTTGAAAATAGATTTGAAGAGATGGAATTGAAATTGGAAGTATGAAAATTTAGAAATAGAAATTTGAAAATAGAAATTTTGAAATTGGAATTTTGAAAATAGATTGGAATTTGAAAAATGTGGAGACCGCACCCATGAGGGTGGAATTGAAAGTTTGAAAAGTGTTGTGACCGTACCTATGAAGGTTGCCTACGTATCCGTTTGGGGGAATCAGGTCAGTCATAGTTCGGACCGGAGTCCGATTGAAAAGAGATTGATTTAAAAAGAGAGAGATTGGATTGGAAGACAGAGATTGAATTGAAAATTGGATTTGATTTGAGATTAGAAGAGGAGATTGGAAATTGAAATTTCGGAAAAGATTGGACTTTGATTTGAAAAGATAGATTTAGACTTGTTTTAGAAAGATGAAGGTTTAAGAAACCTAGACTTAGGAAAGGTTTGACAAGACTTGGAAGGTTTAGGAAATTAGGAAAGGTTGGATTTAGGAAATGTTTGAATTAGGAAAAGTTCGATTTAGGAAATTTTTGAAATTAGGGAAGTTTCAACTTAGGAAAGCTTTGAATTTGGAATGTTTCAACTTTAGGAAATTTTTGAATTAAGAAAGTTTCGAATTAGGAAAGTTTTCAAATTAGGAAATTTTTTGAAATAGGGAAGTTTTGAAAATTGGAAAGTTTAGAATTTTGGAAAGGTTTGAAAAAGGAAAGTTTCCAATTTAGGAAATGTTTGAACTAAGAAAGTTTTGAGTTTAGAAAAGTCTTAGATTTGGAAAGATGTTGAAGTTTTGGAAAGTTTAAATTTGGAAAGATTTAGGTTTAGAAAGATTTAACTTGAGAAAGTTTCAAATTTAGAAAGTTTTGAATTTGGAAAGATTTGAAATTTAGAAAGTTTAAGATTTAGAAAGTTTTAGAATTTTAGAAAATCTTGGGATTAGGAAAGGTTTGAGTTTAGGAAGAGTTTGAAAACTTAGGTTTGAAAAGTTAAGATTTGAAAAGAGGGTAGAATTAGAAAAAGGGTTGAATTAGGAAAAATTTGAAAGTTGAGTTTTAAAATATAGGAAAGATTTTTATGTTCAAGTTTTGGAAACTTAGGATTTAGGAAAGTGAAAGATTAGGAAGGAGTCGAATTAAAAAAGAGTTGGATTAGGAAAGGATTGGATTTTGTTTCAAAAAACGGACGATAGGATCTAGTTTCCTAAACGGGTAAATTAGATTTAGTTTCCTAAAGGGAAAATAGGACTTGGCAAGGATTTGGAAAGGGAGATTCTAGAAACCTTAGTTTTAAAAAATTATAGTTTTGACATAGAAAAGAGGTTTTGGAAACATATATAGTTTGGATGTGAAAACAAGAGATTTTGGAAACCTAGGTTTGGGCCAAAGTTTGAAAATCATGTTTTTGGAAAGAAAATTAGAGTTTCCTAATTGTGAGTTCTAGGGCTTGACTTGGGCTCTAAGGAAAGAGTTTTTGGAAAGTGCGTTTTGAAAAACGAAGGTTTACTAGAAGGGAATCCTAGAGAGGGGTTTTTGGAAAGTGAATTTGAAGATAGAGTTTTTGGAAAAAGATTTTAAAGAGAAGGAGTTTTTGGAAAGCATGTTTTTGGAAACGCAGATTTTAGAAAGAAAATCCTATAGGGGAATTTCTAGAAGGAAGATTTTGGAAAGAGAGTTTTTAGAAAGATTTTTAGAGAGAGTTTTTAGGAAGGTGAATCTAGGGAGTGTTTTAGAAAGTGAATTTTGAGGAGAAAGAGTTTTTGGAAATGAGTTGAAAAAGGAAGCTTTGAAAAATAGATTTTGGAGGGAGTTTTTGAAACAACTTTGAGGAGGAGAGTTTTAGGAAAGTATATTGAAAGAGATTTTTTAGTAAGAGATTTAAAAAGAAAGCTTTTGGAAGGTATGAAAATGTCTCACTTTCCTAAAGCGATTCTAACCATATGAAGGCTAGAACCACTTTAAGAAAGTGGTTTTGAAAACAACAAGGGTTGAAAATATGGACCATGTTGGTCACTTTGAATGTAACACTTTCCTAAAGCAACCCTAGCCATGGAAAGGCTAGAATCACCCTAGAATTGTGGTTTTGAAAACAAGTTTTTGAAAAAGAGATTTTGATGCAATTTTGAAAACAAGTTTGAAAACAATTTTGAAAACGAGTTTGAAAACGAATTTTGGAAGATGCAAGATCATGATATGCACAATGCAATTTTGGGGTCGTGAACATACAAGGCTAAGGCTTCACCACATAATCAAGGGGGCCGGACCCACGTGGTCTCTAGTTAGACTAGAAGAAAGCCCCCAACACGGTGGCTCTTCAATAGCCCAATGCTACACATGGACCGGGAATCCCCTTGTTTCAAGCATGCAAAGAAAGGGGGGGAAAGAGATGGGGGATTAAAATAGAGAAAACCCAAGTGGGTTAGGAGAGAGAAGAGAAAGGGGGAAAGTGCGGAAATTTAAATAGGGAGCCTACCGTATGTCTTGTTATTTTGCGCGCCTTGCTTTCTTCGGTCTTCGGTCTTGATCTTTGTCTTCGATCTTCAAGAGTTGTCTTCAAGCTTTAGGTTGCAGCTCTTCAAGTCTTCAAAGGAGGGTTGAAGGCTAGGGTATGAGTGTATGGGGGTGTGTATGAGTGTATAAGAGGCTAAGGTTTAGTGTATGGTGGCTAGGGTTTGGAAAACCTAGGGAAGCTAGGGTTTAGGAGGTGCTCGAGCTCTGTAAATCGAATTATATGATTTTTAGGTTGAATTTGCAGATCCTTTTCACGTTGAATGAGGCTCTGTATTTATAGAGGTTGGATAACACTAGCGCCTGTTGTAGTGGTGCCAGGCCAAAATTTACACTAGCGCCACTAGGAGTGGCACCATGCCATTTTTTGGCTTGGCGCCACTACTAGTGGCGTCAGCCATTTAGGAAATGTTTAAGGTCGGCAAGCAACGTATCTTTGACTAGATTTGGGCGCCTGTACTAGTGACTACCATGCAATTTTTAGCCTGGCTTCACTATGAGTGGCTCCGGAAAGTCTGAGAATGATTTAGAGGAGCCGGGAATGACTCGGAAGGTCAGAAAGGAGCAAGAACACTTAAAATAGTGTCCTGGAGATATTTGAATTGAAAAGTGAGGATAAGATGTGTCAGAAAGGTTGACCGGGCCTTTAGGGGCAAAACGGTCAATCGGAACGAGAAACTGCCGGGACAAACTCGGACTGTCCCGGAAGAGGACTCGGGATCTGGAAACATTATTCAGAATGTTCCCAAAGGTTGCTGGTTTGATTCCCAGAGCCGGCGTGGTCATAAAAGGAGACCGGCCCACCAGGGGCAAAATGGTCATTTCGTACCGGGTTGGCCGGAACTGACTCGGAATGATCCAAAAAGGTAAAAGGAGGTTGAGAACACTATAAAAAGTAGTCTCAGGAGGTTACCAGTTTGATACCCAGAGCCGGTGTGGTCAGAAAAGGAGACTGGCCCACCAGGGGCAAAACGGTCATTTTGCACCGAGTTTTCCGGAACTGACTCGGAATGATCCGAAAAGGTAGAGGAAGGTTGAGAATACCATAAGAAGTAATCTCAAAAGGTTACTGGTTTGATACTCAGAGCCGGTGTGGTTCCCGAGGCATTCGAATGCCTAGGAACAATACGGTCATTTAACTTCAAGTGGGCCCTACGGGCCCGAGAAACGACTGGTGGACTAAATTCAAGTTAAAAAGGCTGGCTTAGAGTCTAAATATGCATGTGATGTGTGAAAGTGAGCTTGGTCAGCTCGGAGATTGCCGAGCGGGCAAAAATGGGGTGCTTACAGTGCTCAACTTTGCTCGCTCTCAAAAGCGTCAAAAGTGACAGCTCATGTGAGAGAGTCTATCAACATGTTGACATACTCTCAATCTCATATGTGTGTTATACAATAAACAATGCTATACAATACTTACTTAACTTAAATATGCATCATAACATAAAATATCTAAACATCCAAAAGGTACAAAGTGATCAACTGATAAAACAAAATACACACCATCACCACTTACGCAGTCCTAATGCCCTAACATGAGTGACAAAAACCTCTACCAATAGGCTTTGTGATAGGGTTTGCTAATATACGACTCGTAGGGATGTGAGTCAAGATCTCCTCCTTCTATACTACCATGTCTTTAATAAAATGATATCTCTTATCAATGTGGTTGGTCCTTCCATGGTATTTGGGATCCTTAGCATAGGCCAGTACTACCATGCTATCACAATAAATAGTCACAGTCTCAATAGGGAATGTGACAACAGCCAAATATCCAAGGAACGTCCTCAACTAAACAGCCTTCTGTATAGTAGACGAGCACACCACAAACTCTGTCTCTATAGTGGACAAGGCAATGCAGGTCTGCTTCTTGTTGCTCTATGAAATGGCCCCACCACTGAGCAAGAAGGCATATCCCTATATGATCTTCCACTCATCAAGGTCACCACCTCAATCAGCATCACTATAGCCAACTAAACGCATATCCAAATGCTAATAACATAGTACGAAATCTACAGTCCCTTTCAGATACCTAAGTATCCTCTTGACTACTTTCCAATGAGCTGGTCCTGGGTTTGATTGGTAACGACTTACTAACCCAACAGCATAACTGATATCAAGGCAAGTACACATCACAGTGTACATCAAGCTCCTTGCGGCATTGTAATATAATACTCGGGTCATCTATTCTTTCTCTTGTGGAGTCTTAGGTTCTATATTAAGGCTTAGGATTTCACCTTTCACGACAGGAGTATCAATAGGTTTGTAGTTTTGCATTTTGAACTACTCAAGGACCTCATTTATATAAGTCTCTTGAGATAACCCAAGAAGTCTCTTGGAGCGATCTCTCAGAATCTTAACTCCCAATACAAAACTCGCATCACCCATGTCTTTCATCTTGAAAGTGGAAGATAACCAACATCTAATGGTAACAACCAACTCCATGTCATTACTAGCTAGTAAGGTATCATCCATATAAAGTGACAATATAATAAAACTGCCCTTGAACCATTTAACGTACACACAATGGTCCTCATTGATCATTGTGAACCCATTAGAAGTAATGACTCGATGAAATCTTAAATACCATTGCCTGGATGATTACTTCAAACCATAGATATGTTGCACCCTGATTTTTTGCACTAAAAAAAAATACACACAAGTGGAAAAAATACAGTACTCTTTCGTTAGAACTCATCCTCCTAGAAGGACGAGTGCAACTAGGTTTGAATTTGAAATTGATTTGATTAAGGGCTTTTGAGAAAGATTTGGAGTCGCTACCTAACTTGATTAAGGTGAGTTAGGTCACCTAAAACTAAATACAATCCGAAGATTACACTTAGGGTTTTTGAAAAGATTTTGAAAAAACTTTTTCAAGAGAGGGTTTTTAAGAAAATAGGTTATTTGGCAACCTTTGAAAATATTTAAGCCGTTTTTTAAAATAACTCCATTTCGTCTTTGAAAACAGTGATTTTAGATTCGGAGGTTAGTTACGTGTAGAGAAGACGCACTAAGCCATCACTTTACCCCGCCCTTGCGATACTTACATGTCTGTTCACCTTAGGTTTACTCATTTGGAATATTTGATTGTAAATGTCCAATACTATCCACTTTAGAAAATAACTTTTAGAATAAGTTTGATATGATGCATGATATATAAGTTCAAGAATTTAATTTGATTTTAGAACTAGATTTGAAAATACTTGAATTGAAATTGGAAAAAAGGTTTTAGAAATTGAAAATAGATTATGGAATTGGAGATTTGAAAATAGATTTTAAAATTAGAAACTTGAAATGAATCATAGAATTGGAAGTTTGAAGAAGGTTGTGGAATTAGAAACTTGAAAAAAGTTATGACTGCACCTATAAGGGTTGCCTACGTATCCCTTTTTAGGAATTAGGTCAGTCATAGTTCGGACAAGAGTCAGATTGAAAATATACATTTTGAGATTCTTTGAAAAGTTTAATTTGAAATAATTTTATTTGAAAAAAGTTTGATTTGAAAAGGTTTTGATTTGAAATTGAACTTAGACTTGAAAAGGGTTTGAACTTGGAAAGAAAACTTAAACTTGACTTAGGAAAGATAGAGTTGAGTTTTGAAAACATTTTGAAGTTTGAAATTGGAAAACCATCTTGGTTTAGAAAGGAGTTTTAGAAAAGGGTTAAAGCTTCCTAATTTGGGATTAGGGTTGAACTAGAGATTAGGCCTCCTAGGGTTTAGGTCACCTAAGATTAGAACATGTAATTGAATAGGAAAGGATTTGATTTAGATTTGAAAAGTTCAATTTAGAAAGTTGGATTTAGGAAATGTTCGAACTAGGAAAGTTTCAAAATAGAAAAGTTACATTTTAAGAAAGTGCCAAATTAGGAAAGTTTCATGTTAAGAAAGTTTCATTTTAAGAAAGTTTCATTTTAGGAAAATTTTGAATTTAAAAAGATTTCAACTTTGGAAAGATTTGGAATTTGGAAAGTTTTGAAATTTAGAAAGATTGGAATTAAGAAATGTTTGAATTAAGAAAGATTTAATTTCTATTTCCTAAAGTTGAAGATTTGATTTTATTTCTAAAAATAGATAATCTGATATGGTTTCCAAAATTAGAGGATTTGATTTAGTTTCCTAATTTGAAATATTTGATCTAGTTTCCTAAATTAAAAGATTGAATTTGACATGGAATTGGAATGGTTGAATTTTGGAAATATAGGACTTGGAAACCTATGATTTTATGTAGAAAATGAGATTTTGAAAATCTAATATTTCATGTAGAAAATAGAGGTTTTGGAAATTTAGAATTTGATGTAGAAGATAGTTTTGGAAACCTATGATTTGAAGCAAGAGAAGAAGTCATGTTTTTAGGAAAAAGAATTAGGGTTTCTTAATTATGGAATATAGGGCTTGACTTGGACTCCCAGAAAAAGAGTTTTTGGAAAGTAAATCTTTTGAGGAGAGTTCCTAAGAAGGAAACTTAAAAGGAGTTTTTAGAAAATATATTGTTGAAAGAGAAGTTTAAAAAGAGTTTTTCGGAGACTTTTGAAGAGAGTTTTTAGAAAGTATTTTGAAAAGCAATTTTGGAAATGGGCTTGAGAAGAGTTTTTGGAAAGAAATCTAAAAAGCAATTTGGAAAGGAGTTTGAACACGGACTTTTGAGATCTTTTGAATATCTCACCTTTTTAAAATGATTCTAACCATGAAGAAATTAGAACCATTCTAAGTTGGTGGTTTTGAAAAACATCATGGATTTGAAATATGGACCAATATGGTTACATTGAATATCACATTTTTCTAAGAAAACCCTAACCATGGAATGGCTAGAATCATTTTAAGATTGTGGTCTTGATAGAAAACAAATTAGGGTGTACACCCAAAATATGGTCCTTGATGGTTACAATGAATATAACGCTTTCCTAAAGCAACCTTAACCATGAATTGGCTAGAATCACTCTAGGAGTGTGATTTTGAAAACAAGATTTTGAATGCAAGTTTGAAAGAGGATTTTGATGCAAACTTTGAAAACAACTTTTAAAAACAATTTTGAAAAGATGTATGAACATGATATGAATAATGCAAGTACGGTCATAAACATATAAGGTTGGCTTCACCATATAATCAAGGGGACCGGACCCACATAGTCTAAGGTTGAATTAGAAGAAAGCCCCTGACATGGTGACTTTCAACCATTCTTCCTACATATAAATCGAGGATTCCCTTATTCCAAGCATGCAAGAAAGGAGAGAAGAAGATAAGGGATTAAAATAGAAGAAAATGCAAGTGGGTTAGGAGGAAGAAAAGAGAGGGGGAAAGCACGTAAACATAAAAAAGAGCCTACATTGTATTTTTCTTGTTTTCTTACTTTGTTTGTTTTGCTTTGCTTAATCCTTGAGAGCTTCTAAGTTGTAACACCTTGAGTCTTCAATGAAGGTTTTGGAGGCTTGTATATAAATGTATAGAATGTGTATAAGTGTTAGGATTAAGTGTATGGAGGCTAGAGTTTGGAGAGACTAAATAGAGCTAGAGTTTTGAGAGACTTGGATCTCTGTATTTCGAAAAGCATAGTTTTTGAACTGAGTTTGCAGACCCTTTTCACGCAGGGGGAGGCTCTGCATTTATAAACACTAGACTAGCCTAGAGCTAGGGCAAACTTTGCACTGGCGCCACTAGAAGTGGCGCCAGGCCCATTTTTGGCTTGCGGTGTCACTAGCCACTTAGGAAATGTTTTAGGGCGGCAAGAAACATATCTTTCGACCCTTGATATGTAAGGCCAAAGATTTGGGCACCTGTATTAGTGACAACCATGTAATTTTTAGCTTGGCTTCACTAAGAGTGACTCCGAAAGGTCCAGAAATGTTCCGAAAGGCAGGAAATGGGTGGAAACCCTTGAAATAGTGTCTCGAGAATAACGGACTTGAAAAACAATGTAGGGATGGTCAAACGAGCTATTAGGGGTAAAACGGTCAACTAGATTGGAAAACTACCGGAATGAAATTGGAATGACTTATGAGAGGACTTGAAGGTTGGAAACACTATCTAGAGTGTTTCAAAATGTTTTTGGTTTGATACCTAGAGCCGGTGTGGTTGAAAAAAGCAACCGACCCACTAGGGGCAAAATGGTCATTTTGCACCAGGTTTGCCGAAATAGACTCAAAATGATCCGGAAAGGTATTGAAAGGTCAAGAATGCTATTAGAAGCATTCTCGAGAGGTTAACTGTTTGATACCCAGAGCCGGTGTGATTCCCGGAGGCGCTCGAATGCCTAGGGGCAAAATGGTCATTTTGACCGAATGGTCTCGAAATTGGTCTGAAACTAACTAGAAGGCACTTGAACATGCCGGATCATCTTTGGGATGGTCTTGGAAATGTAGACTTACCGCTTTGAGGACTTAGGTACTTTCTCGAGAAGCATGCTGAAACAGGCTTAAGGGGCATTTTAGTCCTTTTTCACCGGAGTAGGCTAGTAGGCACTGATGTTGACCTGTGTTTTGAGTGTGTCCATCACTCTGACAGTCTGTGATGAGTTGGTTTTCAAAGGTATCTCATTTTTTGGTAAACGTGTCATGGCCAAGAGGCGAATTCAATCTCGTGACATAGGTGTTTTGTAGGCAATTTCCAATGTCGACCTGTTTACGAGTGTTTCCGTCACTTTGACGGTTGTGATGTTTGCAAGTATTTCTGCCACTCTGACAGTGTGCGTTCATTCCAGAGACTGCCTGATCTCGAGAATCTGTTATGTGGACGTATCATCTGAGGGATCAACTTTCTTGAAAGACATGCCGAATAACGAACATTCTTCATTAGCAGGCTAGTAGGCGCCAAAGGTGGACCGTTCTACCAATTCGAGGACTTGAGTTTTGTCTCAATCAACGGGTTTGAAAGGACTTATCGTTCCGAAGAGTTTTTTTGAAAAACGTGTTGGACTGGATGGTCTTACTGCTTGAGGGATCAACTTTCTAGAAAGGCATGCCAAATTTGATTGAATTGGAGTTGGACTTAAAATTAGATTTGAGTTTGAGAAGGGGACTTACCGTCTCTAGGAAGACATGCTAACTGGAATTGGACCAAGCAATGCCCCAAGGGCATTTTGGTTATTTTGCCTCTATTGGGTCTGCAAAGTGATTGATTGATTGGATTAAGTCTGGAAAGCTGATTTTAACTTGAATATGTTTGTATCGGTTAAAATGTGAGTCCGGTCAGACCAGAGATTGCTGAGCGCAAAAAAATGGGGTGCTTAGAAAATAGATCTACAGAGCTTGCAAACTTTGCGCTCCTGGCTAGTAACTACATAGCCCTCAGGATCATCCATGTAGATATCCTCATCTAGCTAAACATTGAGGAATGCAATCTTAATGTATCTGGTACAACTCCAAATTCAAATGAGTTACAATGCCTAACATAAGGCGAATGGAAGCAAATCTAACTACTGGAGAGAAAGTCTCCTCATAGTTAATACCCTCTCGCTGAGTGTACCCATTTGCAACCAAACATACCTTATACCTGTCAACAGAACCATCCACCTTACGTTTAACTTTGAGAACCCACTAGTTCCCAATGGCCTTATGTTCAAGTGGGACTTTAACCAAGTCCCAGACTTGATTAACTCTTATAGAATCCATCTCCTCGTCCATAGCAGCAATCTATTTCTCTCTAATAGGTGATCATAATGACTCTTTAACTGTCTTAGGCTCAGCATTATCGTGTGAAGCTACCATGAAAGCTTCCCCTTTAATCTCATAACAACGATGAGGGACAGTCCCACGTGTGCTCTGATGCAATAGAGTATCCCGAGAATACTCATCAATTCACATATCAGTTGGTGCATCGCTCCCACTGTCCGTAGGAGGTTGAGAAATCTCTCCCTCAGTCTCAACTAGTCCACCTGGTGCGTAATCCTGAATATCCTCTATCACATAGAGATCCACGTCTCTAGACACCTCCCCTTGCTAGAAAAAAACATCCTTCAGAAAATCTGCATCCCATGACTCCGTCTCAGTCACACTCCCATTCAACTACTCTCTAATGAACACATATACATTTGAGTGCTCGAAATAGCATATAAAGATACACTTCTTCCTTCTAGAGCCTAGCTTCCCATACTTATGAGAAGCATTGTATACATAGGCTAGCAAAACCCACAATCTCAAATGACTTATATTAGGCTTCCTACCCGTCCATAACTCATAAGGGGTAGATGGGATAGAATTAGTAAGAAAATGACTAAGAATGTAGGCTGCAATCAACAAGGCATCCCCCCCCCCCCCCTAAATAAGATATTGTAAGATTAGCATGTGCCAGTATTGACCTAACCATGTCTAACAAGGTACAGTTTCGTCTCTCCGCTACACTATTTTGCTTCAGTATGCCTAGAATAGTCAACAGTCTAAGCATTCCCTTATCTTCATAGAGCTCTCGAAATAACTCAAATAGATACTCATGACCACCATCAATCCTTAAAGCCTTAATGCTCCTATCTAACTGATTTTCAATCTCAAGAACATAACGTCTAAAACAATCTAATGCTTCTGACCTATGTGAGAGTAGATAGACATGACTAAAACGTGTGTAGTCATCTATAAATGTGATAAAATAAGGAGCACCGTGTCTTGCCCTCACATTTATCGAACCACAAATATCTGAGTGAATAAGCTGTAATGGAAAAGATGCCCTTTAAGCCTTACCAAAAGGTCTTCTGGTTGTCTTTCCTTAAAGGCAACTCTCATAAATCGAAAAGTCGACCCTAACGAGTGAATCCAGAAGACCCTCTCTAGCTAACCTGGCCATTATGTCATGTCCAATATGTCCTAGTCTGGAATGTCATCTCACAAAATCAAAAGAAGAATCATGCACATAAGCATTAAATGAAACTGTAGATTCTAAAACATCATCCATACTAGAAATATTAACATCCAGAATCATAAAACTATCTAACAAATATCTAAAACCGTAGTAGACAGACCTATGATAAATATGTACAGACTAAGTCTTAAAACAAAAATAATAACCTAGACTAAATAAGCTAGGAACTAAAAGTAGATTCTGCCATATCCTCGGTGCATAAAGTACGTCATAAAGGTCAAGAGTGCGATCACCCCTCAAATCTAGCCAATAGATGCCAATCCCAATGACATCCACACTGAAATCGTTCCCTATGTATACTTTTCTGCTATCAACTGGTACACGGTGATACTCCATATATCCAAATCTGCTCCTCGCTATGTGGTCGGTTGCTCTTGAATCTACAGCCAAATATTGAGGAGAATGAGCAATCAAAACTTGACTAGACACAAAATAGTCAATGTGAGAAACATAAATGGGAAGTACTTTCTTTGGCTCGGTACACTCACAAGCGAAGTATCCCAGCTACTGACAGTTATAGCACTTCATTTTGGCCTTATCTTTCTTACCGCCTCTCTTGCTTCTCTTTCTATACTTGGCAGATTTAGTCCCATTGGACCTAGTATCTAGTCTCAACAACACAAGCAGTACTACCATCAACCTTAGCAGCCTCTAGGCATTCAGCTTCCAACTCTAGATGGCGGGAGATATCCTCAAATGCCCTCACATTATCATTATGAGCCATGTTCTGCTTCATTTGCTCCCATGACTATGGTAGAGAGCAGATAACAGACTGCACCTGCTGCTCATCAATAAGAATATATCCTGCTGTCCTAAGCTCATGTGACATAGTTGACATTGCGTGTCCTAATCTTTAGCCTGCCAAGTTTTGTAGAGTTTCAGCTCCCTACAGTGCTGAGCTATAGTACCCTATTCAGGCTCAGTCATCAGATGGTTAATGTGAGCCAAGAAACCCTGCTCGTTGAGAACAAACTGAATCTTACGGCACCAACTGTCATAGTTGTCGCTATTAAGCTTCTCTCTCTTAACCATGTAAACTACTACATTCTTAGATGCGAAGATAAACTACATATAGAGATAAAAGCACAATGATGTAAGAATAATGCATAACACACGTTTTTACCGCAAAAATCTAAATTTAAAAAATAAGACAACTCTTAAAAGTCGTGAGATCAAAAGTTTGTTATGCTCCCAATAATCCCTCGTGCCACTAATGATTATTATCAAATCTGAATTGATCTAATGCACAAAAATTGGTTATCGGGAGTCAAATCTCTAAGCATTCTCTCAACCAATCAACCTCCCACTAAATAAATTCTTCTAGCCTGTGATAAGTTTCAATTCCTTGCCCATAGCATAAATATCGTCACAATAATATTTCTACACTATCGAACAATTCAAATTATGAAATTAAAACTAACAATTACCACATGGCTAAGCATAAAACATGAATCAAAACAACTGTAATAATTCAAAAACAGAATAAAAGAGTTCCAACATGCTTATATGGTTCAATTTTGAATTTTATGCAATTTTTTGAAATTTTAAAGCAACTAAAATAGTTAAATAAATTACAAAAAAATATTACAGAACATCATAAAAAACCATGTCAACACACCAACGTAAAAATTAAGTATCTAGCACCACAAAGCACAAAACTCGAGGCCCAGAAACCTATGCAACCTCCCCAACGTGCGCAAGTACGCCCTAAAATCCATTTTTTCCTTTTGTTATACAATCTATTTTTTAAAAATAATTTTCCATTCCAGCGAAAAACTTTAGAAAACATATATTAAAACAGGAAAAAAAATGTTTCAAGCAAACACAAAAAAAATTAGGCCAAAGAGCCCTCGAGAAGTGTGCCCACATGCCCCACACGCCACCAAACGCGAGTGGGCAACACGCAGGGCCAAAGCTCTACCAGCGTGGTGCCACATGGCTACCCACGCATGAGCGCATCACGGCCAGCGCAGGCATGTGGCCCTCACGCGCCGCCTTCCCGACAGCCTTTTTTGGTGTTATCAGTGGGGTTGCCTTCATCTCAGGGAGGTCAGCCTGTTTCAGTCCTTGTTTTGGCTTTGTGGGTCCTCTATCTAGGTGGGTGAGTAAAACTCACCTCTTTGCGTGTCTAGGTTAAATTTGTTGAACCCTAGTTCATCTTCTTCAACGAACCAAATTTAAACCAAATCAACCTAAAACTTCAATCCTTCATAACTTGCAATATATTCAACAAAAAAAAGCCTATAATATATCGTTGAAAAGGTATTGAAAAAACAAACACAACCATGTAAGTTCCATGCTAGGAATCGCAGTGTAGAAAAATTGATAAACTGACAAAGTTTATGCTACTTCAACTAGGTTTTGAGATTTCTCTCAAGCCGCTCATCTGTTTAAGATGAAATTTTTCAGAAATAATAACATGCATATTGGCTACAATACTATAATTTCAGACTAAACAGAAAACATTCCTCTGGGCCACCATTAAAGCTCTGTTTGAAGCTTTTTTCAATGACAGCAAACAAAATGCATGCAAACATCCACGAGAGAACTTTAAATGGCTCCAATACCAATGTAAAACCAGTCTACTAACCAAACAAAAGCGGAATATGGGCTTACCTCTTGAAGTGTGCCCGAGAGCAAGCCCGAAAAATTTGAAATCTTGAACCAAAAGAACTCCATGTGTTTCCTACTCGACTCTGTAAATTTACCTGCAATGGAGTGCAATCAAACCTTGCTCAGAAAGCCAAAAACACTGTCACAATTCATAACTCAAGAGTTTATTTCACTATCAATGTATGTGTGTGTGTGTGTGTGCGCGTGTGAGAGAGAGAGAGAGAGAGATTTCTCCAGAGAGAAAACCAAGAGCCCAAAATAGTGTCACATGTCTTCTTAGACTCCAAGTGGGGCTAACACCCACTAGTCATGGGTTGGGGCATGCTTATAGGCACCCGAACCAATCCGAACCGGTCCATATACCAACAAAAGGAAATATAATTTCTTTTCTTCGTATGATTTTGCAAAGAAAATAAGAAAAAAGTGAAAGAATAATCACTTTATATTGGTTAAAATTAAAAGCAAAGATGAAAGAAAATAATACAATAACTATTATGAAAGAAAGAGAAGAGAGAGCCCAAATTTTCGCTTTTTTTTTCTTTCTTTTTCCTTTCTATTTCCTTTTTAACCCAGATAGAATAAAAAAAAAAAAAAAAAAATTTCTTCCCTATCTCCGCTCGCCAAGTTTCAAATTGGCTGTCACTTGCCGACACTAGCAAAGGAAAAATAACTCGACGGTGCCAGCTGCCACAAGGACCCACGTGGCTTATTACTAGTTAAAAAGGGCAAACAAAGTAACCATGTCACGTGGCCTATTCATACAGACATAGGGACAACACACACTTTACATGCATATCACTTAAGAGTTGGGGCTAGCCCAATCCTAGTAAAAAACGACAACACAAACTACCTCCACCAGCCAACCGGAAAATTATTTGGTGCTCCTAAACCCCAACATTATTTCTACACTTCTGGCATGATATTGGGGCGTTTCTCATTTTAATGTTGTGTAAGAGAAGAAGTAATAGTGACGTGATTGTGGACAATTGTCCTACATATATGCATCTCCTCCACAGCCACAATCGTCACATGCAAATCCTCAAAATTGTCTCCTGTTGTATAGGAAGCACAGTTTTGAGTACAACTCATCTTCATCTCACAACACTGGGAGTTTAAAATCAATGCCACTGGAAAGGCATAATATGTATAGGAAAATTTTAAATTTTATAGAAATTTTTTTTACATATCACTATAAAAATCTAAAAAAAAAATTGTTTTGAAAACTATTTAAATTTTGGGTAAATGGCCGAATGATCCCTATAATTAAATTAAATCCTAGCGGATTGAATCATAGAAGGAAATACATAAATTATGTAAAATGCCAAATTTCTTATCACATAGCAACAAAGCCTTCATTATTGACAATTCATTTTTCGAGCAGATATCTATACTATATATTATAGCATAATATTATGAAGTCTTTACTCTTCAAAATCTCAATCCAATTTTTACAAAATTTTTATTTTTTTGTAATATTAAAATATCACATGTTGCAATTTGATTGGTTAATGAAAACATTTCACTAATAGAATTATATATAGTATATATATAGATGGACCTTTAATTCCAATTATATGTTTCCTAAAGTCACTATCTTACAATTTCTGAAAATTAAATTTTTTGTAATATTAGTATAACATTGTTACAATTTGATTGCTTACCAAATATAGTTTTATTACTTTCCTAACATCTTACATTTATTTCAAAATTTAAAATATTAGATATTTTTTAAAGTCACTTCCTTAAATTTATGAAAATTTAAATATTTGGTGATATTGACATAAAACTTATTACTTTAATAATAAATTTTGACATATTATTATGTTATGCAAACTAACGTTCATTTTTCCAGTGATCATTTCTTTGGACAGAAGATGTTGAAAAATCTAAAATAATTTTCTTAGTTTTTAAAATTTTAAATTACTAAAACTAAATATGTTATAATAGTGTAGGTTTAACCATAAAAATATAGAAAATTTTATATTTTTCATGATTAATAAATATTTACTAAAATCTCATCTTATTTAAAAAATTTTTACATAAAATTCAAAATATTAGTATTCTTATTTTTAAATTTCCATATGTTCTTCCCTTATAATTTAGAAAGTTCTTCATTTGATTCAAAACTGTGAAATTTTCTATTCAAGTCATAATAGTTCTTTTTTAGAAGGACAAATCTATTTAGACTAGTTGTGAGTGAACTTTTTAAAATTATTAAATAATCATACTATATATCTCATAATAGTGTTGATATAAGCATAAAATATAAAAAAAAAATTTACCTTCTATTTATAATAAGTAAATATTTCATGAAATTGAAGTAATCTAGGTAAACCAAATCTCCCTAACTTAAGATTTCAAATTATTTTTTAGGTAATTTTATTTTTAAGTGGCTGTATGTGCATTATAAATGTACTTATTAAATAAAATCATCTACCATGTGTAACATATACATTTAATCACTATATGCCTTAGCAAGATTTTAAGATAAAAAAAATAATACTTTAAAATGTCCACAATAGAACTTAGTTTGTTATTACGAGTTTAGGTTTTTTTGTTTATTACAATCAACTTTTGATTTCATATTTTAAGACTATATTATGTTATTATAATTTACTTTAAACATATTATTAGTATATAATATGATAATTTATTTTTATAAAATTTTTATATTTAGTATATATTATTTTCACTCCTTGTATAGTATAAATTCAGTGCTATTGTATTATATGAGATAAGGACCACTAAACAAATTTTATTCTTAAAATTTCTCCGGAGAGAGAGAGAGAGAGATGGTATGTGTATTGTGGAGCATGGCTTTAAAGCAAGTAGAGTTTTGGCAGAATAATTGACGACCTTGGACATGGATATGGAACTCTCTAAGCTGATGCATATGCCCTTCCATCTTCTACTTGATTAATTAGACTAACATTCTAATCTGACTGCCATCTTTCAAATCTACTGCACTTAATTATTAAGGTAACACACGCAGACTAGAGAGCAATGGCGGAGGAAGAGAGTGTGGGCCCTAAATTTTTTTTTTTTTAAACTCCTATAAATTTTTAATAAAATATAATATATTGACCCTTAAAATTCAACAAAATTTTTATCTTGACCCACGTTTGAACAAAATTTGTCTAATTTGATTTCTCAATAAATATAATATATTGGCCCTCAAAATTCAACAAAATTTTTATCTTAACCCTTGTTTGAACAAAATTTGTCTACTTTGATTTCTCAATAAAAATTATGGATTCTAATAAAATATAATATATTGACCCTCAACATTCAACAAAATTTTTATCTTGACCCTTGTTTGAACAAAATTTGTCTACTTTGAGATCTCAATAAAAATTATGGGTTCGCCGCTGTTAAAGACGATGCAAACTCTCTTTCCTTTTGGTTCTTAGTGACGACATAACTTTGCCACATCCATGGTAGCGAACAGTTTTTTCCTTTTGGTTCTTAGTGAACTTTTTTATTATATCGTGGGAGAACAAGGACCTTTGACCCACTTTTAACGAGTAAAATCTCTCAGCAATTGGCAAACATCTCAATCCAGCAGCTCGGGTAAGATACAAGCCAATTAAGTATAAAGCAGCAGAGACTCAAGAGCAACTGACATAGAATGAGCGATTTGCCGCGGAGATCTAATTTGGTGAACTGACACTAATATACTTGAAAGTGCTAGTTGGAACCACCCACGTCTTTTGTATGTAATGAGCAACAGAAGCTTACCCTTTTTCCCTTGGATATGCACATGCATCCAGGTTGCAAAATTCTCTCTAAGCTGTCTTCAAGGGGAACCTTAGAATGAAAGGCACGGTTATTGTCTAAAATGTTAGTATGTTGGCTTCATTTTTCTGCTACTCTTTATATTATGGTGCCAGGATTTTTAAAATGAGCCTAATTTTTGATACACTATCAATGTAAAAAAAAAAAAAAAAAAACTATGCAAATTGAATACTAGAATATAATGTTACGGATTTATTTAGATAAGACAGTATTATTTAAATAAGATTGAATAATTATCAGGGGTATAGTTGTATTTAGTAGTTATCTTAAGTTATTTGAGATTATAAATAATTGTAAATGATATATGACTTGAGAATGAAAAATATCAATGGTTTGAAATAAGGTTTTTGCTCTAAAGGAGTTATGGTTCTTTTCAAATTGAACCAACTGGAGAGTTTTGTTCCTCTTGAAATGGGTTATTCTATCTTTTATTTAGTTTAATTTTGTCGAATTAAAAAAGTTCATAACATATTACACGCATCTTTTAGACTTTTAATACAACATAAAAAAGCAACAATTTCATGCACACTTGTCGCAACAACAAGCTACTTCAGTGATTTTTTATTTTATAACAATACTTCAGTTGTTATTATACTGCCCTGCATATTAATGATCAGCAAAAACATTAACCCTCTGCTTGGAATTCGAATTTTAGTAAAAAAAGTAAAAGAAAAGAAAAATGTGAAACAAAAGAGAATAAAAATAAAGAATATTTTTATTTATTTTTTAATTATATTTTTTCTTTTTCACCAAAAATTCGAGTTTCAAATGAATCATAAGAAACATTTGTATTTTTCGCATTTGGAATTCTCTCTTTTCGCTATGCTCATTATTGGGCATAATAGCTATCATTGTTTTCATTTGAACGATCACACAGCTCAAAGATCACCATAGCCCAAGTTCTACTCGCTTATGTCTCTACTCGTGAGAAAACCAAATTAGGTGGCCTTTTACACAAATCAAGCAAACGAGAAGAAAAATATCAGAGGTAATGTAAATTCATTAAGCCGAATCTTCTATCATCGAAAGCAATAAAACATTCTCTGACAATAAGATTACCTTTTTCTTCCGGTGCATGATGTATCGTAAATGAAAAAGACTTAAGGTGAGACATTACGCGTACATGAAACTGTACACCGCTACTTATTTTAGGCATTGATTCTCACAGTTGACCCTCTGATCAGAAACAAGAGAGAGCAAATTTAGAAACCAAAAGAACTATTTCTACTTTCATTAAGAGAGAAATTCTTGACAATTATGCAACTTTCTAGATAAAGTGAAGACCTGTAAACAACTCCAAAACCAACCAGATGAGGAAAACCTAACACCTTGCTACTCCAAAACCCGTACTGGTCTCCTGCTAGCTTCCAATGACTGGTTTGGTCAATTATCGTCCGGCACAGAGACGGACGAGGAATTTTGTGAAGAGGGGGAGGATAAAAAAGTTTTGAATGTTGATAGGTAAAGGTAAATTATTTTTAATTTTATAGGGGACCAAAGTAAAAAGAAATTGTATTTTGAATAGCTGGAATAATTTTTTTTTAATTTTAGAGGAACCAATACACTATTTCTTATTATAAATATTCAAAATTCATAGGATGCATACAGAATTTTGTCAAAGTAGAGGGGGCTTATTGTAATCTAAAAAGTACAATCAGAGTCTCTAATTGTAAACTATTGTTAGTATTTATTTATATATTATTTATCATTTTAAATATAATTTTGGTCTTTTTTATTTTTTTGTGTCTTATGTAAATCCGAAGTTAAAACCAAACAAAATAAAATCGGCAAATACACAGACATTTATTCAGGTGTTACTATGATGGATTATGTTATATGATATTTATATATATTAGTGGATATTATATATATATATATATATATATAAAATTAGTAGACATATATCATATTTATATATATATTAGTGAATATTATATATATATATATAAATTTGGGGGTATAATATTATATTTATATAAAATTAGTGGATATATGATATATATATATATATATATAAAAATTAGTGGGTATAATATTATATATATTTATAAATTAGTGGTATAATATTATAAATATATATAAGTTAGTGGTGTAATTAAAAAATAATAAATAATAATTTTCAAAAAATTATAAAAAAATAATAATAATTTATTTTTTCATCTCTTATAAATAGAAGATCCAGGGGAAGAAAGAGGGGAGCTTCAAAAGAGAGCTACAGAGAGAGTCCAAAGAAGAGGAAGTTTAAAATTAGGAAGCTTCACATTCACTTATTTCATTTTCAAGTGTAAATTTTTAGTTAATTTGTTAGTGTTTTCAGTCAGTTTTCAATATTTTCTTTACTGTTATTCTGCTGTAATAAAACTTTTTATTTATAAAATCATTTTCTTTCAAATTATATTTTTTTATTATCATGAGTAACTAGTTTTATTTTTGGAACCAATTGTAAAGATCATGTGACGGTATTGGGATGATCAACTATGGTTTGTCTTTTCATTTCAGATTTATTAAAAAACTTAGATTTTTTTCACATATTCAGTATATTACATGCTTGGGTATATACACGTATATTGTATACACGTAATGATTTTATGTTTTGTAAACAAGTTTAAATTAGGAGTAGTGTAATTAATATAGGAGTAGTGTAATTAATATAGGAGTAGTATAAAAGTAACGTAGATGCTGGTTTACTTATCACTTTTCAGAGTTTTGTATATTTTATGCAAATCCTCTATCTGGTATGTTTTTATGTTCAAACCTTTAGTAGAGATCTAAGACTCTTAATCTTAATCTAGAATGGATTGCTTTTATATTCTTGGTAATTAAAATCTAAATCCTTTTGAAAAATTAGACTTTTAATTACATTTGTAATACTTTCTGCCTTAACAAAGCAATTGGTATATACAAATCGATGGTGAGGATCTTCGATAATAATTTAATAAGTATCTAGCTTGAACTTTTGAAAACATGTACCTTTAATTATGCTTGTTACACTTATGCTCTAACAAAACATTACTTAGTATATATGAATTGATGTTAAGGGTTCATGATTTTAACATAATATACTAGTATTTGGTTATCATTGAATATTCTCATTTGTTGGTTTATGAGACTCAAAGGGGCCAAATGATTGACAAATGGTAAACTTGTATTGATCAATCTCAAGAAAGTCATGTGATTGGATCAATTGGATCCAAGACTGTTTTTGATCTTTTTTTTTTTTTTTTTTTTTGCAGTCTAATTTAACAACCATCAAATCTCTCAAAAACAAATATTTTTCTTTTGAATACTATTTTTGTAACTTTTGTCCAATTCTCGTTAGCAAGGGGTGAAATTCAAACCAGTTGGTTTAGGTTCCAACTTAAGCAGTCTGTGACGCTTCTGTATCTAGTCTGGCTTAGTTGATATCTAACTCATTACCCGAGGTGAATTTTGGCACCTACCATCCGTAACTATGACATTTCACATGATTCAGAATTTTGTTCCCTATGGATCGGCATCGTTCTTATCAAGTTATTTTAACTGCTACTTTGCTGCACGTGCACTTGGGCATTTAAATTCCCCCAATCTAAGTATTAACAAATAATTTTTAGCACCATGGTTGAAAATTACAAGCAGTTTTTGGCATTATTTTCGGAAACGGCTTAATTAAAATATGCAAAAAATAATAATAATAATAATATATTTGTTGTGGACTTGAGGACAATTGACTGCTTCGCTACAATTACGAAGGAATTAGATTGTGTATTCTAACTGATCAGTGGTTTATGCTAAATTATTACTTTGTTCTATTGCTAACTTGTATATTTGTATATATTTAATTCTTTTCTTTTTAGTTTTTTTATTTTCTTTTTGGTTAACCTCTTTGGTTGGCGTACTTGCCTAATATTGAATGAAGTCATTCAAGTTGGTTACCATATTTTCTATTTTTATTTTTCATCTAACTATCTAACATTTTTTTTTATTTAGTGAATAACCTACATTGGTTATCATTCTAACATTCTACTTTTTGCACTTTACTTTCAGTTTTTTTATTTTATTTTTTATTTTTCTTTGTGGTTTACTTCTCACTTCTCGGGTTGATTCTTTGCCTACTTAGGTCAGTGCCCTCGATGTAATGACCATCTAACTATTTACTAACCTTCTAACTCTTTACTAACGTTTTACTAATAGACTAACTTTTGTTTCTTTTGTTATTTTTGTGTGCAGGTATTTTTGTATACTGTTGTATTTTTTTCTTTTCTTTTCTTTTCTTTTATTTTCTTTTTAATGTTTTATGGTGTTGATGTTTCGAAAAGGGTTAATTTATGTCTTCATAGGATACGTACACTTTTATGAAATGCTTCATTAGCGATATGCATGGACGATTGGTGAGTGTTGACTCTTCTAGTGATTTTTCTCCCATCTTCCGTACTTTTTCTCCATTTAGGACTCATGTTCCAAACATTTAGTTGGTTAACCGAGATCCTAGTTCTATCCCAATGGCAAAAAAATTTGATCATCAAATACTTGTGAACCCCAACTCGCCAAATCCAAATAATGTACCTAAATATGGGAGTGTACATGGCAATCCTCCCCATAGATCTTTTAGGGATTATCTAAATCCTGCTAGGCAAATGCCTATTTCTTACATTGTTCTTCTTGCGCATCATGCAGCGATGACTTTAAAGTCGGGATTGATCTAACTGATAAATCCATTTCATGGTTTGGATTTTGAAAAACTATATTAATATATCAAAGATTTCAAGGACATATACTCTATGTTCTTCCATAATTCTTATCCAAGAGAAGTAGTACTTCCGAAACTATTCTCATTTTCTCTCAAAGACAAGGCCAAGACATGGTTCATATTATTGAGGCCTAGGTCTATTCCTTCATGGCAAGATCTTCAAATGGAGTTCTAAAAAAATTTTTTCTATGAGCATAAAATAGATGCGATTCGTCGCCAAATCTCTCAGTTTGCTCTTATGATTAGTGAATCGTTCTTCCAATGTTGGGAGAGGTTCAAAGATTTGCTGAATGCTTGTTCACATCACGAATTCACAAATTGGCATGTTATAAATACTTTTCATTCATCATTGACCTCATAACTTAAGCAGTTTGTTGAGTCTTTATATGTAGGGACTTTGTATGATAATGAGCCCGCTGAAGCATATGACTACTTTGATTACTTAGCAAACTTTGTTAGAGATTGGGTCACAACTAGAACCCAAAATCTCTAGTCAAAACATAGAGTAACAGTTCAGCTTAAAGAAATAGATGATTTGAATGCTATAATTGCTACATTTACCCAAAAGTCATTGTTATGAATAGTGAGTCTCCTAGAAAAGAGAGTTGTTTAATGTGTGACATATTGGGTTATGACACTGCCACATGTCTAGTTATACAAAAAGCTTTACCTGGTCAAGCAAATGCGATTGGCCAATATCGGGGTACGTATAATGACCAACAGTTGGTGAAAATCTTTTCTCGAACACATACAATCCCGGATGGAGAAATCACCCAAAGTTTGGGTGGAGAAACTAGGGGCCTTCGAACCCTCAAGCAATCAAAGGAGGATCTCAAAACCCTCAATATTTTCAACAACTTGTTCATTCTTTCCAACCCCAACCCATTCCACATCAACCTCCTCATAGGAAGCCATTAGAAGACAATGTGTACCAGTTGACTAATGATGTGAGATGGGTGAATAATAAGGTGGATCGATAGGAGAAGGTGTTAGACTAACGCACTAGGCTGTTGGAAAACATACCAAAGCAAATGTTTACTTTGACACAAAATTTGACCCACCAAGTGTCGGGGAGATTTCCATCTTAACCCCAACCAAATCCAAATCCCAATAAGTAAGTGAATATGACTTAAATGAGAACTGATCCTCGATCTAGTTATTAACAAGTCCATTCCATCACAATTTTAAAGAGTGGTAAGATCATTGATAAAACCATTCCATCTATGAAAGACACTCTTAAGGATAGAGATGAAGGGAAGGGAGTTGAGAGAGAGCAAGAGAGAGAAAAAGTAGAAAAAGAGAGAAAGAGAGATAGAAGTGTGAAAGAGAAAATGAAGTTGAGCCAATCTTAGAGCCAACTAAAGTGTCTAAGGAAAAGGACATTAATGTTGAGAAATATGCACTATTTCCTCATAGGTTGACCAAGCCTAAACGGCAGCTTTTAAATTTAAAAAATCATAAAGTGTTTAAGCAAGTCAAACTCAACATTCATCAAGCAAATTCCCTCCTATGCCAAGTTTTTGAAAGACTTGTGTACTGTGAAAAGGAGCTAACATGTCAAGAAAACTGCCTTCATGAATGAGAGTCAAAGTGCAATTTTACAATGTATAACCCCACTAAAGTATAAGGACCCTGGTTGTCCTACTATTTCATGCATCATAGGAGGAAACAAGATAGATTGAATCCTTCTTGATCTGGGAACAAGTGTCAACCTACTCCCTTTTTTAGTTTACCAACAACTCGGATTAGGTGAGTTACATCCTACAAGAGTAACATTGCAACTAGCTGATAGGTATATCAAGATACCAAAGGGTATTGTGGAGGATGTTCTCATTCAGATAAATAAGTTCTACTACTCAGTAAACCTCATTGTTTTAGATACACAACCAATTGCGAGCACTAGTGCTCATTCCCAAATTCCTGTGATTTTAGGACGACCATTCCTAGCTATATGTAATACTATAATTCATTGTAGAAATGGATTGTTAAAACTATCATTTGGGAATACGATTGTTGAGATGAACATCTTCTCGATTGGGAAGTAATTTGAGTAGCACGATGATATTGAGGAAATAGACTTCATTAAGTCTATTCTTCAAGATTACATTGAGAGTGAGTTTTTCAATGATCCTATTAAAAGAACTCTTGCTTTGGGTGAGTCACACAACCAATTAGAATGTGACATAATCACTAAAGGGGTAGAAAGCGAGCACTGTATTCAAGTGGGTCACTGGACCCCATCTTTTGAACCTCTAGTTCCTAATGCTATCAAGTCTATCCCTTCTGAACAGAAAGCACCCACTCCGGAAAGAAAACTTTTTCCATCTAATTTGAAGTATGCATTTCTTGATGAAGGTGAGTCTTATCCTATTGTTATATCCTATTTGAAGGCTAAGAAAAGAGTCTAATGAAAGTGCTAAAGAATCATAGAAAAGCTTTAGGGTGGACCATTACAGACTTACATGGTATTAGTTCTTTGGTATGCATACATCGCATATATCTTGAAGAGGAGTCTAAACCAGTTCATCAAATGTAAAGGCGTCTGAACCCCAATATGAAAAAAGTTGTGAGAGGAGAAGTACTGAAGCTTCTTGATGCAGGTATTATATACCCCATCTCTGATTCAAAGTGGGTTAGTCTAACCCAATTTGTTCCAAAGAAATCTGAAATCATGGTAATTCAAAATGAGAAAAATGAACTAGTGCCCACTAGGATTCAAACTGGGTGGCGCATGTGCATTGATTGCCGTCAACTAAATGCTATTACTAGAAAAGACTGTTTTTCACTCTCATTCTTAGACCAAGTCTTAGAATGAGTGGCAGGTCAGGCCTTTTACTATTTTTTAGATGGGTACTCTGGTTACAACTAAATTCAAATTGCTTTAGAAGACTGAGATAAAACAACATTCACATGTCCTTTTGGGTCTTACGCTTACAAAAAAATGCCTTTTGGCTTGTGCAATGCACCAGCCACTTTTTAGAAGTGCATGATGAGTATGTTAGTAATATGGTAGAGAGATTTTTGAAGGTTTTCATAGATGATTTCTCGATCTATAGAGATACTTATGAAAGTTGATTGGTACACCTCGAGAAGGTATTGGAGAGATGTGAGGAGAGTAACCTTGTTCCAAACTGGGAAAAATGCCACTTCATGGTGACATAAGGTATAGTGCTTGAACATATTGTGTCTAGCAAAGGGATTGAGGTAGATAAAGCCAAGGTTAAACTGATTCAAAAACTACCTACACCTAGAATTATGAAAGATATTTGTTCTTTCCTTGGGCACATTGGTTTCTATAGGTGATTTATGAAAGGGTTTAGTGTCATCTCCCGTCCAATGTGTGATCTATTGTCTCAAGACATTCCATTTGAATGGACGTCTGATTGTCAAGAAGCTTTTGACAAGCTCAAAGGGTATTTGACAACTGCATTTATCATTCGGTCACTCGATTGGTCTTTACCTTTCGAGTTGATGTATGATGTTAGTGATTATGCTGTAGGAGCAATTTTGGGTCAAAGAGTGGATAAGAAACCCTATGTTATCTATTATGCAAACAAAACCTTGAATAAAGCCCAAATAAACTATACCATAACTGAAAAAGAACTCCTTGATGTTGTGTTTACATTAGATAAGTTTCGATCATACTTGGTAGGGTCATTAGTCATCATTTATACTGATTATTCTCTGCTAAAGTACTTGTTAACCAAGCCTGATGCAAAACCACACCTCATCCATTGGATTCTTTTGTTACGAGAATTTTACATTGAAATTTAAGATACAAAGGGGGTAGAGAATGTTGTTGTTGACCATTTGTCACGGCTCCTTACTGATGGGGATGCCAAAGACACTCTCCCTATCAATGAGCATTTTCCAGATGAACATCTTTTTCAAATCCAAGTCCTTTCTCACATAATCACTTTGTGGTTTGCTGACATTGCCAACTTTTTGGCTACTGGTAAAATTTCATCGCATTGGTCTTATTTGGATAAAAGGAAATTCTTCAGAAATATAAGATATTTTTCCTAGGATGATTTATACATGTTCAAGTATTGTCCTGATCAAATAATCTGTTGGTGCATTCCTGATAATAAGTTTCATTCTGTCATGGAGTTTTATCACTTCCATGCGTGCGGTAGCCATTTTAGTTCTAAAAAGATAGTTGCAAAGATTCTGCAATCTGGTTTATATTGGCCTACCATGTTTCGTGATGTTTATACCTTTTGTATGACTTGTGATAAATGTCAATGACTAGGGAGTTTGTATAGAAAAATACAATACCCCTTACTCACATTCTTATTCTTAAGATATTTGATTGCTGGGGTATCAATTTCATGAGAATCTTTCTTAATTCTTTTGGTTACCTTTATATTCTTAAGGTCATAGACTATGTGTCTAAATGGGTTGAGGCCATTACCTCTCGCACCAATGATTACCATGTGGTGGTTCGGTTCTTAAAAGAGCATATCTTTTCGCGCTTTGGTATGCCATGTGCTATCATCAGCAATGGAGGTTCTCATTTTTGCAATAGAACTATTAGACTGTTAATAAAAAAAAAAGTATGGGGTTGTTCATAAGGTTAATAAACCTTATCATCTCCAAACTAGTGACCAAGTTGAGTTAGCTAAACGGAAAATTAAGCGCATTCTTGAGAAACTGTCAATCCTAACTGAAAGGACCGGTCCTTAAGGTTAGTTGATACACTCTGGGCTTATCGAACTGCATATAAAACTGTGTTAGGTACTTCTCCTTATAGGCTTGTGTATGAAAAGTCATGTCCTCTTCCGGTAAAAATTGAGTACAAAGCCTATTAGGCCATTCACCAATTTAATGAAAGCCTGGATGAGGTGGGCCTGGTAAGAAAACTACAACTCAATGAACTTGAGGAATTTCGAAATGACACCTATAAGAATGCAAAAATTTCTAAGGCCAAGATGAAAACATTCCATGACCAACGCATTGTATGTAAATCCTTTTTCATCGGTTAGAAAGTGCTGCTTTATAATACCCAATTACATTTGTTTCTGGGTAAGTTGAAAAGTAAATGGTTTGGACCCTATCTGGTAAGGGATGTGTCACCACACAGGCCAATAAAAATTAAGGATCCTAGCAATGACAATATCTTCAAAATCAATGGACATCGTCTAAAGTCCTACTTTGAGAACTTTGTCAGTCTAGTTGAAAGTGTGGATCTCATGGATCCACTATTGCTTGAATAGAAATAAGACCCTGTCATTTGTATAGTTAGGATAGTTTATATGATTTGGTAATTACTTTCTTTATAGTTGGGGGGAATACTTTGTTCCCCGCCCATGTTTATTCCTTTCCACCTTTTGTTTCCTTCTTTGCCTCGGGTTGTGGTGATTCTCTAGTTTTGGGGGGGGGGGGGGGGGGGGGGGGGGGGGGGGGGGGGGGGGGGGGGGGGGGGGGGGGGGGGGGGGGGGGGGGGGGGGGGGGGGGGGGGGGGGGGGGGGGGGGGGGGTGGGGGGGGGGACCATATTTGTTTTCTGATATTTTTGTTATTATTTTGTATTATTTTGTCTTTATGACCAATAGAAGTTAAAGAATTGTATAGTGTCATGTCTTCTCATATAGATGGTTGAGTGATTACATTTGCATGTTGCATCTTTCGGATATTTTTATTTGGTATCAAATGCGAGATAATTAGCCATGCAAAGATGGTGAGGAGGGTTGAGCCCTGAAAGGAATAACCTCAACTTCTTACTGATCGCAGTACTCTGGCCCATAAGCGAAGAGCAAACAGACTAAATAGGTATCACCGTTGTGCTAGATGTAAGCACCCCATTTTTGCTCGCTTGGCAATCTCCAGCCCGACCGGACCCAATTTTCAAACATCACAACATATGCAAGCCTAAGATGGGTCTTTCAAACTCTAATCCAGTAAACTAGTTGCTTCTGGGGCCCACAAGGTCCGGCTGAAGCCATAAACTCCATTATGCCCCTAAGCATTCCAGGCAGCTTTCAGAGACCCGGCAGTCTTGGGAACTAACGCCATCCAGGTAGTTTCCAGAAATCGGGCGATCTCGGGGACCAACACCTTATCAAATTTCAGATGGTTCACTTCTGGCGTCTACTAGCCTACCAATGTATAATGTCCGTCATTTGATAGTTCTCCGAGACCAGGCGTTCTGGGAGACCAACACAGCCATCACATGTAGCTTTTTGAGACCAGGCTTTCTCAGGAACGAACACCATACTACAGGTAGCTCTTTGAGACCGGGCAATCTCAAGGACCAACACTGCTGTAAGCACCCCATTTTTGACCACTCGGCAGTCTATAGTCTGTCCACACTTGTGTTCAAGTCAATGTGGACATATTCCCAATCTAAATCAACTTTCCCAAGTCTAATCCCGTCAATTCATCGCTTCGCAAGCCCACCAGGCCCAAATAGAAGCGAAATGACCAAAATGCCCTTAGGGGCATTGTTCGGTCCAATTTCAAATCAGACACGTCTTTCTGAAGACGGTAAATTCCCTTTCCAATTCCAATAGGCACATCTTTCTAAAGACGGTAAGTCCCCTTTCCGTATTCCCATAGGCATGTCTTTCCGAAGACGATAAGTCCCCTTTTTCCAAGTCCAATTCCAATCCCTCTCTCGAGAAAGTTGCTTCCTCGAAACGATAAGTCTATCCTTTTTGGCACGTTTTTCAAAGAAAGTTTTTTTGGAATGGTAAGTCCCTTCAAGGCCGTCGACCAAGACGAGACCCCAAGTCCCCTAGATGATAGAACGGTCTACCTTTGGCACCTATGAGCCCGCCAATGCAGAAATGTCCGTTTTGGCACACCTTTCGAGAAAGTTAATTCTCAGGTGTTAAGTCCCTTTAGCAGCTTCCCGAGATCAGGTAGTCTAGGGAATGATCGCTAACCGTCAGAGTAGCGGAAGTACTCGTAAACATCGCAACCATCAGAGTAGTGGAAATACTCGCAACCAGGTCAATATATGGAATTGGAAATAAACCCCTGCATCACGGGACCGCCGTCAGAATGGCGGAAACACTCAAAACCCAGGTTAACACTAGTGCCTGCTAGCCCACCTCAGTGAAAAATAACCAAACTGCCCCTAGGGCCATTTTTCAACACGTTTCTCGAGAAAATACCTAAGTCCTCAAAATGGTAAGTCCATCCTTCCAATATTGTCTTAAAAGTCAATCCGGCATGATTAGGTGCCTTTTAGTTAGTTTCGGGCCAATTTGGAAATTTTTTGGTTAAAATGATCGTTTTGCTGATGGGCTGGTCGCCTTTTTCAACCACACCGGCTCTGGGTATCAAACCAGTAACCTTTAGGAACATTCTAAATAATGTCTCCAAATCTCGAGTCTTCTTCCTGGACATTCTGAGTCCGTCTCGGTAGCTTTCTGACCCGATTGACCGTTTTGCCCCTAATGGCTCGGTCAACCCTTCCAACAATTCTTGTCATCCTTATTCAAGTTAAATACCTCTGGGACCCTATTCTGAGGATTCCTGTCCCTTTCCGGCTTTCCGGGTCATTCCCGGCTGCCTTGAATCCTTTCCGGATCTTCCAGAGTCACTTCTAAGGAAGCCAGGCTAAAAATTGCATGGTAGTCACTAGTACAGGCGCCCAAATCTTTTCAAGAAACGTTGCTTGCCAACCTTAAAACTTTCCTAACTGGCTAGCGCCACTCCTAGTGGCGCTAGAAGGATTTTTGGCCTAGCGCCATTGCAACTGGCGCTAGGTCATTCTTCCCTTTATAAATACAGAGCCTCCTCCAGCATGAAAGAGGTCCGCAAACTCAGTCTTAAAACCCTACTTTTCGATACACAGAGCTTGTAGCCTCCCAAAACCCTAGTCTCCTTTAGGTTCTCTAAACCCTAGCCTCCATACACAAACCCTAGCCTCCTATACCTCATACACACTGTCATACACTTAATATACTAGCCTCAAAGCCTCCATTGAAGACTTGGATTACTGTAACTACGAAGCTCTCAAAAATCAAGATGAAAACTAAAGCGAAGACCGAAGCAAAGCAAGAAAAGCAAAGCGCGCAAAGAAAAGCAAAATAAATAAGACACAAGGTAGGCTTTCTCTTTAAGTTTATGCATTTTCCTCCTCTCTTCTCTCTCCTAACCCACTTGAGTTTTCTTCTATTTTAATCCCCCATCTTCTTCCCCCTTTTTCTTACATGCTTGAAATAAGGGATTTCCTAGTCCATGTGTAGGATTAACCGAAGACCACGTGGGTTCGGCCTCCTTGATTATGTGGTGAAGCCTTAACCTTGTATGTTCACAACCCCAACTTGCATTGTGCATATCATGATCTTGCATTATTCTAAAATTCGTTTTCAAACTCATTTTCAAAACTTGCGTTAACATCGTTTTCAAACCTGCATCAAAATCTTCTTTTCCAAAACTTATTTTCAAAATCACAATCCTAGGGTGATTCTAACATTTTCATGGTTCGGGTTGCTTTAGGAAAGTGTTAGATTTAAAGTGACCAATATGGTCCATATTTCTAAAAATATTGTTGTTTTCAAAACCACTTTCTTAAAGTGGTTCTAACCTTCTTATGGTTAGAATCGCTTTAGGAAAGTGAAATATTTTATATACTTTCTAAAAAATCTCTTCTCAAAAAATCTCCTCCTAAAAATCTCTTTTCCAACATGCTTTCCATAAACTCTCTTTAAATTCCTTTCCAAAATTGTTTTCAAAAACTCCCTCCAAAGATCTATTTTTCAAAACTTCTTTTTAAACTCCTTTCCAAAAAGCTCTCCTTAAAATTTCTTTCCTAAAAACACTCCCTAGGTTTCCTTCTTAAATCTCTTTCCTAAAAACTCTTTCCAACAATCTCTTTCCAAAAATCCCCTTTCAGAAAACTCTCTCTTTTCAAATTCCTTTTTAAGAACTCCTCTCTAGGATTTCCTTTCAAAAAAAACTTCTCTCTAGAATTTTCCTTCCAAAAATCTGCCTTTCTAAAAATTCACTTTCCAAAATCTCTTTTCTTAGAGTCGCAGTCAAGTCCTAGAGCCAACAATTAGGAAATTCTAATTTTCCTCCCCAAAAACATAGTTTTTAATTCCCTATTTTGGCCTCAAAACCTAGTTTTCCAAAACCTCTTGTTTTCTATATCAAAACCGTACATGTTTCCAAAATCTCTCCCTTTTACATCCAAAATCATAAGTTTCCAAAAACCTCTTTTCTATGTCAAAACTATAGTTTTCCAAATCTAGAGTTTTCAAAACTCCATCTTTCTAATTCCATGTCAAATCCAAACTCCCCTTTAGGAAACCAAATCCAATTTTCCACTTAGGAAACTAGATACAATCTTCTGTTTTTTGAAACAAAATCAAAACATCTCTCTTCAGAAACAAAATCCAATCCCTTGTTTTAAGAAATAGAAATCTCAATCCTTCGTAGTCTAAATCTTTCCTAATTCATTCCTTCCTAATCTCCTACCTTCCTAAACCATAAGTTTCATAAACCTAAACATTTAAATCTTTTCTTAAACTTTAAGCTTCCAAATCTTTCCTAACTCAATCCTCTCCTAATTTCATGCCTTTCCAAATTTCGACTTTCCAAATCTAAGTTTTCAAAACTTTCCTAAAATAAAACCTTTCCTATTTCAAAATCTTTCCTAATTTGAAAACTTTCTTAAAATCAAAACTTTCCTAATTCCAAAACTTTTCTAAAACGGAACTTTCCTAAAATGAACTTTCCTAATTTGAACCTTTTCTAAATCCAATCTTTCCTAAATCTTCCAAGTCCAATATTCGAGTCAAATCTTTCTTAAACCTCAAGTCTTTCCTAAATCCTTTCTTTCCTAAGTCTAAGTTTCCTAAACCTCAATCTTTCCAAAACCAGTCCAAATCTTTCCTCCAACTTCTATCTTTCCAAATCAAAGTCTAAACCTTTCAATTCCAAATTCCAAATTCCAATAATCTATTATAAATTCAAATTAAATCCAAATTTCAATTCAACTCCTTTTTCAAATCAAATCTTCTATTTTCTATCAAACTTTTGTCCGAACTACGACTGACCTGATTCCTCCAAAGGGAGACAGAAGCAATCCTCATAGGTGCGGCCATAAATTTTTTCCAATCTCCAATTCCACAATCTTCTTCAAGTTTCCAATTTCCTAGTCTCTTCCAAATTTCCAATTCCAAATTTCTATTTTCAAATCTCTTTTTAAAACAAATCAATATCTTTTCAAATCTCTTTCCAAATCTATTTTTCAACTCTTTCTATTGCATTTACATATCATGCATCATGTCTTCTAAAACATTCTTTTTCTAAAGTGGATAGGATTGAACATTTGTTAGTTGAAGACTCTCATAGGTGATCTAGGATAAATAGACATGTAGGTACCGCAAGGGCGGGGTAGGGTGATGGCTTAGTGCGTCTTCCCTACACGTAACCAACCTCCGAACCTAGGATCACTGATTTCGAAGGCCAAAATGGAGTTATTTTTCAAAAATTGTCTTAAATATTTTTCAAAGGTTGCCAAACAACATGTTTTCTTAAAGACCCTCTCCTGAGAAAATATTTTCAAAATCGTTTTCAACAACCCTAAGTGTAGTCTTCGGATTGCGCTTAGTTTTTAGGTGACTTAACTCACCTTAATCAAGTTAGGTGGTGACCCCAAATGTTTTTCAAAATCCCTTTATTCAAATTGATTTTCAATTCAAACCTAGTCGCACTCATTCTTCTAGGAGGGTGAGTTCTAATGAGAGAGTACAGTGTTTTTCCCGCTAGTGTGTATATTCCTCAAGTGCGAAAAATTTGGGCCCGACAATCGGATAGGTAGTTTTCCGAAATCGGGCAGTCTCGGGAACCAACACCTAGGCCAACACCGGCGCATGCTAGCCCGACTTGGTGAAAAACAACCAAACCTGCCCCTTGGGCCTCTAGGCACGTTTTGAGAAAGTTCAAAATCCCTCAAAACGATAAGTCCACCCTTCCAAAGTGCTACTAAGCATTTAGGCATACTCTATATGCCATTCGGTCCAATTTCAGTTCCATTTTGGCTAACTCTGGTCAAAATGACCGTTTTTCCCTTGAACGCCCCAGCACCGCACAAATCTCACCGAACAACGAAAGACTTTCCCGGGATCATCCCTGAATGACCCGGCAAGCTTAACATAATACTCCGATCCATTCCTAACCATTTTTAACCAAACCCGGCCAAAATAACTATTTTGCCCCTAACAACCCGAACGCACCCAGAAATAACATCGGTCCTAGAATATTGAATAATGGGTCTTGTTATACACCCCTGTTTAGCCTAAAGAGGACCTTATGATACTAAACACCCCTGACTCAATAAAAGTTCCCTAGAGTGTCTCCCAAATGCTTCGAAAAAATTGTCTTTTCTCCTGATTCCCTAGTTATAACACACCGTCAAATGACTTGAGAAAGGCATAAACCAAGAATTCCCGAAAGCTCGTTCATAGGTCTTTTCATCGATACGACTCGATCGGATAGATCGCTCCCTGAAATCCCTCATTGCGTGGCTCGAAAACTGCTACTTTCAGCCACCCCTAGAGCGTCTCACAGATGCTCTGCCACAATTGAATTTTTTTTCAATGCTCTGATTATAACGCACCGTCAAATGACTTGAGAAATGCGTAAATTACAGAATTCCCGAAAGTATTTCCAAAGTACTTGCCATTGGTACGGTCTGATCAGAAGGATCGCTTCCCGAAGGCCTCGATCATACGGCACAAAAATAGCTAATTTTAAACCCCAGCAAAGCGTATGACAGATGCTCCGCAGATATGCGATTTCATGCACACCTCCCGAGACGACATCTCATACTTCCAAACACTGTTAAAACGTTTTGAAAACTCGAAAGTTCACAAGAAACCCTAGGAGAACACCGTGGATACAACCGATTCCTTTGAAACCTTTCTGGTTGGCTCAACTATCGAGATAAAGTTTAAATAAACACTCTCGGTGATGGAGCGTATGCTACATTTGCCTAAATTTTGATCAGATCGATCGAACTTCGATTAACCGTCAAGATTTAGCCAGTACATTAGGTGCCACGTGGCATTTTCCAATGGAACAGTACTAGCGCATGCACATGTGCCAGGGCAAATTTTGCTCAAGCACATATACCAAATGCGCCAGGCCTTTCCAGGCTTGCCTATAAATACAAGTCTCCCCCTTTGCATATTCCAGAATCGAAATTGATAGCGAAGCTCTGCAAAAACCACTCTAGATCCTCTAATTCCTATATACCTCTCACACTTCAACCACTTAGGGTAGATTCTACTTCCCTCTAACCCATACACCTCACCTACATAGCCTTCCATACTATAGAATACCTTCTTCCAGCCCCTCAAGCACACTTGAAGCCAAGTCAAAACATCCATAGAAGATTGCAAGTATACTGAAGGCAAAAGATAGCATTTCTTTTATATTTTTGTCTTCCCCCACTCCTCTCTTCTCCCTCTTAGCCTACTTAGTCCATTCTCTATTTTAATACCCATCTTCTACCCCATTTTCTTGCATTCTTAAAGCAAGAGGAGTCTTAGTTCATGCCTAGAGAAAAGTTAGTAAGAGCCACCGTGTAGGGAGATCTCCCACTAGACTACTTTAAGATGGTATGGCCTTGGAGCCCCTTGATTATGTGGTGTAGCCTAAAGCCTTGTATGAATTCATGACCCCTCTTTGCATTTAGTTATATAGTTCATGTTTTACAGGCTTGGCTTTGTCTTTATGTTTATGACCATATTGATCAAGTCTTCACTATCCCCATTTCTATGTCATCTTCAAGCCTCCTATTCAAATGTTCTCTTAAAAGTGGTTTAAGAGTTAGCCCCTTGAAGTTTACAATGATACTCTAAGAAATCATGCCTTAGGAAACCTCCCCATGAACTCCTAACTCACACTTTTGCATCTTTGCATTCCAACTTGCATAAAAAAATAATTTTCAAACTCTCTAATTCCTAATGTTTCTATTCTCTCAAGTTTAGTGGTTGGAATGGCTCCAAGGAATCCTCTCTTGAGTGGTCACCCTTTTATATTGACCATAGGAGCCCTAAATTGCTAGAATGGTTCTCTTCTCTTTTTATTCTTGCACAAAAATGATTTTCAAACCCTTTGATTTCTAAAGTTTCTATTCCCTAAGTTTAGTGGTTAGAATGGCCCCATGGAACCCTGTCTTGAATGGTCTCCCTTTTACATTGGCCGTAAAAACCTTAGCTTGTTAGAATAGTTTCCTTTGGAAAACAGTTTTCAAAATCTTCTTCTCGAAAATGGTTTCCCAAGGGTCATTCTCTCCATCTTTACATTAAAAATTGTTTTTCAAACGTTGTCATCATTGTGTTGATTTTTTAAATCCCTACTCTTTTCAAGATAAAGGTTATAATGGTCTTAAAAAAACCTTCTTTAGAATGGTTTTCAAACACCAACCATATAAACCATATCCTTGGCTAGAGTCAAATTTTCATGGAAATGATCTTCAAAAGGGTTGTCTACCAAAATCCTTCACATAACATGATTTGTTTTCTAAAACTCCTTTCAAAAATTTATAAAACCACCTTTCAAAACCATATTCCAATCCAACCCTAGGATAATTTAACCCAAGTTAGTTAATCCTAGGTTAACCAAACCCTAGTTAATTAACTCTAGGTCACCTCAACCTTAGGTTAACCAGACCCTAGTTAATTAACCCTAGTTCAACTTAACCCTAGTTGTCCAAACCTTAGGTTAACCCGACCTTAGTTAGTTAACCTTAAGCCACCTTAACCTTAGATTAACCTAACCCAAGGTAGTTAACCTTAGGTCACTCCTAACTTTGGGCCAACCCAATCTAGGTTAGTATATTTCAAGGTTCCAACTCATGGAACACTTTAAATGATCTTTCTATTTAAAACTATTCCCATAACTTATTTTTTCAAAACCTCCTACGCCATTGAGATTTCAAAAACCAACTCTATAACCTTTTCAAATAATCCTACACTCTATCTTTAAATTATTTCCAAAAATGTTTTCAAGAACTCACAACCCTAAGGTGTCCTTACCCCTTTTATGTTTAGGGATCCCAAGGGAAGGTGATACATTAAGTTCAACTTTCAAGGTTGTCGATATTAGAGTTCCAAAGTCCTAAGTGTTTTCAAAAACCACTTTCAAAAACTTTTCAAAAATCAATTTACTAAAACACTCCAAAATCATACCTCTATGGTTTTCAAAACAAGGCTTCAAAACTCTCTTGAGTTATTTCGAAGCACTTTCAACACTCCCTTGGGTTATTCCAAAACATTTCAAAACCCTATTTCAAGAGCACTTTTCAAAAACCTTTAAGTTCTATTCCAAAAACACTCTAACATCCGATTTCAAAACTCTCAAGTCCCCTTTTCCAAAGACCTCAAAGTGTCTTCACATCTCTCCAAAGACCTCAATGTGTCTTCAAAATATTCCAAAGGCCTTAATGCACCTATTTTTTATCAGGCTCTTGCCGGAACTACGAATGATCTAATTCTCGCCAAAATGAGATACGTAGGTTACCTAAAATGGTGCGGTCATAACTTCTATTTCAACCCCAATCCCCTTTTCAAAAATTTCTATCAATTCAAAGTTTCTATTTCAAACTCCTTTAAAACTCCCATGTTTTCGAACTTCTTTCCAAAACTTGTATCATGCATCATTCATCTAAAAAGTGATGACTAAACCCCATTTTCTAAACTCTAAAGTGGATATTAAGTAAACAATGGTAACTGGTTATTCTAGTGAGTAAACGAAGAGTGATTAGACATATATGTACCAAAAGGGCGAGGTAGGGTGATGATCTTAGGATATCTTCCCTACACGTAACCAACCCTCGGACCATAGATTTCTGTTTTCGAATGACCAAAATGGAGTTACTTTCAAAAAGGACTTAAAACTTTCTAAAGGTTGCCAAACAACCTATTTTCTTAAAAACCCTCTCTTGAGGAAGTTTTTCAAAACCTTTTTCCAAAAACTCTAAGTTTAATCTCCGGATTATACTTAGTTTTAGGTGCTCTAACTCACCTTAATCAAGTTAGGTGGCGACTCCTATTTTTCTAAAAAGCCCTTAATCAAACCAATTTCAAGATCAAACCTAGTCGCACTCGTCCTTCTAGGAGGATGAGTTATAATGACAGAGTTCCATGCTTTTTCCAGAGCCGAAAGGACTTGGTCCAAAATTTGGGGCGCGACAACTGACGACTCTACTGGGGACACTTAGAGGGTTAGGCCATTATCATGTCCCTTCACCCTCCAATCACCCAGAATCTCCGGTTACTTTGTCCAGTTCTTATCCACTTTTCAAATTTTTCTAAGTTTTCAAAACAAATCTTATTTTCCAAAACGATTTTCAAATAAGTGACATCACTTGCATTCATTGCTTACATGCATGCTCTTGTATTAACCATCCATTTTATCTTGCATCGAGTTTTTTGAAAAGTTACTAACTCTTTATATTTTTCTTTTATAGGTGGAACTTTGTTCACATTTTATTTTATGTCATAATTTATTGACATATATGTGATGAATAAACAGGATGTGATGTGTGTTGTTGGGTCCTTTATTTCATTTTCAAAAATTCCACACACACTTAGTGCGCTCACTTGCATTTGCATCTTGCATATATTACCTGGTCACTACCCTTCTAAATAGAAGGGGGAACAATATATTAACTATGGACGGATGATGTGTTAGTTTGTCAGCCTACGGTCTCTTGATAGTTCCCCCGCTCGAACCACCAACCAAAAATGAAGTTCACCCTTTCAAGGGTGGACGCCGGAGGTTTGAAGGCTCGAGGACCAAGCTTTTTAGGAAGCATTAGTAAACCCCAAAACTCATGCTCATATAGCACCCCATGCATAGCCGAACCTCTACCAGATTTAGGACACACGTCAATTTCAAAACCAAGGAGGAAAGGGCGACCGCTTTACTTTCTTTTATTTTTTGTTTATGATATCATGCTTAATCTTCATCATTATGCTATGTATACATCTTTTCACATCATAACTGCTCATGCATCGGAATTCATTTCAAGACAAGAGTTTTCAAGGTAACTCAAGTTATTACATCTCCATGCATCTAATCAACCCTTAGAAAAAGGTCCAAAGACTTTCTCACTCAAATCAAGTCAACCCAAAACTCCTAAGAGTACCAAGAGACCCTAAGGATTCATGACATGCATCGAAGTCATCCCATAAAGAAAGGCCCTAATCCCTCTTCGCTCATGGAGATAGGACTACCAAGAAGACGAAGGGGCAATTCGAATCAAAAGTCTCTCATCAACTTCCATCCAAGAAGGTGAATCCAAAGACTCAAGACTAGTTTAGGATCCCACGATGTAAATATAGAATAGGCGAAAGTCCCAAGGAAAATGTTCCCCCTCCGCATTTTGATGTATTTTTTAAAAATCCTATGTACAAAGAGAATTCATCTCAATAAAGTTGTTATTACTGTCAAATGAATGAACGTATGAATGGATGAATTATAGGCGCAAGTATGGTATTGCATACGGGGGCAACCCCTATCTCCGGACGTGAGCCAAAGCATCATGCTTAGTTCCCCTCAAAAAGTAGAGGCATCCTTAGGTCATACATTGCATAAAATCTTTCTAATCCAGGACCTAACATATAATCCCTTTGTTTTGTTTTTTCCTTTATTTTCTGTTCCCCCCTCATCTCATCAATAAACTAGCAATAGTTTTTAGTGAGGCTGCTTACATTTTATGTCACCATTACTCCCAGAAAAGGAAAGAAAGGAACACGAGTGCCTTCTGTACTCCAAACTCTAGTCTTTACTCGACAACAAGCAACGCGAATGTCAAGTGAAGGCAACACTCCTGATCAACAGAACAAATCGGTGACACAAGAAGAAGTGAATGAAATGAAGGCAAAAATAGACGAGATGTTCAAGCTCGTACAACTGATGGCCTTCAAAGGACCTGTCGTGAATCTATCAGCCTCAACATCCCACCCTAAGAAAATTGAGGCAATCTCGCCAAGGATTGTCCTGGGAACCGATAATGCAGGGAAGAACAAGGAACTCCCCAAAGTGGTGCACATCAAGGAAGGAAAAGAAGACAACCTTGAAACCATCATGTTGACTACCACATCAAAGAAGGAAAACATGGATCCTCTCGATCTAGAGATACAAGGCTTAGAATAGTCCCTGTGCAGCCTACAAGGTCACGACACCTTCAGTAGGACATCTTATGATGAACTATGCTTCTTTCTTGACCACCTAAGACCACCCAAATTCAAGATGCCTAATTTCCAAAAGTATGATGGAAGTGGGGATCCCATTGCTCACCTGAGACTATACACAGGAACATTAAGTGGTCATGGGAATAACCCCAAACTCTTGATACAATTGTTTCAACATAACCTGACTGGGCCTGCCCTAGAATGGTTTGCCCGTTTAGACCTGAGGAAGATAACGACTTGGAATGAATTGACCATGGCCTTTCGATCCCAATATCGACACAACAGTGACCTAACTATGGATAGGTGTGCCTTAATGATGATGACCCAAGGAGAGAAAGAAAATTTCAAGAGTTACGCTCCAAGATGGAGGGAGGTAGCTACTCAAGTCAACCCCCCATTAGTGGAAAAAAAGTATCTGCAGCTGTTTGTGAACACTTTTCAAGGTCTGTATTATGAGCGTCTGTGCTTGAGCATTGGAAAGAGTTTTTCTGAGCTGATAATGCAAAGAAAAATGATTGAGAATGTGTTGAAAACTGGCAGAATCACGGACCCCTATGCTAAGACAAGTGAGGGATTCGCAAATGCGGCTAAGAAAGTAGCAATCACTCGAGGTACCGGCAAGAAAGAAGGAGAGGTATCTGCCATCCTGTCAACCCAACAGCAGCCATACTATCCCCAATATCAAGCTCGACCACCACCGCCTGCTCCTATCGTCAACATCCCTGTTGCTAACATCCAAGCACCTGCTCCTGGACCAGTTGCAACCCGACCATACACCAACCCTAATAGAAACAACCAACAAAATTGAGAATTTACCCACTTGACATGCACTCAAACAAAGGCCTACCATGAACTCCTCAAAGCCAAGCACATAAACCCTATACCCCCATGGCCATTGCCAAGCCTATTGCCTCCGACTTTCAATCCTGCCCTTACTTGTAAATATCATTCTGGGGGACAGAGGCATGACACAGAGTCCTATTTTTCTTTGAAGCATAAAATCCAAAACCTTATTGATAACAAGGTCATCAATACCTAAGAAGTAAAACCAGTCCCCGCTCCTAATGTCACGGCAAATCCCTTACTGGATCATGCTATCAACAACATCACAGAAGGAGAGGTAGATTCGGATGGCATCATAGCTGCAGAATATTTCGAGGGTGAGTCAGACACTGAGGAAGAAAGTAACTGGGAAGAGGAGCTACCGCCATGCCCTATCTATCTTTACAATGCAAGTGGAGAGCAAGATCCTCTTGACTGGCCAGTGGAAGAGCCCATAGAAGACACTCCTGCTAATACTGTGCCTACGGACGACTGAGGAAAAGAATTCCTACACCCAAGATACGCCAAAGCTGAGAACCGCCTAAAAGAGGAGCTCTTTAATTATGAAGATATGGGCTGGGGCATCAATAAGCCAAGAATACCAAACCCACTATTCAAATTCAGTGAAGGTGATCTTGATAACTTATTTGTTGAAATTGACAAAGAGGAAGCTGAAAAAAAGGAAATCAAGGAAAAGCCACCGCAAGTCTCGGAAGAGGGCCTGGCTACAAAGCGCCAAGAAGTTAAGCAAAAGAAAACTGTTTAACCAAAGGAAAGCCTTCAAGGATCCCAAGATAGGATGCGTAACCTTAATGACCCAGCTGGAGAGGGGGAAGGAAAGGGGGGCATCCCCGACTGCACTATGACCGCCCATCTCTACCACTCCGCAGTCAACGCGTTAATTCGTCCAGCACAACCGAGTGAAGAAGTTAGCGGATGAAGCATGGAGGTGGCAGGCGTGGTCCCGAAGCCCACCTGAAAAAGTGACTATCAAAGGGATGTTCTTTTATCAAACTTTGTCTTTACTTTCCTGTTAACCCTGTTTTGTCAACTCTACTCTTTACTTTTTGTTAATCAAAAGCTTGTCATGTACACAAAACCTTTGAAATGAAAGAAAAAGAATTTGAAGTTTGCATTTGTCACCTTCGGTACTTGCCCTTTCTTAGAAGTTTCTTCTCTTACTGTTATGTCTTGACTTGAAAAGGGGGATAGTACGCGCACCCTCAGCTGTGGGGATCATTTCATATCCAAAGAGAGGAGACACTAAAGAAAGGAAAAAGAGAGAGCGGATCACAGAAAAAGGGGGGCGCTCATGGCAAAGCAGCCGGCAGTTAGACCCTCGAAAGGAAGAGAAGCCATCATTTCAAATTTCCTAAATAGCAAAACAATTCCCTTGAACAGCCCACTCAAGCCATAACTAATTTTTATTCAAACACCCTAACCAGGAGCCAACCCCCACACTGGGGCAAGCACGAGTAACAAAACGATCAAACTAACATCTGCTTATCTCAAAGGATGACGCCAAAACTCCAAGGCTGAACTTCATAGACTAAGCAATCTTGTCTAAAAAGAAGAGGGGCCATCTATTCTTCTACCATATAGTTGAAGAATCCTCTTTGAAAACCCCTTTTTGAGCCAAATCACATTCCTTCGGCAAACCTATCCTAGTGATCACCGCCCACAATGAGTGAATGTAAATTTGAAAAGAAAAATGAGGAAAATGGAACATAAGAAGAAAGAAAGCTTCCTCGTAAATTGAAAAGTAGGAGACAAAGCAGTATTCCAAAAAATATATACAATGATGAGGTGCCCCGAAAACTCAACAGGCTATGCAAATAGTAGTGCTGGGGCAAAATCAAAAGAAACAATGAACCCTATATGAGTAAAAGTTTGTGCAACAATACAAAAAAGAAAAAAAAGGGAGGGGGGGAGAAAAAAAAATGGGTAAGAAGCGCCGAAAGAGTGATCACCAGCAAACCCCAGGAAGAGTACAAAATGGCAACATTTGAGCAAAACAAGCAAAAGCTTACGCAAGTTGGTTTTGGTTTATTATCACCCCCGCTAAGGAATAGAAAAACTGTTTGAGCCTACATACCCTTCACTCCTCACCCTTAACTTAGCCTAAATTACGGTCCAAAGTAAAACCTTCTCAGATTGAGGTTGAAAACTGTTTGCTCCTTTGTTAAAGGCTACTTCGATTGTCACCTAGAGAGCCTACTAGTTCAAATGTGAGGTCTCCAAGAGGAAGTCGAGCGAGTGACAGGTTCTCCCTTTTCAATAAGAGAGAGGAGATTTGGATCCAAAAATGGAAACCCTAGGAATAGGGCAACTACTATCTCGTTATAACAAGAAAAAGGCATAACAAAGAAGGGAATCTTTGAGGAAAGAGCAAAAGTCCAAAATAACCAGCTCCTGGTGGACATTCAGTTAAACCCAAAAATCTGAGCCTACCCATGGGCCTGTTTTCATAAAATTCTGTCTACCTGTGTGCTTTGCAACAACTCACCTCGTACCCACCCATCATTTCTTATGTGTTATGATTCCTACATTCCTATATTTATATTCTTGCTCGTTATGTTTCCACATGCATACGTTTGAAATAAGAGGCGCCAACACACGATCATCATCCATGCAAAAAGAAAAGATAATAATATGTATATAACTATCATACAATCATCATCTATAAAGGCCAAAATGCGGCCTCAAAATATAAACAATGTTGTTAGTTTGACAAAACTATAACTGTGTCGGCAGGTGAAAAGAGGCACCTCAAGGAGTAGGGTCATCATCCAAGTCAAAGTCATCCACATCCGGCATGTACGGAGAGGGCTGGCTGGAAGAAGCTCCAGCATCATAAGGGCCCTGGCCAAGGAGAAAACAAAAGGAAAGAAAACCTATACATTAGAACACAGAAGATGCATAAATATATAAAAAATGATGATGAATCATAAATAGTATACCCAGCAGGCCTCCATCAAAGATATGCGGGCAGTTAGAGCCTCCACCTCAGCACGATACTCATCTCGTGCCTAGCAAGCTGTTAAATACTCCTCTTCGGAAACAAATCCCTAAGCTCGATGCCATAGCTCCACTACCTCATGACCAACCACCTACCCTCCAACCACCAGGTCTAGTTGAGTAAAAGCGCCAATAGAACTTGCCCTGAAATGAGCCTCGTAGTCCACACCAGGTGGAAGAAGGAAACGGTTGCCAGGAACCCCAACTATGTAAGGAATCTCCACCCCGCCTCAATAAAATCCAAACATGTACTGGGGAGGATCCATAGAAGCACGAAAGTCGGTATGTAGCTACCGCCAATGATGCTCTCCCAAATACGTCTCCCATGAAAAAGGGCCCTAGAAAGTGACCCGCGACATGGACAAAAGGATAAGATCCTCATACTGGCATACTAAGAAGATCGGTGGTATGGCACCCAAGACACATCCTGGGGTCTCAGCAGCTCCAGGTTAGCCCGGAGGGTGACAAAATTAGTAAGCAAGGACTGCTAGACTACCTACTATCTGGCCCATCTCGTGGCCCGGGGGAATGCATCGACAATTAGTACCTCTAGCCGGCGAATAGGCAGGTACTCATAACTCCACCATATCAGAAATGGCCAAAACCCCGTCAGACTCCCTTATGCCCCGGATGTCCTCACACTCATCCCTCGTAAGAAACTGGAAAAAGTAAAGACGCCCCAATCCACAAAGTCCAGTGCATCCAAGTTTGCTACCAGGCTCACCAAAGGTAGAGGAACGGTCAACTTATTATTACTGCAGAAGCAACTAAAGATGACATATAATACCAACCGGCGCCTCATGATGACCTAATCAGCTGGGGAGGGCTCGAGAGCAAATGTTGTCTCCGTTGGGCATAAAAGTGAAGCCGAAAAGCTCGAGCCTGCAATCCCTAGCAGACCCAGGAGAAGACGTGCCTCATCTAGAGTCATGGCCAGCAAGGAAATTGGGACACCTCCAAAAGACAATCCAGTAATCATAGCCCAGTCAATGGGAGTAGGCCTTAGGTCAAAGCCTACTAAGTGTACAGTCCCAGTCTCCCCAAACCACCGCTCCAATAGCCCAACCGCTATCCGATGATCAAGCCTATCTGTCTGAAGCGTCATAAAAGCGCCGAAGCTGATCTGGTGTAGGAAATCCTGATAGGATGGGGCCGACGCCTGCATAGCTCTCAAGGCTGAAATATTGGCCCCTCTGAATGAACTGTGAGTTGACGATGGCATCTAACCATAACATGACTATAAGCTCGGATGGTAAGCCAAGTCTCCCAACGGTGGGACATCGGGGATCGCTAACTGATCGTCCGTCAAGGAAGTATCGCTCTGTCTATCTCGAACAAATGCCATGCCATATCCCGTCCGCTGGTAAACAACCAAATCAACGTCATCCTCAACTCTCTTGTTCGGAGCAACCAGGGGCTGCGCCGTCACAAAACTACCACTGGAGGCTGTCCTGCTCGAAGACCACTAGGGTCGACTACTACCACCTCGGGTAGAACCGCTCCTGTTGTGGCTGCCCTCCCCTGGTTCGATCCGCGGTGCCTTCCCGTGGCGCCTCCTGTTAGAACCATCACCATCTGCCTCCGACCTCCTGAAAAAGTAACGATATACAGAAAATTGAGCAGTCACCAAATATATATGAAAATTAAAATGATAAATATGTCAAAAAAAAAAGAGAAAAAAAAGTGAGAAGAAAAGAACGAAGGAAAAAGAAAAAAGAAGAAGAAAAAAAGAGGAAAGAAAAAAGAAGAAGAAAGGAAAAAAGGCTAAGGTCTCATCCATTTCTCTTTCTAAATTTAAAATTGGTTCCACGGGCATTCTCCCACAAAAGCCCTGTTACAAAATGTTTTTAACGGTTTTCTGAGCTTTTTCTTCAAAAAGTCTCATTTCAAAATTTCAAACCAGTTTCTTGGGCTTTCTCCTCAAAAGCCCTGTTTCTAAATCTGTTTAACGGTTTTCTGAGCTTTTTCATCAAAAAGTTTCAATTTAAAATTTCAAACCAGTTTTTCAGGCTTCTCCCTCAAAAGCCTTGTTTCAAAATGTTTCAATGGTTTCTGAGCTTTTTCCTCAAAAAGTTTCATTTGAAAAAAAAAAACCTTAAACCAGTTTCTTGAGTTTTCTCCCTCAAAAACCCTGTTTCAAAGTGTTTCCAAAAGGTTTTCAAGCTTCCTCCTCTAAAAGCCTCATTTCAAAATTTCAAAACGGTTTCTCGGGTTTTCTCCTTCAAAAGCCCCGTTCCAAAGTTTTCTACGATTTTTCTAAGCTCTAAATTGGTTTTTCGGGTTTTCTCCTTCAAAAACCCTACTCCTAAAAGCTTTATAGAACTTCGATTTCTCTGGGGTTTCTCCTTCAAAAGCTCAATTCTAAAAACTATTTGCTTTTTCCAAGAATTTTGAAGTTGGATGTCAAATTTTTTAAAGGCACAATACTTTTTGAAAATTTCGACAAGGTTTCGCCTTAAAAAGTTACTACCCTAAAATTCAACAAGCTACAAGCAGTCTGAGGCATCTCGAACCTTTAACCACGTCAACCAAAACAATCCCATCCTCTGCAATACACGTCCCTTTCTCAAACATAATTTTTTAAGTCAACTTCATTGGTTTTTTAAATTTTTTGGTTTCATTTTTGTTTCATAAAATTCTGGGAAAAATCTTAGAACATTCAAAAATATCACCACAATGTTCCGAAAATGTCCTAGAATTTTTCAACCTTCAACAAGATCAATTTTCTATTTTTTCTCAATTTTTTCTATTTTTCATAATTTCTAAAAATTCAAAATTTTAAATTTTTTCAAAAAATTACGTAACTTCATATGGCTGTTCTATACATTTTTCTAAGACTCTCTATACAAAAATCATATACAAACACACAATACTCGGGCCTATAGAAACGATTTTTCCAACCCTACAAGAAACTCATTTTCATACACATGAAAAATCACCCCAAACACACTCATATCTTCACCAAATCACAAAAACAATTAACCCATTGTGTTCTAAAGGTCCTAAAACATAGATTTGCACTGATCATTTGCGAAAAACGAAAACATATGCATCGAAATCGACAAAGTTTCAAAAAAGCTAACCTTTGGGTTCTCTAGCGAGAAATAAGCTTCCTGACGAGAATCCAGTGACGAGGACGACTTCCGGCGAATACTCGATGTCTGCCGACACTTCTCCAAGGATAGTGGATCGAAATCCCTCGAACACTTTCAAAGAAAACTCTCAAATCACCTTCAAAACTCAAAACACGCAATGAAGAAATGCGAAATTGCTATGTTTTAAAACCCACAACCTAGCGTATATAGCAGATGCGCTAGAAGAAAATTCCAACTAGCGCATGTGCTATATGCACCAGGGTTCCATTAGACCAAGCGTATGTACCACACGCACCCGGTTCTTCAGCTTCCCGCCAAAATTGACTTTCAATCTTCCAAATGTCAAGAGTCACTTCTGAAGCTTTCAAAAGCCCAAAAGTTGAACTTTCAAAAATTTTTCTTACAACAGTCAAGTGTTCTAAGATGTACTTTGTCAAACTGGCAACTTAAATCCTAATCCAAATGTTCAAAACACAAAGCGTTTCAAAATTCAAAATTTTTCAAACCAGCGACCCGCAAGGAGTCTGAAACATTTCAAGCTTACCGGGTTATCATCCCTCCGATCACCTTGCGACCAAAAAGGGATTCTTACTTTGTTATTTTTCTACCTTCAATAAGAAAAAACAGAAAAAGAGGGGCAGTTGTAAACACCCCATTTTTGCCTGCTTGGCAATCTCCAACCCAATCGGACCCAGTTTTCAAATATCAGAACACATGCAAGCCCAAGACGGGTCTTTCAAACTCTAATCCAGTCAGCTAGTCGCTTCCCAGGCCCACAAGGTCCTGCTGAAGCCATAAACACCATCATGATCCTAAGCATTCCAGGCAACCTTTTGACACCGTGTGGTCTCAGGAACCAACGCCATCCAGGTAGCTTCCTAAGATCGGGCGATCTCGGGGAACAACACCTTATCAAATTCTAGATGGTTCACTTCTGGCGCCTGCTAGCCCGCTAATGTAAAATGTTCATCAATTGGTAGTTCTCTGAGACCAACAACACCATCACAGGTAGCTTTTTGAAACCAGGCATTCTCAGAAACCAACACCACCCTATAGGTAGCTCTCTGAGACCGGGCAGTCTCAAGCACCAACGCTGCACAGGTAGTTTTCTGAGACCGAGCGGTCTCGGGAACCAACACCTAGGTCAACACTAGCGCCTGCTAGCCTGACTAGGTGAAAAATGACCAAACCTGCCCCTTGGGCCTCTAGGCACGTTTTGAGAAAGTTCAAAATCCCTCAAAACGGTAAGTCCACCCTTCCAAAGTGCTACTAAGAATTTAGGCGTACTCTGTACGCCATTTGGTCCAATTCCGATTCCATTTCAGCTAACTCCAATCAAAATAACCGTTTTTCCCCTAAACGCCCCAACATCGCACAAATTCCACCAAACAGCGAAAGACTCTCTCGGAATCATCCCTAAATGACCAGGTACGCTTAACATAACACTCCGATCCATTCCTGACCATTTTCAACCAAACCTGGCCAAAATAATCATTTTGCCCTTGACGACCCCAACGCGCCCCGAAACAACACCAGTACTAGAATATTGAATGACGGGTCTCATTGTACACCCCTGTTTAGTCTAAAGAGGACCTTACAATACTAAAAACCCTCAACTCAATAAAAGTTCCCTGGAGTGTCTCGCAGACGCTCTGCCAAAATTGCATTTTCTCTCGATTCCCTGGTTATAACGCACCGTCAAATGACTTGAGAAATGCGTAAACCAAAGAATTTCCAAAAGCTCGTTCATAAGTCTTTCCATCGACACTACTCGATTAGATAGATCGCTCCCTAAAATCCTTCATCGCGTAGCTCAAAAATTGCTATTTTCAGCCACCCCTGGAGAGTCTCACAAACACTATGCCAAGATTGACTTTTTTTCTCAATTCCCTTATTATAACGCACCGTCAAACGACTTGAGAAATGTGTAAATTAAGGAATTCTCGAAAGTATTTCCAGAGTACTTTCCATCGGTACAGTCCTATCGGAGAGATCGCTTCCCAAAGACCTCGATCATATGGCACAAAAACAGCTACTTTTGAACCCATGCGGAGCATATCATAGACGCTTTGCATATATGCGATTTCATGCACATTTCCCGAGATGATATCTCACACTTCCAAACACCATTCAAACTTTTCAAAAACTTGAAAGTTCACGAGAAATCCTAGGAGAACACCGTAGATACAATCGATTCCTCCAAAACCTTCCCGGTTGGCTCCATTATCGAGGCAAAGTTTAAATGAACACTCCCAATGACGGAGCGTATGCTACATGTGCCCAGATTTTGATCAGATCGACTAAACTTCGATTAACCGTCAAGATTTAGCCAGCACATTAGGTGCCACGTGGCATTATGCTAATGGAACAGTACTGGTGCATGTACCACATGCGCCAGGCCTTTCCAAGCTTGCTTATAAATATAGGCCTCCTCCTTTGCATATTCCAGAATTGAAAATGATAGCAAAACTCAGAACCTCGAATTTCTATATACCTCTCACACTTCAACCACTTAGGGTAGATTCCACTTCCTTCTAACCCATACACCTCACCTACATAGCCTTCCATACCATAGAATACCTCATTCTAGCCCCTCAAGCACACTTAAAACCATCCTAGCTCAAGTCAAAACATCTATAGAAGATTACAAGTGTACTGAAGGCAAAAGGTGGTATTTCTTTTATATTTTTGTCTTTCCCTACTCCTCCCTTCTCCCTCTTAGCCCACTTAGGCTATTCTCTATTTTAATCCTCATCTTCTACCCCCACTTTCTTGTATGCTTGAAGCAAGAGAGGTCTTAGTTCATGCCTAAAGAAAAGTTAATGAGAGCCACCGTGTAGGAGGGCTCCCACTAGCCTACTTTAAGATGGTATGGCCTTGGACCCCCTCGATTATGTAGTGTAACCTAAAGACTTGTATGAATTCATGACCCCCTTTTGCATATAGTTATATAGTCCATCTTTTGCATGCTTGGATTTGTCTTTATGTTTATGACCATATTGATCAAGTCTTCACTATCCCCATTTCTATGTCATCTTCAAGCCTCCTATTCAAATGTTCTCTTAAAAGTGGTTTAAGAGTTAACCCCCTTGAAGTTTAGAATGAGACTCTAAGAAATCATGCCTTAGGAAACCTCCCCATGAACCCTTAACTCACACTTTTGCATCTTTGCATTCTAACTTGTGTAAAAAATGATTTTCAAACACTCTAATTTCCATGGTTTCTATTCTCTCAAGTTTAGTGGTTGGAACGGCCCCATGGAACCCTCTCTTGAGTGGTCTTCCTTTTATATTGGCCACAAAAGCCCTAATTTGTTAGAATGATTCCGTTCTCTTTCTATTCTTGCGCAAAAATAATTTTCAAACCCTTTGATTTCTAAGGTTTCTATTCCCTCAAGTTTAGTGGTTGGATTGGCCCCATGAAACCATCTCTTGAGTGGTCACCCTTTTACGTTAGTCATAGGAACCTTAACTTATTAGGATAGTTTCCTTTAAAAAACGGTTTTCAAAATCTTCTTCTCAAAAATGGTTTTCAAAGGGTCATTCTCTCCATCTTTGCATTAAAAATGATTTTTCAAAAGCTATCATCATTGTGTTGATTTTTGAAATCCCTACTCTTTTCGGGATAAAGGTTATAATGGTCCTAAGAAAACCTTCTTCAGAATGGTTTTCAAACACCAACCATAAAAACCATATCCTTGGATAGAGCCAAATTTTCGTGGAAATGATCTTCAAAAGAATTGTCTACCAAAATCCTTTGCATAACACGATTTGTTTTCTAAAACTCCTTTCAAAAATGCATAAAACCACCTTTTAAAACCATCTTCTAATCCAACCCTAGGTTAACTTGACCCTAGTTGTCCAAACCTAGGTTAACATAACCCAAGTTAGTTAACCTTAGGTCACCTTAACCCTAGGTTAACCAAACCCTAGTTGATTAACCCTAGGTCACCTTAACCCTAGGTTAACCAAACCCTAGTTAATTAACCCTAGGTTAACCAAACCCTAGTTAATTAACCCTAGGTCATCTCAACCTTAGGTTAACCAAACCGTCGTTGATTAACCCTAGTTCAACTTAACCCTAGTTGTCCAAGCCTTAGGTTAACCTGACCTTAGTTAGTTAACTTTAGGCCACCTTAACCCTAGGTTAACCTAACCCAAGTTAGTTAATCTTAGGTCACCCCTAACTTTGGGCCAACCCAACCTAGGTTAGTATACTTCAAGGTTCCAACTCATGGAATCCTTTTAAATGATCTTTTTATTTAAAACTATTCCCATAACCCATTTTTCCAAAATCTCCTATCCCATTGAGATTTCAAAAACCAACTCCATAACCTTTTTCAAATACTCCTACACTCTATCTTTAAATTATTTCCAAAAATATTTTCAAGAACTCACAATCCTAAGTTGTCCCTACCCCTTTTATGGTTAGGGATCCCAAGGGAAAGTGATACATTAAGTTCAACTTTCAAGGTTATCCATATTAGAGTTCCAAAGTCCTAGGTGTTTTCAAAAACCACTTTTAAAAACTTTTCAAAAACCAATTTACTAAAACACTCCAAAATCATACCTCCAAGGTTTTCAAAACAAGGCTTCAAAACATTTTCAAAACTCTCTTGAGTTATTTCGAAGCACTTCCAAAACCCTATTTCAAGAGTGCCAAAAACCTTCAAGTTCTATTCCAAAAACACTCTAACATCTGATTTCAAAACTCTCAAGTCCCATTTTCCAAAGATCTCGAAGTGTCTTCACATCTTTCCAAAGATCTCAATGTGTCTTCAAAACGTTCTGAAGGCCTTAATGCTCCTATTTTCCATCAGGCTCTTGCCCGAACTACGAATGACCTGACTCTCGCCAAATGAAATATGTAGGCAACCGAAAATAGTGCGGCCATAACTTCTACGTCAACCCTAATCCCCTTTCCAAAAATTTCTATCAATTCAAAGTTTCTATTTCAAACTTCTTTAAAACTCTTATGTTTTTAAACTTCTTCCCAAAACTTGAATCATGCATCATGCATCATTCATCTAAAAAGTGATGACTAAACCCCGTTTTCAAACCTCTAAAGTGGATATTAAGTGGACAATGATAACCGGTTATTCTAGTGAGTAAACGAAGGGTAATTAGACATGTAGGTACCGAAAGGGCAGGGTAGAGTGATGATCTTAGGATATCTTCCCTACACTAACCAACCCCCAAACCATAGATTTCTATTTTCGAATGACCAAAATGGAGTTACTTTCAAAAAGGGTTTAAAACTTTCTAAAGGTTGCCAAACAACCTATTTTTTTAAAAACCCTCTCTTGAGGAAGTTTTTCAAAACCTTTTTTCAAAAATACTAAGTTTAATCTCCAGATTATACTTAGTTTTAGGTGCCCTAACTCACCTTAATCAAGTTAGGTGGTGACTCCTATTTTTCTACAAAGCCCTTAATCAAACCAATTTCAAGATCAAACCTAGTCGCACTCGTCCTTTTAGGAGGATGAGTTCAAATGACAAAGTTTCGTGCTTTTTCCCGAGCCGAAAGAACTTGGTCCAAAAATCGGGGCCCGACACTAGAGACACGTGTCGATAAAAATTGCAAAAGGAGTAACCAACTAATGTCAAGGAATCAGATGGTTTACTTAGATAAATGCTGAGACATTGATATGCCTTGCAATTACCAAAACGATAAACTATCTTGATTTTGATGTCAAAAGTCTGGCTCGACTTTGTAATGATTATTCTTCCTAAAGTGTGCTAGGTTTGAATGTCTTATTTGCGTGTTTATCTTTACTTGTAAATATGACTAATATTTATTTTGCAGATATTTCATATTTTTCAAAAAAAAACAAAATAAAAACATAAACAAACAAACAAAAACATGCATAAGACCGAGGAGCGTACAATTTGAATGCACTTGAGATTTACAAAAGAGGTTTGCGTATCTTTTATAATTTTGTACAGTTTTATGTGAAATACAAATATAGATTTTGAAAATTTGTTGAAACATATTTTAATTCACCTTAGCACATTTTTTGTTTTATCTTTTTTTTTAATACAATTGCAAGATTTTATCTTAACATATAGAAAGAGACTATTTTACATCACTTATTATCATATCATAATAAGTTTATTATTTTTACATATTGTACAATTTCATCCTTACAAAAATGGAGATTATTCACCAAATAAGTTTTAAAGTCAATCACGCCTTTCGGAGTGTTTATATTTACTTTTGATGAATTTTTTCTGCATCACTCTTTTAATAGCTCCACTATACTTGTATTTGACTCAATTGTTTGAATTGTTACGGTTATTGAATATATTGAATTTTTATAACCTTAAGCAGTTGTGCACTTTCAAAAATAAATCGAGATCATCTTTGATCATTTGAGCCACAGATTTCTTTGTTGACATAATTCTCTTGGAACCATCTTTAGGCCTTTTTTTTTTTTTTTTTTTTGTCTCTTGCTACATATATCATTGCTAAAGTTTCGTCCCTAAATACGAAAACACAAATATCTTCACTTGTGTAAGAAGAATTAAGAAAGGGGGTGATGTATTTGCAATGTAAAAAAACAAATTAGTAATGAAGGGAAAAAAAAAAAAAAACAAAGGAAAAAGGGAAGTAAAAAGAAAAAAATTAAAAAAATAAGAAAAAATAAGAGGTTGGCTATTGAAAAAAATATCAAATCAAATCAAATGAAATAAAGAAAATTGAAGATATGTATTCATTTATCAATATATGCCATGATCACACATAATATGAACCTTGTATCCCCTTTTTCTCCCTACCTTAAACCTCATGGCCAAGTTACAATCTGAACAAAGTTTTCGAGAATTTGATGTATACATTACTTATTCATTCACTTTGTAGAGATCATTGTCGCGCCTCGGTTTTTGGACCACCAAGTCCTTTCGGCTCGGGAAAACACAGAACTCTGTCATTAGAACTCATCCTCCTAAAAGAACGAGTGTGACTAGGTTTAAACTTGCAATTGGTTTTATTAAGAGTTTTTTAGAATAATAGGAGTCACCACCTAACTTGATTAAGGTGAGTTAGGTCACCTAAAACTAAGTATTAATCCGAATATTAAACTTAGGGTTTTTGAAAAAGGTTTTGAAAGACTCCCTCGAGAGAGGGTTTTTAAGAAAATAGGTTGTTTAGAAACCTTTAGAAAGATTCAAGCCCTTTTTGAAAATAACTCCATTTTAGTCATTCGAAAACAGAAATCTATGGTCCGGGGGTTGGTTACGTGTAGGGAAAATATCCTAAGATCATCACCCTACCCTGCCCTTTCGATACCTACATGTCTAATCACCTTTTATTCACTCACTAGAATAACCGGTTACCATTATCCACTTAATATCCACTTTAGAGTTTTCAAAACAGGGTTTGGTCATCACTTTTTGGATGAATGATGCATGATGCAAGTTTCGGGAAGAATATTTGAAAACATGGAGGTTTTGAAGGAGTTTAGAATAGAAATATTGAATTGATAGAAACTTTTGAAAAGGGGATTGGGATTGAAATAGAAGTTATGACTGCACCATTTTAGGTTGCTTACGTATCTCATTGGGTGAGAATCAGGTCATTCATAGTTCGGGCAAGAGCTCGATGAAAAATAGGTGCATTAGGGCCTTTTGAATGTTTTGAAGACACATTGAGGTCTTTGAAAAGTTTTTGAAGATGCTTTGTGGTCTTTGAAAAAAGAGAACTTAAGAGTTTTAGAAAAGACCTTTGAAATAGGACTTGAGATGTTTGAAATGTTCTGAAATTGGATTTGAAAATGATTTTGAATGTTCTTGAATTTGAATCAAGGGAGTTTTGAAGTAATTTTGAAACAACTCAAGGGAGCTTTAGAAAAGTTTTGGAGTCTTGTTTTGAAATCTTTGGAGGTAGAGTTTTGGAGTGTTTTAATAAACTGGTCTTTGAAAAGCTTTCGAAAGTGGTTTTTGAAAATACTTAGGACTTTGGAACCCTAATATGGATAACCTTGAAAGTTATTCTTGATATACCACCTTCCTTTGGAGTCCCTAACCATAGAAGGGGTAGGGACACCTTAGGTTGTGAGTTCTTGAAAACGTTTTTAGAAATGATTCAAAGATAGAGTGTAGGAATATTTAAAAAGGTTATGGAGTTGGTTTTTGAAATCTCAAGAGAGTAGGAGGTTTTGGAAAAATAGGTTATGAGAATAGTTTTAAATAGAGAGATCATTTAAAAAGGGGTCCCTGAGTTGGAACTTTGAAGCATACTAACCTAAGTTGGGTTGGCCTAAGGTTAGGAATGACCTAAGGTTAACTAACTTGGGTTAGGTTAACCTAGAGTTAAGGTGACCTAGGGTTAATTGACTAGGGTTTGGTTAGTCTTAGGGTTAAGGTGACCTAGGGTTAACTAACTTGGGTTAGGTTAACCTAGGGTTAAGTCAACTCGGACAACTAGGGTCAAGTTAACCTAGGGTTGGATAACTAGGGTCAAGTTAACCTAGGATTGGATTGGAAGATGGTTTTGAAAGGTGGTTTCATGCATTTTTTAACAGAGTTTTTGGAAAACAAATCATCTCATGCAAAGGACTTTGACTTTGGTAGACAACCCTTTTGAAGATTATTTTTATGAAAATTTGACTTTAGCCAAGAATATGGTTTATATGGTTGGTGTTTGAAAACCATTCCAAAGAAGGTTTACTTAGGACCATTATAACATTTCTCTTGACAAGAGTAGGAATTTCAAAAATTAATATAACGATGACAACTTTTGAAAAGCCATTTTTAATGTAAAGATGAAGAGAATGGACTTTTGAAAACCATTTTTGAGAGAAAGATTTTGAGAACCATTTTTAAAAGGAAATCATTCTAACAAGTTGAGGTTCCTATGGCCAATGAAAAGGGAGACCACTCAAGAGAGGGTTCCGTGGGACCATTCCAATCACTAAACTTAAGAGAATAGAAACCTTAGAAATTAAAGAGTTTGAAAACCATTTTTGTGCAAGAATAAAAAGAGAAGGGAACCATTCTAACAATTTAGGGCTCCTATAGCCAATATAAAAGGGAGACCACGCAAGAGAGGGTTCCATGGGGCCATTCCAACCACTAGACTTGAAAGAATAAAAACCTTGGGAATTAGAGAGTTTGAAAACCATTTTTATGCAAGTTGGAATGCAATGATGCAAAAATGGGAGTTAGGGGTTAATAGGGGAATTTTCTAAGGCATGATTTCCTAGAACCTCATTCTAAGCTTCAAGGGACCAACTCTTAGAACCACTTTGAAGGGAATATTGAGCTTGAAAATGATATGTAAATAAGAATAGTGTAAGCTTTGAAAAACATGGTTATGAACATGAAAATAAAACCAAGCACACAAGACATGAACAAGATAGCAATATGCAAGAGGGTTATAAATTCATACAAGGCTTTAGGCTACACCACATAATCAAGGGGCTCCAATGCCATACCATCTTAAGGTAGGTTAGTGAGAGATCCCCCTACACGGTAGCTCTCAATAACTTTCCCCTAGGCATGAACTAAGAGCCCTCTTGCTTCAAGCATGCAAGAAAGCGGGATAGAAAATGGGGATTAAAATAGAGAATAGCCTAAGTAGACTAGGAGGGAGAAGAAAGGAGTGGGAGAAGACAAGAATATAAAAGAAATACCACTTTTTGCCTTCAATACACTTGTAATCTTCTATGGATGTCTTGATTTGAGCTTGGAGGTCTTGAAGTGTGCTTGAGGGGCTGAAAGGAGGTGTTCTATAGTGTAGAAGGCTATATAGGTGAAGTAGTTTTTGCAGAGTTTTGCTATCAATTTTAAATCTAAAATATACAAAGGGGGAGGCCTGTATTTATAGGCAACCTGGGAGAGGCCTAGCACATGTGCTATATGCACCTAACTAAAATTTGCCCTAGCACATGTATCACATGCGCCAGTACTGTTCCATTACCAAAATGTCACGTGGCACCCATTGTACTGGTTAAATCTTGACGGTTGATCGAACTTTGGTCGATTTGATCAAAATCTGGGCGCATGTAGCATACGCTCCGTTATTGGAAGTGTTCATTTAAATTTTGCCTCGATAATTGAGCCAACCGGGAATGTTTCGGAGGAATCAGTTACATCCACGATGTTCTCCTAGGGTTTCTCGGAACTTTCATGTTTTCAAAAAGTTCAAATGGTGTTCAGAAGTGCAAGACATCATATCGGGAAGTGTGCATAAAATTGCATCTCTGCAGAGCGTCTATGATACGCTGCATGGGGGTTCGAAAGTAGCTATTTGGTGTCGCATGATCGGGGCCTTCAGGAAGCGACCTTTCCTATCGGACCGTACCGATGGAAAGTACCCTAGAAATACTTTTGAGAATTTTCTAATTTACACATTTCTCAAGTCATTTGACGGTGTGTTTTAATTAGGGAATTGGAGAAAATCAACCTTGGTAGAACGTTTGTGAGACACTCCAAGGGTTGCCGAAAGTAGTAGTTTTCAAGCCATGCGATGAGAAGCTTCGGGAAGCGATCTATCTGATCTAGCCGTATGATGGAAGGACCTGTGGACGAGCTTTCGAGAATTCTCTGGTTTACGTACTTCTCAAGTCATTTGAAGGTGCGTCATAACCAGGGAATCGGGGGAAAAGGCAATTTTGGCGGACAGGGAACTTTTATCAAGTCGAGGGTGTTTAGTGTCGTAAGGTCCTTTTTAGGTTAAACAGGTGTGTATGACAAGATCCGCCGTTCAAAATTCTAGGACCGGTGTTATTTTGGGGCGTGTTTGGGTTGTTAGGGGTAAAATAGTCATTTTAGCCGGGTTTGGTTGAAAATGGTCAGGAATGGATCAAAGTCTAATGTTAAGTGTGTCGGGTCATTCAGGGATGATCCCGGGAGAGTCTTTCACTATTCGGTGGGATTTGTGCACTGTTGGGGTATTCAGGGGTAAAATGGTCATTTTGACCGGAGTTAGCCGTAATGGGACCAAAATTAGACTGAATGGCCTGCGGAGTACGCCTAAATGCTTAGTAGCATTTTGGAAGTGTAGACTTACCGTTTTGAGGGATTTTAAACTTTCTCAAAATGTGCTTGGAGGCCTAAGGGGCAGGTTTGATTATTCTTCACCGAGTCAGGCTAGCAGGCGCTGACGCTAACCTGGGTGTTGGTTCCTGAGACCGCCCAGCCTCAAAAAACTACTTGTGCAGTGTTGGTCCCTGAGACCGTCCGGTCTCAGAGAGCTACCTGTAGGGTGGTGTTAATTTCTGAGAAGGCCTGGTCTCAGAAAGCTTCCTGTGAGGGTGGTGTTGGTCCTCGAGAACGCTTGGTCTCGGAGAACTACCAAATGATGGACATTCTACATTGGCGAGCTAGCAGGTGCCAAAAGTGAACCGTTTGAAATTTGACAAGAACAGGTCCCTAAGATTGCCCGATCTCGGGAAGCTACCTAGATGGCGTTGGTTCTCGAGACTGCCCGGTCTCGGAAAGCTGCGTAAAATGCCTAGGGGCATGATAATGTTTATGGTTTCGATTGGGCCTTATGGGACCGAGAAGCGATTAGTTGACTGGATTGGAGTTTGAAAGACCCGTCTTGGGCTTACATGTATTGTGATGTTTGAAAACTGGGTCCGGTCGGGCCGGAGATCGCCGAGCGGGCAAAAATGGGGTGCTTACAATCATTTATCTGTTGCTTGTGTGATTTTAACATTGAGTATTTTTTCATAGAACTATGCTAAGTTGTCTCTCACTTTATATATTCACATCATTTTGTTATGTTTGTCTCTTTTGATTTTACGATACATTTACTCTTTCACAAGGACAACCAATGTGAGATGCCTATTTTCTTTCTTTTTGAGAGAATATCTAGTGAGATTGAATCAAAGCTCAAAGGATGTATTTGTGTTTTTATGTTGTCATACTTTCCTTATCATATAATGATCACATACACACAAAAGTCTCTCATATGTTGTTTTAAAACATTATCTTGCTTCATTTATTAACGAGTATGATATACAGAATAGCATGTATTTTGATACATGTAATATTTTTTTCTCATTATCCTCACTTGCAGGTCACATTTTGATGTTTATGGATACCATCACTGGAAATCCTCACGAGACACCATTTGTCTACTAGGAATAATCTAAGCGTTTAAAAGCTTGGTGCATATGTTAAATGCATTCGTAATCCCTACGAAAGTGGAACCTATCTTTTTAAGTGTGTTTATTATTTTGCTAGGGACTAGGAAAAGCTTAATTGGGAGTGTGATTATACTCTAAAAAGTATAATCATAGTATCTAATTGTAAGCTATTATTAGTATTTATTTATATATTATTTATCATTTTAATATAATTTTGATCTTTTTTTATATTTTTTGTTTGTTGTGTAGATTTGAAGCTAACACCGAACAAAATGAAGTCGATAAGCACACAAACATTTATTCGAGTGTTAATTTGATGTATTATATTATATTATATTTATATATATTAGTGGATATAATATATATATATATATAAATTAGTGGATATATGTTATATTTATATATATATTTATCAGTGGATATTATATATATATAAATTAATGGGTATAATATTATATATATTTATAAATTAGTGGTATAATATTATAAATATATATAAGTTAGTGGTGTAATTAAAAAATATATATAAGTTAGTTGTGTAGTTAAAAAATAATAAAAAAAAATATTTTCAAAAAATAATAAAATAATTTCATTTCATCTCTTATAAATAGGAAAGTCATGGAAAGGAAAAAGGGAGCTTCAAAAAAGAGCCAGAGAAAAAGTTCAGAGAAGAGAAAGTTCAAAACCAGAGAGCTACACATTTAGTTATTTCATTTTCAGGTTAGATTTTCAGTTGGTTTGTTAGTGTTTTTAGTCAATTTTTAGTCTTTTCTTTACTGTTATTCTGCTGCAATAAAAATTTTTATTTATGAAGTCATTTTCTTTCAAATAATGTATTTTTATTATCATGAGTAGTTAATTTAATTCTTGGAACCAATTATAAAGATTATGTGACGATATTGGGATGATTAATTAAGGTTTGTCTTTTTATTCCAGATTTATTCGAAAACTTAGAGTTTTTCACACGTTCGGTATATTGCATGCTTGGACACGGACACGTATATTTTATGCACATAATGGTTTTTTATTTTGTAAACAAATTTAAAATAGGAGTAGTGTAATTAATGTAGGAGTAGTGTAAAAGAAAAGTAAATGCTAGTTTACTTATCACTTTTCAGAGGCTAGTATATTTTATGCGGGTCGTCTGTCTGGTATATTTTTAGGTTTAAACCTCTGGTAGAAACCTAAGGCTCTTAATCTTAATCTGGAATGAATTACTCTTATATTCTTGATAATTAAAATCTAGATCACTTGAAAAATTTAGACTTTTAATTATGTTTGTAATACTTTCTCTATTGGCAAAGCAGCTAGTATATGCCAATCAATGGTGAGAGTCTTTGATAATAATTTAATAAGTATCTAGCTAGAACCTTTAAAAACATGTGTCTTTAATTATATTTGTTATACTTATGCTCTGACAAAACATTACTTAGTGTTATGAGTCGATGGTGAGAGTTCATGATTTTAATGTAATATTTTAGTATTTGGTTATCATTGAAAATTCTCATCTATTAGTTTATGAACTTTAAGAAGGCCAAACGATTGACAAATAGTAAACCTGTATTGATCAACTCCAAGAAAGTCACGTGATTGAATCAATTGAATCCAAGACTATTTTTAATCCTTTTTTTTTTTTTTTTGCAGTCTAATTTAACAACCATCAAATCTCTCAAAAGTAAATATTTTTCTTTTTGATACTATTTCTATAACTTTTGTCTAACTCTCATCAGCAAGAGTTGAAATTCGAACCGGTTGGTTTAAGTTCTAACTTAAGCCGTCTGTGACGCTTCTGTATCTAGTATGCTTAATCGGTATCTAACCTATTACCTGGGGTGAATTCTGGCACCTACCATCCGCAACTGTGACATTTCACATAATTTAGAATTCTATTCCCCGCAAATCGACCCCGTTTTATCGAGCTATTTTAATTGCTACTTCGCCACACTTAGATTTGGTTGTTTAAATTCTCACAATCTGAGTATAAATAAATAATTTTTAGCACCATAATTGAGAAATACAAGCAGGAGCCATGGTACTCATATTCATAAGATAGTTCCATCCCTGCATACCTCCTTTGAACAACAAAGAATAAAGAGCTGCTTCCCATGACTCAGGAATGGCTTCTAAGCTTTGTCCCAACTATAAGAAAATGGACTATATAATCTGGTAATTACAGAAATAATGCGCTTGGTTTATAAGATACTTTCTTTTTGTTTGAGAAAAATGGCCCATGAAGTACTCCCTCTCCAAGTATTTTCTGAGTAATCCGGTATTTATACATATTCTAATCTATGCAATTATCTTCATACCAAACCCATCAATTAGTGAAAGAAAAAAATATATATATTAAAAGCTGTCAATGCTGTCTTTTCAATCCAGTGAAATTATCTTCTTACTTAAAGCTTACAATATTCTCTCAAGTATTTTCAGACTAATGTGGTATTTAGATTCTAATATATTATCTGCATACCTAACCCATCAATTAATGGAAGAAAAAAATATTAAAAGTGCTACTGCTCTCTTTTTCACCTATCGAAACTATCTTCTTACCTAAAGCGTTACAATATTCTCTCGTGGTGGTGTTGCTTGTCACCCAAAATTCCGAAATATATAGTCACAGATTTAACCAATTATACTAAACAAGAATGTAAACAATATAGAAACTCGAAGCAAGTACAATAAAACCACTATTGTATATACATATTCATACTTCCATGGAATAAGAGAGAAGCTACTGGCACTGGCAGGCGGACAGGATTTGTGTTCAGGGGTGCCAAAGTAAATGTTTTTAAATTTTGTAGGAATTAAGGTAAAATTGCTTAAATTTTCTTTGGGGTGTGGGGCAATTCCCTATATTTTATTGTAAATACCTAAAAATCTAGAGGAAGTACAAAAAAAATTTGAAAGTTCTGAGGGGAGGTGGTGGCCTCCGCCCGCACCCTCTGGGACCACCAGTTGGGTAGTGCCCTGAAAGTGAAGGCTACAAATATTACAACTACTGAAACCTAATAAACACATACAATTTTAAGAGGAGGATTCAGATACTACACTCGTTGTCACAACACGTATCATATATGTATGCAAACGTATTCTACAATTTTTAATTTTTTTAAATTTTAGATATCATGTCTATCACCGACATAAACATAAAAGGCATTGTCCGTTTGAATAAAATAACTTGAGATTCAGTTATGATATAAAATCAACGTGATTTATACCTAATTTAAAATTGTATAGTTTCAAATTTAATTCATTATCCTCAAATTAAATATTTTTATAAAATGTCTTCGCTATGTCGTGTGTTACATTTTTCTTTTTTTATAATCATCATGTCACGTGTACTTGTTGTGCGGTATTTGTTTTGCGTGTTCATGCATTTTAAACTGATACTGTGCAACTACTGAGATTTTGAACAATAAAAAATAAATAAATAATTAAGTATTCGTATTCAACACCCAATAGGAGTTTTGCAAGGCTCAAACCCACCACACAACACAAATTATGGATTAGAGGTTTTTGAAATGAGGATCTGAAGATAAATTGGGGTAAGACCTTAAAGACTTGTCTTGAAAATAAAAAAGCTTTGAAATTATTTTTTTATGCCTTGCTAAGTCTTGCTAGAATGTTTCATCGCCTATGAGATATTCGTTATTAAGTAGGGCTTTGGAAAATAGGGTTTTGAGAACTTAGTAGTTTTTCGCAAACAACTCAATGAGTATCATTTCATGTGAAACAAGTCAAAGGGGACTAGAAGAGATTTTTAAAAACCATTCAAGAGAGTGTGATTTCATATAAAACAAGTCCAAGCGGACTAGAATTAGGGTTTTGAAAACAACTTAAGAGAGTATGATTAAATGTAGAAAACATTTTGAAAACAATCCAAGAGAGAGTGATTTTATGTGAAGCATTTTGAAAAATCACTCAAGATAGTATCATTTTAGGTGAAATAGTTTTGAAAATCACTCAAGGGAGTATCAATTTATGTAAAGCATTTAAAAAAAAAAACCACTCAAGAGAGTGTCATTTTATGTGAAAAAAATACTTTGGAAAACTACTCAAGTGAGTTAGGATTTGTAAACCTATTTGGAGAAAGATACCTAAGGGTTCTTACAGCCCATGTGGAACTTAGAGAAGGGAAAGGAAGGGAAGAGAAAGGAGGGGGGAGGGGGGGGAAAAAAAGAGAAAATGAAAAAAAAAAGTATTTTTCTTTTCCTGTTTGGTGTTGTAAAAAAAATTAAAGGAAATTGAAAGAAAGAGAGAGAAAGAAAGAGTGATTTAAAAAAATTTCTCTCTTTTCCCTTCTCTTTTTTCTCTTAGATAGAATCAAACCTCTCCCAAGTTTAAAACAGGCTGTTAGGGTTTTGAAGGGACTTTTAGAGAGAGAAACTTAAGTGAGTTGAAGTTTATGAAAACCATTTTAGAGAGAGAAACTCAAGAAAGTTAAGAGTTTTGAAAACCTCTTTAAAGAGAGAAACTCAAGAGAGTTAAGAGAGTTTTGAAAACCTTTTTAGAGAGAGAAACTCAAGAGAGAGTTTTGAAAATAGTCCTAAAGAGAGTTATCAATATCTAATAAGGTTATAGATAGATGTTTGAAAAGCCACTCAAGGAAGTGATATCTTATGTAAAACTAATCCAAGAAAACCAAAATAGATTTTAAAATACTACTCAAGTGAGTGTCATTTTATGTAAATAAGTTCAAAAGAACCAAACTAGTTTTTTGAGAAACCACTCCAGAGAGTGTTATTTTACGTAAAACATGTGCAAGAGAACCAAACTAATTTTTTGAAAAGCCACTATAGAGAGTGTTATTTTAGGTAAAACCAACCCAAGAGCTCTGTAAAAGCTTTAAAAAGCGAACTCAAAAGAGTTTCAAAAAGGGTTTTAAGACCAAAACAAGAGATCGAGTTAATGGAAGCTTTGGTAAAGTGGATTTTAAAGAGTTCTAAAAAACCTTTTGAAATCAACTTAGGAGAGTATTGTGAGAGTCTTTTGAAAATACTTGAAATGAACTTTGAATAGGATTTAGAACCCATTTTTTATCTTGAAAAACACTTTGAAAGAATGATTTGTATGTAATGCACTCGAGGGGAAGGTAACATCACATAGCAAGGATGCTCTTATAGCCATACCATGGTATTGGTTCGGTTTACAAGGCATCACATGTGCAGTGATACATGTAAACCTCCCCTAGCCATAACCATAGAGTCAACTTGTTCAAGCAAGCATGAATGGGGCTTTGAAGAAGGGTTAAAATAGAAAAAAAAAGCTCAAGTGAGCTTCAAGATAAAAGAGAGAGGGAGGATACAAGAAAGCATAAAGATCTTTACCTGGACCTTCAATAACTCATGCCTTGACTCTTGCTCTTCAAAAACTTAAAATGATGAAGGCTTGAAGACTCTCGAATTTTGCATTGATTTTAACAGAGTTTCTTCACCGTTTTTTGCTCAAAAAATTTGTAAGGGATGGCCAACTATTTATGGGCAAATTACCATGGATAGGATGTGTTTGACACGCATCCCACCAAATTTCATCCATGTCTTCCTTAGCCTATGGTATTGTGCCACGTTGTGCTTCTAGAAGCTTTCCAGACATGGCCATAATCTAAAATTTTGTCTGCATCTTATCACAATTTGGATGCTTGTAGCACATGCTTTTATTCCGGAAATTTTTTAGCTCGCTTTATCTTATATCTACAGAGTTCAGGGATGTTTCAAGAGAATCGGGCTTAGTAGCAATAATGTTTGACAGTTCCTTTTTGAAATAGTATAAGTGTGGAGTTACGGATGATCCCAACGATAAAGAAAATGCCTCAAAAAGTGAGCTTAAAAATACAAATTTTCAAAATTGGTCATCGTCGAATACTGCGATCAAGGTCTTCAAATAATGATCTACGCAATCGAACTGTACTGATGCGAAGTTCTCTACAAACTCTTCAAAATAGTAGGAGTCCCTAACTTTGACTAGTCGTTTCCTAGAGCAATAAATGTAAGAAAATGGACCTTAAAATGATTTGGACGCTTCTTAGTTTTCTAAAAGTGGCCTTTCTTTAACCGTACGATCACGGTCCGTGAGTGATGTTCTTGACAATCGAACTGTTCCATGTTAAATTCTTCGGAAATACTTCGAAGTGGTATTGAGTGAGTTCCTTTTGCCAGTTATTTTCTAAAGCAATAAGTGTAGAGAAACAGGGGAAAACATAACTTGGGAAACGTGTGCTACATGCTTCCCTGTGCTTTTCTTAACATTTTTGCATTTTGAACAATGATGCTTGTATTGGAAGGCCTCGGGGCTCCTGTCGGAGCATTATGGAAGAGGATGAAGCGAGTCGGTGTGTTCGGTTTTGATCCTGAGACTGACTTGGCTTTGTAAAGCTTGATGGGAGTTCGAGACAAACAGGGGCACACTGATCATTTTAACTAAAAATTGTCAAGACCGGAGTCAACACAAATAACATTTTGAACATGCCAAATTGCCTAAAGCCAGTTAGGGTTGGATTTTTCACCTTGAAAGGCCAGTTGAAGTTAAGACGTGCAAGAGTGAAATGGTTATTTTGACCGAGAGTCACCAGAATAAAACTAATGTCGACCTAAATGACATTTGAAACATGTCAAACTGGCTAGATGTAGTTTATTAAGGATTTGTGAGCGCTTTTGCCACACCGACGATTTTGGAGATAGTTTCTAGAGACTACTCGGTATCGAGAACCGTGTTAGATTGCAAAGAGGCAAAATAATGATTTTTTACAAGGCAAGGCTAGCATATGCCGATGTTAACCTGGGTGTACGATTGTTTCGTAATTATGATGGTTGTGACGAGTTGGTTTCTAGAGGTAGCTTATCCTTAACATACCACTGCCTAAAAGCAAGACAACCATTTAACACAGGCTGCTCATGGGGCATCAGTGCTGACCTTTGAAGGTTTGTACGAGTTTTCATCTCTCCGAAGATTTTAGCGATTAGTTTCAGAGGCAAAACAGTCATTTTACATTAGAGAGATACCAAGCGCCAAAACTGACTCATTTGGAGTTTGTGTGTTTCCGTCACTCCGACGGCAATGGTGAGTTGGTTTCCAAAAGTAGCTTGTCCTTCAATAAATATACCACTACTCAGAGGCAAAACAGTCATTTAACACTGGAGCTGCTCATTGAGTGCCGATGCTAACTTTTGAAGATTTGTGAGTGTTTTCATTACTTTGAGAGTTTTGGCGATTGATTTTAGAAACCGCACGATTTTAAAAAACTATCATGAAATATTAAGAGGCAAAACAGTCATTTTGATTGAAAATTATTAGAAGAGCAAAAATATAATACTTACAATATGCATGCAAATTACCTAAGTTTTTATTATGTTACTTTATGAATGCACTTTATGATTGATGCACAGTTAATGGGAAACGAAACTTGTTTCATTTAAGGAACACATGTATCACGAAGGTTAACTATTTGACATTTCGAAGATAAGAACGTTTTATAATTATGCATGGTTTAGTTAGTAGGCACTCCATATGTATTTTTAGTGTTGTGATAACAGTTTTGGTAGGGTTTTAACTTATGGTGCTATATAGTTTGCATGTAATGTATATACAATTCATCCAAGAGGATTAGATTTTAACATTAGAAGGATATTTCGTAATAAGCTTTTTAGAAATAAAATCCCCCAACTAAATTGTTAAGGACCTGTTTCAAGAAGAAGAAAAAAAATTCTAGAAGGTTAGACAGATTCCTAGAATGATATAGAATTACTGGAAAAATGTTTAGATTTTTATCTAGATACTATAATAAAGACAAAAAAAATAGTTTTTCCCAAAAAAAAAGTAAATAGATATTTTACTTTTGACTATCAGATTGTTATTGTGTGTATAAATCTAGACCACTCACAGTACAAGCCTTAAGCAATAAAAATAGGTGGGACTTGATTTCCAAGCTATATATATAATAGATACCTGCACTCGCAACCATGCTTTTATAAAGGAGGATTGGTAGCTAGCTTCCTTCTAATTTTCCCATATCACTCCTACCTACCACCAACTTTGCCTAGGGAGTAATTATTTAGCCTAACCACATAAATTAATTTGGAAAAAGAGTTAGAGGAAAAAGAAAGTAGAACATAGCATGTGAACCCCAATTTTTCCATTCAGGCTTGGCCAAAATTTATGCTACTTAACAAAATAGTGTAACAGCCCTAAGTTGCTCAAAGAAGGCCTGGCCAAAATTTGTGCTACTTGGAGGAAATAATTTAACAGCCTCAAGTTTATCGAAAAAGCATATTACATTTTGATCTGTTTGTAGATGCTTCCATTTCTCTATACATCCGCTCATGCCTCAGCCATATCAAACCCTCTACTTAAATGAAATTTGATGTAATAAAAGACACTTGTATCTTTCATCGGCCCAAAAGTATCCCCTCAACGATTCATTTATCTTCAAACCGCTATATTGTTCTTCATTTCTTTAATCCTTCCCTTTCCTCCGCAGCCTTGTCTTTCTCTGGTGCATTGACACCATTTAAAAAGCTACAGCTCTGATCATGTAGTCACCTCCCAGGCACAAAAATTACAGTAATCATAGCTGAGAATTGATCCAGTAGTTAATTGTTATCTTTAGAATTCGAGAAACCACGACCAAACTATAGTCTAATTAGATCGACGGAAAAGACAGAAACGCCTAATTAAGCATTGTGTTACAAGTCCAAAAATTTATGCTACTTTACAAATTTCACCCTAAATACGTACACCCTGCTCTTATATTAACCCTAACTTTTCTCATAACAAGGAAGCCTATATCAACTATTTGACTTGCCAGGGTGCTAACAGAAACAGAGACAAAGACAAAAACAAAATAAACGGAGTCAGGATAATCAAGATTATAGATATCGAGGGACGATTGACTCTCTGGTCCCATAGGAAGCCTAGCAAGCATTTTGGTGACTGCTTTGAGATTGAACAGATGGATTTCTCACCAAAGTAGTTCTTACTGCTAATTTCAACCTTGGGTGGCTCATTGTATTTTTCTGGCTTTAGCATTCTCAATCTGATTCTTCGGTTTGCTGTGCCCTGTAAAGGAAGGACATGTAATGGGATAGCTTGTACTGGCCGTTGAGACGTTTTCTCATACTCGAACTTCTTGGAAACCATTGGCAAGAGATCAGGGGCTGATGGCAATGAAGATTTGCTAAGATCAGGGGCTGACGGCAATAAAGATTTGTTAAGGTCGATAATATCGTCTTTTAATATCTCAGCATAACACTCTTCATCATCACAAACCTACAATTTAAGAATAAAACTGCTCAAAAACTGTAGGCAGGAGAAAACCTGCAAATGTAAGTTGATGTAAAATCTTCCATTGTTATCTTTCTTTCTATCAAAAAATTCTATATCAAATCTAACTTCTTCCTAATCAAAAGAAAGAAGAAAGTATAAGACAGGAGAAACAAACCAACCTGGTGACTAGAACCAGGCTGAGAAAACTCATTTATTGGTCTCCGATCAGATTCAGATCCAAAATCAATCTGCTCATCAACTGAATGAAAATTATAATTACAGCTAAACTCCTTTGAACAGCATTCAACTCTCTTTGAACAGCATTCAACTCCCTTGGGCCCTTCAAATATGCCTGATTGTTCAACTTCTTCCGATAAACCACCGCTACTATTCTTGTCAGTTGATAAATACGTTTGACTCAAAGAACCCTGCCTCGGACTATCATTTAATCGAAACTCACTATTCTTCCCAAGGCGGCAAACAACCAAAGAATCCTATAGAGACTCAATGTCATGTTTTGTCAAATAATCACACAAAATAAGATGTGTTATACTTAATATCCAACAAACGTAATAGACAACAATAGTCACCAATTCGCCTATCTGAAGCATGTCCATTACATGGGATCTTGAACATCTCGTACATCAGTCGACATACATGAGCTTCCAACTCAATGGTGCATTGAATCAGATAAATATCTTCTCCATCACTCAAGCTGCAGTTTGTTAGAAGTACTGGTGTAGAAAATATTGGATGTAACTACGACCCTGCATCCGCTGACTCTATAAATAACTATGGTCCATGGGCATTGGACAGCCCAAAATGTCAAAATCTACTAGATGCTGCCTCAAATCTAGCTTCAATATGCTTATTTTTTTTCAACTTATTGAAAAGTGAACTGATGGTTTCAATGTTAAAAAGAAAATAAAAATAAAAATAAATAAATATGATTTGTTTATTATCTCTGCCAAGTAACATCTCTTAAATTATCATTGCAAAGAAAACTTTTTCCAATGAGAGTTGCTTGCTTGCATGCTTGTGTGCTAGCACAGAAGCACGGATACTCCGTCTAGACTGCCGTAACCGTATCGGACACATGTTGGACATACATACTCCTCGGATATGCCGGGACACGCATCAAATACGCCAATTGGTATGTCTAATATTTTTATTGATATTTTTTTCAGTGGACACTTATCGGACATGCGTGTCCATTAGTTAGATATGTTTTAAGACACGACGAGATTAAAATGTTATCATAAGAAGTATTAAATAGAGTCTAATTTATAAATTTTAAAACACCAAAACATAAAACACTCAAATCTAATTATTCAAATCCTTAACTTGTTAATTGTTTCGTTATAATTGTGAACTTATGTAATTTATAAATTTTATGTTCACATACATAACAAATAAAAAATATATAAAAATATTTTTTGTTGTCCCCTTCATATTTGTGTCCTCATTTTTTGAAAATAAAGTATCCCGTGTCTATATCAGTGTCCATCTCAGTATCCGTGCTTCTTGGTGTGCCTGTTCAAGAGAAGGGAGGGACAGTCTGAGAAGATCAAACTGTGGTTCCACTGGTTTCCATCAAGTAGGAATCCCATTTTGTCCTGATCAGTTCATGTAACGTCTTCACTTTCCTTTCTTTACTTCTTTTTTAAAAAAGAGAGGAAATTGAGCTTTATTTAGGTGAAAGATAAGATATACAAAAATAAATTACAAAGGGAGGTAAATAATCAAGAATAAACAGAAAATTAAAACAATATTCTTCAGAGTTTGGGGCTGAACATTTTAATCATTAATGAGAAGCAGCTAGTAAAAAAATTTCCCAACCTGTTTTTTTTCCCTTCTGATAAGTAAAAGTATTGTTAAAGAGGCACCAACGTGCTGGCCAAGTACGAAGAGTACGGTCACATTCTAAGATCCAGAAATTTAATATGACGACTAAAATTAGAAGTTTGAAACTTGAATAACGTATAAAGTATCCTGTTCAGATATAGCCCAACTAACTATAGTTTCCTAAAAAAATCAACAAGGGATAAGTACTAATTTCAAACTTCAATGGCATAAACAAAAACCAAAAAGTTGGCACTGGGCACCAATTTGCATTTCTGGCTTACCATCAGCATGAGCACAGCCCAAAAAAGCAGCATCTATATATAGGTAACTTCTACAACAATTTTCAATATATATATAACAGAAGTAACAACAATACCGAGAACACGATGTCTCAATCGTTCAACCAACAACAGTGGCTGTGGTCATTCAAGTTGCTAGCTAAAACTTAAAGTACGATGCAAACATAAAAAGTATACGAAAATTGTCAAAAGGACTCGTGCAGAAAATAATTCAAGTCAGATAGATAAATCTATTATATTTAGTCATCCAAGTTGCTAGCTAAGAGTACCACTATGCAAACAAAAAAAATTATATAAAAGATTGTCAAAAGAGACTACTGCATAAAATAATTCAAGTCAAATAGATACATCAATTATATTTTATCAAAAGAATACTGCATAAAACAATTAAAGTCAGATAGATACATCTATTATGAGAATATAATAAAGGAAAATGCTATAATTAATAAGTATAACACTAAACTCACCTGAGATCTCCCGCTGATACAATACTCGTGCATTATCCACTGAGTCCTCTCCCCTTTTGGTGCACGACCCGTATGGAACACCAGAGTCCTTTTTGTCCCTATCAGATGAGAACCTGATTTTACATTTCTTTCTTTCCCAGTGGCTTTCCAATAGCCAGATTCAGTTGACCTCTTACTTTGCAAGCCACTCGGGTACTTCCTTCCACGAGGAGAAAAGAAGAACCACTCATTCTCTGATGGAATCACTGATTTTGCTGGCCAATGTATATAGGAAGAAAAAAAAAAAATCAGTAATCAGCCTCTACGTAATAGAAATCAAAAGCATGTCTTAAAAAAAATACAGAAAAATGCATTTATGCATATGAACCAGAAAAAATGTTGTTTGTATCAGCCTTTTTACTGAATTTTTGAACGAACATTTTTTTACTAGCATTTAGTTTTGGTGTTCATTTGAACAAGAAAAAAAATCCTAAAATAAAATCTCATAGAAAAAGAAGGTAGAAAACTGAGGCCTTGTTTGATATTGTTTTCAATAATTTTCGTTTTTATTTTTCAGGTTTACAAAGACAAAAACAATAGGAAGTTCCAAAATACTATCATTTTTATGTCATTTCCATTTTCGTTAAAAAAAATTTCCACAAATTCGTAAAATAATTAAAATTACTTTTTAAACTGGGGTTTTTTCAAAAAATATTGTGAGATAATTTTTAGAAACTCTTTATCAAGCAAGTTTTCCTCCTCAATCTTTGTTTTTTCTATTTCTGCTAGTTGAAAACAATATTTGAAAACAAACCAAAAGGCCTTAAAAATCTACAAAAATAGAATCACAATTGAAAAAAGCTATTAAAAAGTCAGTAAAAGAAGCTTATCCAAACATCAAAATAGTGGCAATTAATAATATACACGGACAAGCAACTCGACATGATCTTAGTGATTTTATAAAATGCAACACAACATGGTGAGTATAAAAAAGAAATTTTATGTTTTATATTTTCTATATTTTATATAAGAATATTTTACTCAAGTATATAAATTACAAGATGTATTTTATTATTTAAATAGGAAATCAAGTATAAAATCATATTATTTTTATTTTATAATTAGATTCTAACTTATCTATTTCAAACTTGTAATGTGTTAATATTAGCCACACTATTTTCATGTGTATGCATGTTAGCCACACTTTTTTCTTCAAATTAGTAATGTATTCGGTGTGTATTTATATAATATATACACAACACACGTACATCACTTGTCCGTGCTTCTTAGATAATACCCAGAGAATAATGCATAATTACTTCAACAAAGTTCACAACCAAGCCAATGCATAATTACTTCTACAATAATATGATTCCTTCCTTCAGAACCCAAAAACAGAAGAAAAAACAAAAAAAGATATAGTATCAGAAATCACACCACACTGGAACACATATAAATATGTTGAACAGTGATAAATACATAAATTCTCATTAATAAAAGTCGTAAAAAGCCCACATCAAATACGCAGAACCTCTGTAATTACATATATATATATATATATATATGTATATTCCATATACGAACAGGCTGATACGTCCTAAAACAAGAACCCTACGTTAGAATCGAACCTGGCAAGTCCCAAGGATCGTATTTGCAAATCTCAACCTCCGAAATCACTTCGACGCACTCATCAGAGCCTTCTAGCTTCTTCTTCAGATAGTACGATATCAACTCTTGGTCGGACGGCGAGAACCTAAACCCTGGAAACATCGACGACGTCGCCGCCGCTATTGATATCTGCGTCTGTCTCCACATCTCAGCCATCTCCCCCCGCTTTCGCAAACCAATCCCTGTCTTCTCTCTTCCTACCCCCTCTCTCTCTCTCTCTCTCTCTCTCGGAACAGAATCAACTGAAAATTCCTGAAGTCTCCGAGTCTAAGCTGCTTGGTTTATTCTCCCTCTACTTTCGGTTGCTTTGGCGATGGCGGAAAGGTGCGTCCGGAAAGTGTTTAAAGTCCTTGACTCAGCTTCGACGCATTCTCTATCTCGGGAAGTTATTCAGTGCTTTAGGATCAAGTCTTTTTTTGCTCTTCCTCTCATATAAGAGAGGTCCCCACTTGTTAGGTGAAGTACCTGATTGTTCGTCCAACAAGAATGATAATTTATCACAATTTCACTTGAAAAATCTAATACTGATTTACCTTACCCTTAATAGAAAGGGTTTGAAATCTATACTATATATTATAATAGAACGATAAGTGATCTTTAAAGTTAAAAGACTTAAAAGTTAATTTTTTTAATTTTTAAATAACTAATTTATATGTATCGTAATAACATTGATCTAACTATAAATTATAAAAACTTTTACTTTCTATTAATGATTAGTAAATCTTTGCTTAAACTTAGATAATCTTACGTTATTTTAAAAAAATTTACTTATCTTTTATAATTTTACAAAGTTTTTTTTTAACTTTTTAAAAACTTAGAATTGTCATTTTAAATTTTCTTTAATCCGTCTTTTATAATTTTACAAAGCTCCTCCTTAAATTTAAAAATAACATTATAATTATTATTTTGAATTTCCTTAAATTCTTCTATTTTTAGAAAGACAAATATAAATAAATCTATAGTATATATTACTATAATTGGCTATGAGACTATTGAAGTTGAAAGTTGAAACATTTAATTCTTTTTTTTAATTTTTTAATTTTCTGTTCCTATTCCAAAATGTCCAATCTTGTGACTTTAAGGATTAGTTAAAAAAAAAAAAAGCAATTTACAAACGAAATAAATAATCTTTAAAATTTCATTTTCAATCTTAATTTCTTAAAAATGTCATAACCATCAATCTATATTAAATATCATAACAATCGGTAATGATGTTTTTGAAGCTAAAAATATTAATCTAATTTTTCAACTTATTGGTCTTACTTTATATTTGTTTTTATTTTAACTCTTAATCAATACAATAAGTTTATCCAAATTCCTTCAAATATGCAACTTCATAAAAATTTTAATGAAAATAAAAAGTAATTTTTAATTACTATTGTAGGAAGTGCACATGTCACAAAATTATTGCTCATGCATCATTTATTTTTTTTATTTATAGAAATCTCTTATTATGATATGGGCCCAATAAGAGTCAAGCCCAAGACTAGGAGAGACCAGCTCAGTGAGGTCAGCCCATGAGTGCCGACTTATCAGACAAGACCCATGCAATCAGATGTAAGGATCCAAAAGGGTTGGCCTATGGATCTTAATCCAAAAGGTACTAGGATTAATGAAGTCCATAATACAAATCATATTCCTAAGTAAATTAGGACAAACAAAATATAAGTCTAATACATTAAATCGATTCAATTAATAAAGATTCCTAGGAGAAAAGTGACTCCAATTCCCAAAGGGAACATGGCATTCTGAAACCTATAAATACCCACATACACTAAAGGTGTAACGTACATTTACTCGAGTTCTAGCTCTTTAATATTCTATTCGAATCATTGTGATTAAGCTTGCTAACTTAATCATCGGAGTGCCTTCGGCCCAAAAAGGGTTGAGATATTCTCATCATCTTCTTCTCTTGCAGATTGCTCGTGCTCGTCGATTCAGTTTGAGAGTTCAACCAGACCTTCCTAAAAATCTCACCTATAATTGGCGTCATCTGTGGAAAGGCCTACACAACGATGAGTACCAGCTATCTCAGAGGGGGAGTCGATCCCACCAACAGGGAATTAGATGACAGCCATGACGTCCATAGTTAAGACGGCACTCGCCATTCAAGTCGGCATGGCAATGATTTGATGCAAACTCTGGGAGGATATTTTATCAAATCAGAGATACAATTCCCTGGAGGCAACCAGCCAGAAGGACAAGAGGGTTTAGGACAGGCTCTGCAATATGCCCAAAATCCAAACCGCCGAATGAACCACTACAGGAACCTGAATCCATCACCATCTAATGGCTGCGTACCCAGCAATTTATCTCTTCAAACAACTGAGCGAGAGTTCTAATAGTGGGATGAAGATATTGCCCACCTCAAGTCAACGATTGAAGCCATGAGAGAAGCGATTGCTAGACGAGATGGACAAGTACTAGACAGGTCCCCAGATCGGAGACAGAGAAGGAGGACGAATTCAAGAAACATGAGCCCCCCAGCCGCACGAGAAACAGGGAGTTACACTGCCAGCACAGGGCACTACATGGACCGACAAGAAGATCAGCAACCTCGAAAGAATCGAACACTAGCAAGAGACCCAGTAAGGGTCGAGCCAGAGCAGCAGGATTGCGACAAGTGATTGAACGACTAACTAGACAACCGAGATAAACACCAAAAGGGGCAAACAGCCCAGGATATAGCCAAAAGTGCCCTGGACCAGATTGTTTCCACCCCCTTCACAGAAGAGATTAAGACCTGTTGACCTCCCAAGAAATTCACCTCACCGAAGTTCACTCCTTATGATGGGAAGTCGGATCCCATTACATATGTTCGGCATTACAAAATGATTATGACAATATAGAGCTATGATGATTCACTTATGTGCCGAGTTTTTCCTTCAAGCCTGGGAGAGGTGGCCCTACAATGGTTTGACAAACTGCAGTTCAGATTAGTATCAAGCTAGAGATAACTTGCCGAGTTATTTACTAACCAGTTCATAGCAAACAGCAAGCAACCCAAGGAGGTGGACTACTTCCTAACTTTATAGAAGAAAGATGACGAGGGATTACAGGCATATGCAAGGAGATACTGGGAGGCTTATAATGAAATAGAGGACTGCAATGAGGAGCTGGCTATTGCACAGTTCAAGATCGGCCTTCCCAAAAAACACCGGTTAAGGCAATCTCTCATGAAGAAACCAGTAACCCGAATACAGGACGTGATGATTAGGATTAAACAGTATACACGGATGGAAGAAGATGTAGCACAACCAACACAAGAGAAGATCGGCAAGAAAACTGAGAAGAAAGATGGGCATGAAAGCAAAAAGCCCAGACATGAGGAGAACAACAACAATCGGGGCAAAAAGGTGACAAAAGGGGTTAACACAATCTTCAAGAACCCAATTTACAAGATTTTACTCCAAATACGAGACAAACCCTTCTTCAAGTAGCTCCCAAAGTTAGAATGAGACCCTGCTGCCTGAGACCAGAGGGAGTTCTGTTCTTACTACAGGGAAAAGGGGCATTAGACGGAGAATTGACGAAATCTTAAAAACCACTTGGAGGAATTGGCAAAGGCAAGACATCTTGACCAATATGTCGATCGGGAGAAGACAAAGCAGGAGGTAGAACAGACAAAGCAGGAAGCCATTCCGCAAAAGGAAGTCAGAGCAGAACCTGCACGGGTAATCAATATCCTCCATGGATCAATAGAATCAACAGTAGACCCACACAGATACCGAGAGGAGATCCAAAAAGCAACACACCTTAGGGAGGTAATGCAGTTAGAAACCCCAAACAAAAAAGCAAAGGTCGGCAACAATACGGAAGCCATAACCTTCACCGATAATGACCTTGCAGGGGTGCAACTGCCACACAATGACACATTAGTGGTAACACTACGATAGGGGGATTGTGATGTGAAAAGGCTACTGATTGATCAGGAAAACTCCTCTAAAGTCATGTACTGTGACCTCTTCAAAAAGTTAGGACTGAAGGATTCCGATCTCTAGCCATCTCTGAACCTTCTAATTGGATTCAGCTCGGACCTGGTCTGGCCGATGGAAAAGGTAACTATTTCGGTTACTGCGGAAGAAATCACTACTCAGACGAAGTTCCTGGGGGTTAATGTGCCTTTCCCCTACAATCAAATCATGGGTCAGACATGGTTACACCTCATAAAGGCCATACATTCGTCCTATCATCAACTAATCTGCTTTCAGACTTCAAGAGGAGTAGGAGAGATAAAATGGGATCAAGTAGTAGCTAAACAGTGCTTCCTAACAGCATGCGCCATGAAGGAAAAGACAGGTAAAATTCAGATGATAGAACTCCACGAGGACACGCCCACGATTAATGATGTCGGGTTGTCACCAGAGAATAAGGTTGTTGAGGACTTGAAAAAGGTTTGTATAGATCGGCATGATGAGGAAAAGTGCTTTGTTCTTGGCACCTCTCTGCCTAAATCTGAGAAGAAATCATTGATTAATCTATTAACAGAGTACATGAAAATATTCGCCTGGACACCTTATGACATACTGAGAATTTACCCAAATGTAGCCTGCCACAGACTTAGCGTGAACCTGCAGTGTCAACCTGTGGTCTAGCAGGGGAGAAAGGCAGCTACTCAACATGTGGATGCTGTGATCGAAGAAGTTGATAGGCTCCTTGAGGTGGGGCAATTAGAAAAATCTACTGCCCACGCTGGCTCTCCAACACAATGGTGGTTAAGAAGAAGAACGGTAAGTGGACGGTTTGTGTTGACTTTACTAACTTGAATAAAGCATGTCCCAAGAAGCCTTTCCCTCTTCCAAAGATCGACCAGCTCGTGGATGTAACAGCTGGATTTGAGAGGATAAGTTTTCTAGATACCTATTGCGGATACCACCAAATCCCGCTCTATGAAGAAGATCAAGAAAAAACTGCCTTATCACCCCGAGGGGTATCTTCTATTACGAAGTCATGCCCTTTGTTTTGAAGAACGCAGACACCACCTATCAAAGATTGGTCACCATAATATTTAAGCAACACATCGGCAGCCCGGTTGAAGTGTACATTGATGACATGATGATCAAAATCAAGGTCGGCAAACTACACTTGAGCAATCTAAGGGAAGTATTCAACATCCTCAAAAACTATAAGATAAGGTTGAATGCCTCTAAATGTGTGTTCGGGGTAAGCTCTGGTAAATTTCTTGAATTTATGGTTACACATCAGGGGATCGAAGCTGATCCACATTAAATAAGTGCAATCCAAACTATCCAGGCCCTGAGGAACATCAAAGAAGTCTAGAAGTTGACTGGAATGGCAGTGGCTCTCAACCGGTTCATCAATTGATCTTTAGATAAATGCCGGCCATTCTTTCAACTTTTGAAAAAACGGAAGCAGTTCAATTAGAGTCTTGATTGTGACCAGGCCCTTGCTGACCTGAGAAAATATCTGGCTAAGCCACCATTACTTTCTACACCGCTCAAACATGAAGAGCTATATCTCTATCTAGCAATATCAAACCATGCAGTAAGCGTCGTCTTACTTCACCAGCAAGATAGGCAGCAGAAGTCAGTCTACTACGTCAGCAAAACTCTTCTGGGAGCAAAGAGCAGGTATTTTCCATTGGAGAAATTGGCCCTAGCATTGGTAATAGTGTCACGTAAGTTGGTGCACTACTTCAGGGCCAATACCATCAACGTCCTCACAGACCATCAGCTTAAGCCACTCTGTTGACTCAAGTTTGATTCCCATGTTGATTTTAATGATAACTAAACATTGTGTTATTTTAGTAATACATCTACTTAGTATGCAGATTAATAAATATTATAATTTAGACTTACAGGTTTTAATTGAAAAATCTAATACATGTCAAAGTGAATGCACAATAAGCTAAATCAAACAATGCACTCTAAGAGTCCTGCAATGCACCAAACAGAGCAATGACACCTAGTACAACTTCAAACAAATGATTTGCATTCGAAAAGATTAAAGGTGTTCAAAAGAAGATTTCATCAAGTGTGCATAGACTCAATGAAGTTGACTTGAATTCGAAGACATTGAAGATGTTCAAAAAGAGAATTCAACATAATTGTAAAATTTCTACAAAGAATCCAAGAGTAGACTTTATCTGGGATATGAAGAGTCAATGAAGATGGTATGTATTTAAAGAAATTGAAGATGTTCAAGAGTAGACTTTATCAGGCTTATAAAAGACTCATTGAAGTGATCCTAAAGAAGAAAAAAAGATTAGTAGCAAAAAAAAGAGTTCTACAATGAGGCATCATGAATATGAAACTCTACATGGATAAAGAAGTCATTATCAGCCGAAAGAGAGAGCTCAAAATGAAGAAGAAAAGCTCGGCATTAATGGAAAGAAGTTATGACAGCTTAGAAATTAAAGAAAAAATGATTATTAAAAGTTAAATTCAATCCAAATTGAATAGAGGACAACTTTGATAAATTGAAGACTTTAATTTATTATCATACCCCAAAGAAAATACTCCTTGAAGATCTTATAGTATTGTTGAAGCTGAACTTGATCATTGGAAGAATGAATAAAGATTTCTAGGTAACGTGTCGGCACGTGAAAATGAAGAGTCGACACATGAGGACAGAGGCCAAAATTTAAAGACAGAATGATCAGGTGTCAACACATAGAGTTGATGTGTCGACACATGGATACAGTGGATAACATCTGAAAAATGTAAGATAGATGTGTCAACACATGAGATCAAGTGTCAACACCTAGGAAATAACGTCTAGTTTTTCTAACGTTATAACGGACTGGACTTGCATTAAATGAGCCCTAACAACCACCAACGGATAAAATCAATACAGAGGTTTATATACAAGCTTCCAACTGTATTTATATAGAAGAGAGATAAGAAAAACAATATCCACTGACTGATCAAGCTGAGAAATTCTGAAAATTCCTTTTGTCTTCATTTTGGCATTAAGTGAACTTTTATTTTCCTATCCACTCTTGATAGAGAGTTTGTAATTCGTGTGTATAACTTTCATACACCTGTAAATAAGAGTTTGAGAGTTCTCTTGTAAAAGAAAAACTCTTGTAAATTGAAGTGGATCTTAGACAAAATCACTTAGTAGCTGAAAGAACTTATGAAGAAGTTCTTGTGTAAAAGTGAGTTGAGCACTTGGTAAATCAGCACCTTCTTTGTAATTGGAGATTGCATAGTGGAAGGAGACTTCAAGAGGATCTTGGGGTGAGAATGTAAACCACAAGTTGTGGTTGAACCTCGGTAATTCTTGGTATGATTTCTCTTGCTCTATTTTCATTTTCTTATTAATTGCATTGCATTACATATATCTTAATTCACTGTTCTATTGATTAAATTAGTTTTTAATTAATCTTAATTGCTATTAATTTTTGAAAAACCCAATTCACTCCCCCCTCTCTTGGGTTGCTTTTTGGGCTAACACACTCCTTAGGAGAGTAGATTTCTCAAGAAGACTAGCAAAATGGGTGGTGGAGCTGGAAGAGTTCAACATCAAATTCCTACCCAGGTCAGCAGTAAAAGGTCAGGTACTAGCTAATTTTATTGTTGAATTTTCTATTAAACTGCCGTAGGAAGTTATTCAGACACCTAATGTCGATCAACCAAATTGTGAACCCCCCTTGGAATTATAGGAGATTGTTGATCATTGGAAGCTCTTCGTCGACAGAGCGTCCAACGACAAGGGCGCAGGTTTGGGCATAGTCCTTATCACGCCAGATGACATGGCATTGGAGCAGGCTATAACGTTGGAGTTTACTGCATCGAATAACGAGTCAGGATATGAGGCTCTGCTCACCGGCCTACTCCAAGCTATAGAGCTTAAGAGTGCCAAGATAGTCATCTATTCAGATTCTCAGTTGGTGGTTAACCAGATCATAGGTGAGTATGTGGCAAAAAATAATAGGATGTCGCAATACCTGGCAAAAGAAAAAGAGCTGCTTAGAAAATTTAGTAAATACAAGCTCCATTAGATCAGCCGTGACAACAATGCTCATGCTGATGCCTTGGCAACACTAGCAACGGCCCTAAAGTCGGGATCAAAGAGAATAATTCACGTAAAGACACTGCCTAGCCCAAGCATATTTCAAGAAGAAGTGCAAGCTTTGGCTATTGAGCAATTAAAACCATCCTAGATGAACCCGATCATCTCCTACCTCGACAGGGATGAGTTGGCGAAAGATAAGAACGAGCCAAAAGAATCAAGCACAAGTCATTGAAGTACTAGCTATCACTTGACCAGGAACTATATAGAAGATCGTTCATTGGCCACTATATGCATTGTGTCCACCCCGACAAAGTGCAAGGCGTCTTGTTCGAAATTCATGAAGGTATCTGTGGGAGTCACGTCAGCAGAAGATCTCTTGCACACCGGGCTATTTCTCAGGGCTATTGGTGGCCCTATATGTAGAAAGACACCGCTCAGTATGTTCTGAAATGTGAAAAGTGCCAAAAAATTTCAGCAATAATTCACTAGCCCGCCAAGAACCTCACAACTATTACTAGCCTCTAGCCTTTTGCACAATGGGAGTTAGACATAGTCGGACTGCTGCCCGAGCTCCAGGAAATAAGAGATTCCTCATAATGGTAACTGATTACTTTACCAAGTGGGTGGAAGCAGAGTCCTTGTCAACTATCAGAGAAGTTGACGCTAAGAGGTTGGCATGGAGGAGCATCATTACAAGATATGGAATACCCCGAGCACTAGTTTCGAACAACGGCACCCAATTTGACAATAACATATTCAAAGAATTCTGTAATGGGATTGGGATCAAAAATTATTATTCGACGTCGGCCTATCCGCAGTGCAATGGGCAAGCCGAGATATCAAACAAGATCATCTTAAATGGAATAAAAAAAGAGACTGGAAAAAGCTAAAGAAAGATAGGTAGAAGAGTTGCCTAGTGTCTTATGGTCTTACAGAACCACTCTAAGGAGATCTATAAAAGAAACCCCTTTCTTAATGGCATAAGGGGTTGATGTAGTAATACCCTTGAAAATTAGACTTCCAACTATTAGGTCGGCAGCATTTGAGACAGGCCTCAATGACCAAACTTTGGCGAAGGACCTCGACCTTATTGCAGAAAAGAGAGAGGCTGCCTTACTCAAACTTATTAGATATCATCAGCAACTTAGTCGAGCCTACAACAAACGAGTCTAGCCAAGAGCTTTTGCTCCCGGTGACTTAGTGCTGAGAAAAGTATTGGGGACAACTAAGAATCTAGCAGAGGAAAAGTTAGGCCCAAACTGGGAAGGTCCTTATAAAGTTGCATCTCAAGTCGACATGGGGGTGTACAGACTAGAAACTGTCGAAGAAAAACGAAAACTACCCCGACCGTGGAACGCTAACAATCTCAAAAAATTCTATCAGTAGGGGTGTTTCTCAAATGATGTAATGATCTACGACAATCTATGATAATACATTATTTTTTTCTCAAAAGTTGCAAGTGATTCAGCAAAACTACAGAAAATCATAAAAATGGGATAACCATAAAAAACTAAGTGTAAAAATTTGGTTATGTCCAACTTGTTGACAGATCGGCCAACAAAGGCCATAAAAAACCAAGTGTGAAAACTTGATCCTGTCCAACTTGTTGACAAGTCAGCCAACAAAGACCATAAAAAACCAAGTATAAAAACTTGGTCTTGTCCAAAAAATTGGGTAGGCCGGCCAATGAAGGCAAGACATAGTAAGAATTCAAAGTTAAAATTATGTGGTTTTACTAAAAAACATCCATACAAGAGTCAACTTAAATAACAAAATTCATATTCATTCAAAATAGCAAAATTCATTTCAAATCTTTGTAGAAAGGTACAACTATTTCAATAGAAAACTAAAGCAAAGGCTAAGCCACAACATCTTCAGCAGGTTTCTTAGCAGGGTTAGCCGAGTCAAAAACGGTAGGATTGGCCTCAACTGTCTTTGAGATATCGGCCTCAACCGTCTTCAGCACGTCCACCTCAGCCATCTTGGATACATTTATAATAGGAACCACCGGAGTATATGTACCCTTAGTCATCTTGGAGGCATCCTCAATGTTGCCCCCTAGAGTTGTCTCGAAGTAGTTCAGAACATTGCTCCAGAGGCTGGAAGAGCTCTCGACTTTCATTTCCTTTAAAGCCTCGTGCCAGCCTTCAATGAATATCGATTGCAAGAGATCAACTGTCTAAAGGGCATAATTATCAATAGTAGCTGTCATGCCTTGCTTATAACTCTCCTCAAACTTGGCCTTTTCCTTTGTAAGGTCAGCTTTGAGTCCATCAATTTCGGCCCTCAGCTTGAACAAGTCCACCGAGAGTATGAACTTGTCGGCGTCCAGCTTTGAGACTTCATCATCCCTCTTGATTAGATCGGCTGTAATATGGTCCAGTGCAATTTTTTCCTTTTTAGCTTCCTTTGCGGCAGTTAGTTAGGCTTTTTTTGCCTCAATCCACTCCCTCTTCAGCTTAGCATACTCCTCAACGAGTTTATTATGCTCTTCGGACAGAGCTCAAAAACAGTACATGGCCTCTAAAGAATTGAGAGAGCCTTGAAAGTGAAACAAATTCGACAAGATTAGTACACAATTAACAAAAGTCACTACTTAAAATAAATTAGTGAAGGAACTTTCCAGTAGGGATTCATGGAAGGGTCCTAGAAAGACCGATAGGTCATCGCTGCTCCCCGACAAGTCAATGTCAACCCGCTGGAGGTTACTTTCGACCACTCCTATCGCCACCTCAGCCGACCTGATCAAGGAATCGTTTGGCCACATACGACGGTCACCAACGATGGGTCTGACAACCACAAAGTTGGGATGATCAGATGTAGCACTGCTACTTAGATGAGGATCTGTTGGCACAACTTTGGCTTTCTTCAGTGCAGGCTCAACCAGTGTGTCCCCCGCCATTGGCTTTTTCTTCAATGCCTTTGTCTCCCTCCTCTATTTTTCAAGTTCAAAGGAGCCGACCTTTACAATAGGGACAGGGGGAATAGGCTTCGCCATTTTAGCCTCTGACTTCTTCAGCTTCTTCGCCACTTTCTATAGCATCATATCCATCAAGTTCATCATATCGAGAGTATCAGAATCTAAGGACGAAGGGGACACCAACTTACACTTCCGCCCAATCTTAGCTATAGCTCGACAGTCTAGCACTGTAAATGAAGTTGAAGTTGATATCGATTTAGATGAACTTGACCGATATGAGGATATATCTTGGACTAAAGAATCTACAAGATAAGCCACTGCATCAGTAGTGGTTGGGGGCAACTCAAATGACGCCCAACTTGGGAAGCCAACTCCTGAGGTCACTGGGATGGCGTCTTCAATGACTCAAGTCCCCAAACTCCCCACTAGTGGTGGTGCGTCAGAAGACAAGTTGACAATGGTCACCAAGTCGTCGAGGAGTATGCGCTCAATTGTAATCCCTACTGGGATTTTGGTGAACTCACCACTGTACCCTCCTCCAATAACTTGGTAATCACGCTTGTCGGGATCCTAGACGAGGTGGTGAAGGTGGAAACCCGGAGTGGGTAGTTCAACAATATATGAAGGGTTCTAGCAATGTCACGAAACTGACCAGAGCCTCTGTAGTTCAGAACCTTGTTTAGATCACTTAAGTTGACACACCCCGTGTCTGCTTCCTATTCTTACCAGATGCTAAACAAATCAAAACGAGGCAAGTTAGAAATGTACGAATCAATACATATGAAAAGTAAAGGGTCAGGACCAACCTAACTCTCTGGGATTTTATGGCATCGACTCAACAACATTTAGTAGGCAGGAAGGTCGTCAAATTCCCAAGGGCCAGAAACCTAGATTCTGACATCATCTACGCCCTGACCCGAAGATGGAAGACAATTTACTATTTCCCTACTTTTGTCGGTCTCCCTAAGGTAGACTTTTCAGTTATCACGCCCGACTTTACGCAGAGTATAACAAAAGTCAAGCTCTATAAGTCCTAGGTTAACGCCTAGGATTCGGTTCAGCTCAAGCATCCCCATTACAATCTAATAAGCATTTGGGCTGATTTGGGCAAGACATATATCATGGTGTTGAAGGAATTTTATAAGAAAAGTGTGTAAGGGAAATCTAACGCCACCCTCTACGATGGCAATCATGGGGAAGGGCATCCCCTTTTTAGTTTCTTCCATCCTATAGTCGTCTGGGTCAATCAACTTAATGCCAACCTAGTTGGCAATGTTGTACCTAGACTTAAAGGCAACAACAGCCGCCGAGCTATCCACAAGTTTCTTAAGGCAAGCCGCCATCAGGGAATGACCACGGAAGAGTATGGCAAAAAAAGAAGAAAGCAAAGGTTCAAGGAACTTACAAAATTAGAGCAGAATCTATTCTCTCGCTCTCACCAATAGTCTTAAGCCAAGTTCGAATGTTGAGAATTGATGAAGATACACCCAATTTATAATGAACCATGCCACCGGTTCAGCTACGACAATCATAACGCCTAACCTAACCATCACCTCGGAAGCTCGTTCGATGAACCCCTTTGATTGCAAGGCCAGTACGGAATATCCACATGGTGCAAAGCGACGGGAAGGCTAAAGGAAAAGCTTTAAATACAAATCTCAACCCTTGCCCCCTTTGTTAGTCTAAACAAGGCGCAAGGACTGGAGGGTAATTGTGGGCCCAATAAGAGTCAAACCCAAGACTAAAAGAGACCAGCCTAGTGAGGTCGGTGTAAGCACCCCATTTTTGACCGCTCGGCAGTCTACGCTCCGTCCAGACTTGTACTCAAGTCAATATGGACGTATTCCAATCGAAACCAACTCTCTAAGTCTAAATCTAGTCTGTCCATCACTTCGTGGGCCCGCCAGGCCCAAATAAAGACAAAATGACCAAAATGCCCTTAGGGGCATTGTCCTTTCCAATTCCAAATTAGGCACATCTTTCCGAAGACAGTAAGTCCCCTTTCCAATTTCAAATTAGGCACATCTTTCTGAAGACGATAAGACCCCCCTTTCCAATTTCAATCCCTCTCTCGAGACAGTTGATTCCTCGAGACAATTCCAAATCAGGCACGTCTTTCCGAAGACGGTAAGTCCCATTTCCAATTCCAATCTCTCTCTCGAGATATTTTATTCCTCGAGACGATTCCAAATCAGGCACATCTTTTCGAAAACAATAAGACCCCTTTCCAATTCCAATCCTCGAGACGATTCCAAATCAGGCACGTCTTTTCGAAAACAATAAGACCCCTTTCCAATTTCAATCTCTCTCTTGAGACAGTTTATTCCTCGAGATGGTTCCAAATTAGGCACGTCTTTCCGAAGACAATAAGACCTCTTTCCAATTCCAATCCCTCTCTCGAGACAGTTTATTCCTCAATACGGTTTCAAATTAGGCACGTCTTTCCGAAGACGATAAGGCCCCTTTTCAATTCCAATCCCTCTCTCGAGATAGTTTATTCCTCAAGACGGTTCGGCACGTTTTTCGAAGAAAATCTCTTCGAAACGGTAAGTCCCTTTAAACCTGTCGATCGAGATAAGACCCCAAGTCCCCTAGATGATAGAACGGTCCACCTTTAGCGCCTGCTAGCCCGCCAATGCAGAAATGTCCGTTTAGGCACGCCTTCTGAGAAAATTGACTTCCCAGGCGCTAAGTCCCTTTAGCAGTTTCCCGAGATCAGGCAATCTCAGGAATGATGGCTAACCGTCAGAGTAGCGAAAATACTCGCAAATATCACAACCGTCAGAGTAGCGAAAATACTCGCAAACAGGTCGATATAGGGAATTGCCAACAAACTCCTGTATCACTCGACCGCCGTCAGAGTGGCGGAAACACTCGAAACCCAGGCCAACATCGGTGCCTGCTAGCCCTCTTAGGTGAAAAATGACCAAACTGCCCCTTGGGCCTTTTCTGAAACTTTTCGGTCAAGATGACCATTTCGCCCCTAGGCATTCGAATGCCCCGGGAACCACACCGACTCTGGATATCAAACCGGTAACCTTCTGAGAATGCTTCTTATAGTATTCCCAATCGTCCTTTGTCTTCCCGGATCATTCCGAGTCAATTCTGGCAAACCCAGTACAAAATGACCGTTGTGCCCCTAGTGGGCCGATCTCCTTTTCTGACCACACCGACTCTAGGTATCAAACCAGAAACCTTTGGGAACATTCTGAATAATGTTTCCAAATCTCGAGTCTTCTTCTGAGACAGTCCGAGTTCGTCCTGATCGCTTTCTGGCCTGATTGACCGTTTTGCCCCTAAAGGCCCGGTCAACCCTTCCGACACATCATATCCTCATTTTTCAAGTCAAATACTTCCGGGACACTGTTTTAAGTGTTCCTGTTCTTTTCCGGCCTTCCGGGTCATTCCCGGCCTCTTCAAATCATTTCCGGACTTTCCGGAGTCACTCTTAGTGAAGGCAGGCTAAAAATTGCATAGTAGTCACTAGTACAAGCGCCCAAATCTAGTCAAAAATTCGTTGTTTGCCGACTTATAAACTTTCCTAACTGGCTGGCGCCACTGCAACAGGCACTAGGTCTATCCCATCTCTATACATACAGAGCCTCCTCCAGCGTGAAAGGGGTCCGCAAACTCAGTCTAAAAACACCAATATTCGATATACAGAGCTCAAACACTCCTTAAACCCTAGCTTCTTTAGGTTTTCCAAACCCTAGCCACCATACACAAACCCTAACCTCATATACACTCATACACACCACCATACACTTATACACTAGCCTCCAACCCTCCTTTGAAGACTTGAAGAGCTGTAATTTGAAGTTTAAAGATTGAAGACAACTCTTGAGGATTGAAGACAAAGATCGAAGACAAGCAAGGTGCGCAAAATAAACAAGACACAAGATAGGTTTTCTATTTAAATTCCCGCACTTCCCCCTCTCTCTTCTCTCTCCTAACCCACTTGGGTTTTCTCTATTTTAATTCTCCATATCTTTCCCCCCTTTCTTTGCATGCTTGGAACAAGGGGATTCCCGGTCCATGTGTAGGATTAGACTATTGGAGGGTCACTGTGTCAGGGGCTTTCCTTTAAGCTAACCTGAGACCACGTGGGTTCGGCCCCCTTGATTATGTGGTGAAGCCTTAACCTTGTATGTTCACTACCCCGAATTTGCATTGTGCATATCATGATCTTACATCTTCCAAAAACCGTTTTCAAACTCATTTTCAAAGCTTGCATTAAACTTGTTTTCAAAATTGCATCAAAATCTCCTTTTTCAAAACATATTTTCAAAATCACAATCCTAAGGTGTTCTAACTTTTACATGGCTAGAGTTGCTTTAGGAAAGTGTTTCATTCGAAATGACCAATATGGTCCATATTTTCAACCCTTGTTGTTTTCAAAACCACTTTCTTAAAGTGGTTCTAGCCTTCTTATGGTTAGAATCGCTTTAGGAAGGTGAGATATTTTTATACTTTCCAAAAAACTCTATTTTCAAAAATCTCATTTCCTAAAACCTCCTCTTTCAACGTGCTTTCCAAAAACTCTCCTTTACAAAGTTGTTTTCAAAAACTCCCTCCAAAAATCTATTTTTCAAAACTCCTTTTTTCAACTCCTTTCCAAAATCCTCTCCCCAAAATTCACTTTCTAAAAAAGCTCCCCAAAGATCTTTCCAAAAACTCTCTCCAACAATCTTCTACCAAAATTTACTTTCCTAAAAACTCTTTCCAAAATCTTCCCTCTAGAAACTCCTCTCTAGGATTTCCTTCCAAAAACTTGTTTCCAAAAAACACACTTTCCAAAAAAAACCTTTTTTTTGGTGCCCAAGTCAAGTCCTAGAACCCACAATTAGGAAACCCTAATTTTCTTTTCAAAAACATGGTTTTCAAACTTACCTTAAAACCTAAGTTTTCAAAACCTCATATTTTCTACGTCAAAACTATAGCCCTCCAAATCTAGGGTTTCTAAAACTTCCCCTTTCAAAATCCTTGACAAATCAAATCTTCCCTTTAGAAAACCAAATCCAATCTCCCATTTAGGAAACTAGATCCAACTCTCCGTTTTTGGAAACAAAATCAAAATCACTTCTTCTTAGAAACAAAATCCAAATCTTTCCTAATCTTCTACTTTCCTAAATCTTAAATTTCCAAATTTTGAACATAAAAATCTTTCCTAAATTTTAAAACTCAAAATCTAAATCTTTCCTAATTCAACTCTCTCATAATTTCCTACCCTTCCAAACCATAAGTTTCCTAAAACTTTCAAATCTTTCCTTAAACATTAAGCTTTCAAATCTTTTCTTAATTCTACCCCTTTCCAAATCTTAACTTTCCAAATCCAAGTTTTCAAACATTTCCTAAACTCAACCTTTTCTAATCTCAAGATTTTCTAAAACTAAAACTCTAAAACTTTCTAAATCTTAAACTCTCTAAACTTCAAATCTTTCCAAATTCAAAACTTTCTTAAGTTAAAACTTTCTAAACCCAAATCTTTCCAAAATCCTAACTTTCTAAATTTCCAAATCTTTATAAAATTCTAAGCTTTCCAAATTTAAAACTTTCTTAACTTGAAACTTTCCCAATTCTAAACCTTTCTTAAACAAAACTTTTCCTAATTCAAAACATTTCTAAATTCAACACTTTCCTATTTCAAAACCTTTTTTTAAAATAAAACTTTATTAATTCAAAACTTTCCTAAAGTGGAACTTTCCAAATCAAAACTTTCATAAGATGACACTTTCCTAATTTAAACATTTCTTAATTCAAATATTCCCTAAATCCAATCTTTCCTAATCTCCTAAACCTTCCAAGTCGAGTCATATCTTCCCTAAGTCTCTTTCCTAAGTCTAGGTTTCTTAAACCTCCATCTTTCCAAAATAAGTCTAAATCTTTCTTCCAAGTTCTATCTCTTCAAATCAAAATCTAATCTCTTCAATTCCAAAATTCTAAATTCCAATTTTCAATCATCTATTCTAAGTTCAAATCAAATTCATCTTCCAATCAAAATCTCTTTCTTCCAATCCACTCTTCTATTTTCTATCGGACTCTTGTCCGAACTACGACTGACCTGATTCCTCTAAAAAGATACGTAGGCAACCCTCATGGGTGCAGTCTCCACATTTTTCAAATCTCCAATTTTATAATCTTCTTCAAGTTTCCAATTCTATGTTCTATTTCCAATTTCCAATTCCAAAAATCTATTTTCAAATCTCAATTTCCAAATTCTAAAACTTTCCAATTTCAAATCTATCTTTTCAAATCTTTTCTAAAATCAAATAAATTTCTTTTCAAAAATCTATTTTCAAATCAAACCTTCCTCTTGCACTTGCATATCATGCATCATGTTTTTCTAAACATTGTTTTCAAAGTGGATAGGATTGAATATATGTTAGTTGAATACTCTCATAGATGAATCTAGGGTAGATTGACATGTAGGTACCAAAATGGCGGGGTAGGTGATGGCTTAGTGCGTCTTCCCTACACGTAACCAACCTCCAAACCTAGATCACTTATTTCAAAGACCAAAAAGGAGTTATTTTTCAAAAGGGGCTAAATGTTTTTCAAAGGTTGCCAAACAACCTGTTTTCTTAAAAAACCCTCTTGAGGAGATATTTTCAAAATCGTTTTTCAAAAACGCTAAGTGTAGTTTTTGGATTATGCTTAATTTTTAGGTGACCTAACTCACTTTAATCAAGTTAGGTGGTGACTCCAAATCTTTTTCTAAAAGCCCTTTATTCAAATCAATTTTCAATTCAAACCTAGTCGCACTCATTCTTCTAGGAGGATGAGTTCTAACGAGAGTGTACAGCATTTTTTTCGCTTGTGTGAGTATTCCTCGAGTGCGAAAAATCTGAGCGCGACAGTCGGCCCATGAGTGCCAACCTTTCGGATAAAGCCCATACCGATCAAAGGTAAGGACCCAAAGGGACTAGCACATGGATCTTAATCCAAAAGGTACTAAAACTAATGAAATTCATAATACAAATCCTATTTCTAAGTAAATTAGGACAAAAGATAAGTTCAATACATTAAACCGACTCAATTAATAAAGATTCCTAAGAGGAAAGTGACTCTAATTCCCAAAGGGAACATGACATTCCGAAACCTATAAATACCTCCATGCACTAAAGGTGTAAGGTACGTTCACTCGAGTTCTAACTCTCTAATGTTCTATTTGATTCCTAGGAAGAAAGTGACTCTAATTCCCAAAGGGAACATGACATTCTGAAACCTATAAATACCTCCATGCACTAAAGGTGTAAAGTACGTTCACTCGAGTTCTAACTCTCTAATGTTCTATTCGATTAATTGTGATTAAGCTTGCTAACTTAATCATCGGAGTGCCTTCGGCCCAAAGAGGGTTAAGACATTCTCATTGTCTTCTTCTCTTGCAGATTGCTTGTATTCGTCGATTCAGTTTGAGAGTTTAACTAGGCCTTCCTAAAAATCCCACCTACAATTTATAAATTTGTCATTTGGTTGTAAATATTCATCAATCACATCTCTTTAAATATGCTTAAAAGCAATAACAAAAATAAATCAAAATATTGGCAAGCTCCAACGAAACTTAATTTATTATATAATTTTTTTCATAATTAAAATATATTTTATATATTTTTAAATATTTAACAGTAATTGAGTTGTATAGCCTCAATAATAGAAATGAACCTATAGACAAATTTTCTAATTCTGCCTAGATTAATATGAAAAGACTTTTAATTTTTTATTTTTGTTACTTTTAATAACTCTAGAATATTCTATTTTAAAAAAATTTAATCAAAATAAAACAAAACTTTGAAGTATGCTATAAATAATATAAAAAAAAATAAGTATTTCAAGTATTTTAATTGTGTGAGTCATGTAATTTGATATTTTTAGATAAGCTTAGTGGTGAATGTAACAACTATTTTGAGAATAATTTTTTATGATTTAGATGCATAGATTTAGATAAATTTTCCAACTTTAAGAAATAGTTGTAATTTATTATTTAGTAAAACTCATATTAGTAGCATTAAGTAAAAATGTAATATCAATTCTCTATTTTTATTTTAAATTTATTTTATACGTTAATTTTTTTTAAAACTAAAATTTGTCGTTCTAAATTTCCTTAAATCCCTCTTTTATAATTTTACAAAGCTCCTTAAATTTAAAAATAACATTAAGACTATTATTTTGAATTACCTTAAACTCTTCTATTATAATTTTTGAAATTTCTAGCTTAGATTCAATACTTTAGAATTTTCCATTCAGATTTTTTTTAATTTCTAGTTTTAGAAAGACAAATAAAAGTAAATCTATCGTATATTATTGCAATTGGTTATGAGACCATTGAAGTTGAAATATTTAACTATTTTTTTTAATTTTTTAATTTTATGTTTCTATTCCAAAATATCCAATCTTGTGGCTTCTATGATTAGTTAACAAAGTAATTTACAAACAAAATAAATAATCTCTGAAATTTCATTTTCAATCTTAATTTCTTAAAAATTTCATAACCATCAATCTATATTATATATTATAACAATGTTTTTAAAGATAAAAATCTTGATCAATCTTTTCAACTGATTAGCCTTACTTTATATTTCTTTTTGCTTTGAATCTTAATCAATATGATAAGTTTATCGAAATTCCTTCAAATGTGCTCCTTTACAAAAAATTTAATGAAAATAAAACATAATTTTAAATTTCTATCATAGGAAGTACACATGTCAAAAGATTATTAATCATGTATCATTTATTATTTTGTTATTTATAGAAATCTCTTATTATTGATAAATTTTTCATTTTGTTATAAATACTCATCAACCACATCTCTTTAAATATGCTTAAAAGTAATAATAAAAATAAATCAAAATTTTGGCAAGCTCCAATGAAACTTAATTTATTATAAAAAAAATTTCTTATTAAAGTATAATTTATATATTTTAAATTATTGAACAGTGATTGAGTTGTATGACCTCAATAATCAAACTGAATCCATAGACAATTTTTGTTTTAATTCTACCTATGTTAATATGAAATGACTTTTAACTTTTTTTTTTATATACTTGTAATACCTTTAGAATATTATATTTTAAAAATAATTTAATCAAAATAGAACAAAACTTTGAAATATGCTATAAATAATTTGAAAAAACAAGTATTTTAAATATTTTAATTATGTGAGTCTAATGTGATTTGATGTGTTTTGGTAAGTTTGTGGTGAATGTTAAAAATATTTTGCGAAAAAAATTTTATGATATAGTTGCATAGATTGGGATAAATTTTCAGCTTTAAGTAATAAGTATAATTTATTGTTCAGTAAAACTCATATTAGACTCATAAAGTTTAAGAACATAATATTAATTCTTTATTTTTATTTAAAAATTTTAAATTTATTCTCTACATTCCGTGCATAGCACGAGTTCACTGCTAATATAAATGATGAGATTACAAATGGATGTGGAAAAGAAAATATGTTTATATTATTAAATCTCTAAACACTCCTTTTATACTGAAATAGTTCAAAATATTCTTGGCATGTAAAGAAAATTTTAGGGATTTAACGTTACTTTTTATAATTGTAATTTAGTTTTTTTTTTTATTAATTTTATATTGTGCTAGTATTTATATAATTTGTATTATTTTTATGTTTAAAAATTTTGTTTTTTGTTGAGATTTTATATGAATTTAATCAGAACCCCAATTAACTTGTAGGACACGAATGAAGTAGGAAAGTTCAACCGGTCAGGAATTTAAGGTAGGATTTAATATAACCTGTATCCAACTTGTCCAGCCGCCGTCGCACTTATAAATAGAACAAGAATGACTTAGTGTGCGTGAAACACTGAATCATTTTTGTCCTGACAAAAAGGAACAGCGTCGCGTGGCATGTGGGGGGCGTTTGTACGCAACGTGAAGTTCGCGAGGAGCGAGCACGTGTCTTAGCGCTTGTGACAGAGTAATCCAACTCTGGAATTGTTTGCCTGTGAGGCCCTCTTACCAATTCACGACGGGAACTTGTAAAAAGGTCTCGTAAGATAGAAATCATAAGAAAAGTAAATTTATTTTTGTTGACTTTATTAATAAAATTAAAGAGAAAAGTAAAAAAAAAAAACAAGACCATAACTGTGAAAAATAAAATAAAGAAAATAACTTTTCTATTCCTTTTTCTTTGGACTTTTTTGCTCTTTTCTCATGTTACCTTTCATCAAAGTTGCAAATAAGCTGGTAAGTCTTAAATGTCACATTCTGAATTAATTAATCTAAGGGTGGAAATTGAAAGTCGTCGGCATGGAATATGTTTTAATAGATTTTTTTTACTCTGTTCTTTTCTATTTCTATTTGATCTTAATTCTTTTATCACATGCATTGGTCTTAATCTATTTCAAGTTGAGCTTCCATCAATCAAACCTCAGAGAAGTAACACTTAAAAAAAACTAAGGTGCTATGTTTTCATTACAAATAAACAAACTGTACCCTAACATGGAACGAGGAGTAAATTGACCTATTCCACCTAATTTTCATATATTTGTGAAAAACAGAACCATATTTGTAGCCGTTTTGTTTTTAAGTAGTTTTTGAGAATTATTTTCTATACAAGGCTCCAAAATGAAAACATAAACACGCACAATCAATAAACAAATGCCCATTCCCACTTTAAAACTCTCGTGGGGAACAAAACCACGTTTGTGTTTTTTACAAACAAAAAACAGAAAATGAAAACGACAATCCAGAAGACAATAGGCAAGTAGGTTACAAATGTGCATTAAAGAGATTAACCATGCACGGCCATAGTAGCGTAAGATGCTAGAAACTAGTCCATAGTAGCAAAGATCCCTTTCAAAAATAAACAAGTTAAACTGTAGAGTAACCCTAAACATTGAAGAAAAAGAGAACAAACCAAACCTCCTATTTGAAGGAACTTTTTTAGGGAAAAATAAATAAATAATTAAACTGTTCACTTCGAGGTTCACTTCATATGTAAAGGGCTGGAGGTGGGGGAAAAGCCTGTGGACAGTACAAGATCGTGCCCCTAAATTAGAACATCAACCAAAGAGTCCTTTTGTTACACAGGACCCAAAAGTGTCCTTAGCTGCGAGAGAGGCGAAATGCAGAATTCCACTCTTGCCTGGTGGATTTAGGTACCAATTTGTCACCAACGAATGGCGTCCATTTATCCTTCAAGGCATCTGTTAGTACCCAACGGACCTTCTCCGGCTCATTGTTAAAATCAAATTTCAAAGGAGCAGATCTCTCCATCCTTGAGCCAGACTTCTTTTGTTGATGGCCTCCAGGGTTCACAGAAGACTGCAAAAGCAATTTTGTAACACGTTAAGAAATAAGTAATAAGGCTGAGAGAGAGAGAGAGAGAGAAAGAGAGAGTCTAAGGTAAAATTCCCCAAAATCTTAACCGAACAGAGTCATTTACTCACGTTAACATCAGCATCAGGATTTGTTTTCCTCTTTCGCTTACTCCCTGTTTGGATAAAGTAATCCACCTCTTTTTTTGACCTGAATCGACGTCCAGAGAGTGGTTCAAAATAATACTGCACAATATATAGAAATTAGGCTGATACTTTACAATCCATGAGAATGAATTTTTTCCATTCTGGTCCATCAAACATTTTAAACCACACACATTCACTAGCAAATCATTACAATAAAAAGAGACAAGAAGAACAACAGCAAGATTTCTTGACCAGCCCCAAACCCCCACCCCCCACAAAAACCACCACCACGCAAAAAATAAAAAATAAAAAATTGATTCTGTATTTTACATTGGAGAACTTGATACAAAATGCTACAAAAAAGAGAATTTCAAATGTTTTGTGTTCAGGTTGCACCATTGCCAGTATGCTGCTGGCCTTATTCAGCTAACATCTCCAGCGATTATATGTTCTTAACTTACAAACCTCCAGAGTTATATTACTGAAGTATAAAAATATTGACAATGTACCACGGCAAAAATCTTAAAATATTGGGAATGAGAAAAGTATTTACTATTTCTATGCCCCACAAATCTATGATAAAGTAAATAGTTTCCCAAGTTCAAACCCTCTCAAAAGGAGGTCAAAACAAAGAGGACAAGCCAATGCTAATTTATGAAGAAACCAGTCCACTAAAGTCTTTTCTTTGCACTTTTGCATTGCTCTAACCACGAAAGTCTAAATAAGAATAGATTTCCTTGCAGATGCTATTTAGTCTGTGCAGGTCGTTACCATCAAAGTTGAGATAGAAAAGTGACATTGTTGTACTCGGGTGGTCTCTCAACCTAAATGTTGAGTCCAAAATCCACATGGCAGCCAAGCAGCAAACCATGTGCCTGTGCACACACACATGCAAGGGGAAGTGGGGGGAAAGAAACAGAAGTAAAAGTAACATTTTGAATTATGTAAGCTTTATAGTAAGATAATAGAAGTTCCAAACGCTGATGAGATAACAGAAATCAAAACTGAGCACCGGAAGAAAAGAAGATTTAGGTTGGGAGTATTTAATAGAAAGCACTTGTCAGAAACTCAAACACCAACATCAGTGTATTAGATGGTTCAATAAAAATTATATGGTGTTGAGTACATATCGAAAACTCAAATAACATCTAAATTTACATCAATATTACAACAATACAATGCACTAAACAAATGTCCTCACTCCATGACTTACATGTACATGCACTATACCATTAGTGCCCAGCACCAATTTCACGGTGTGCCTAGCACACTCAGAGATACCCAACATCTCACTTACATTGTGTGTATCCCAACACTCTATACCCCACACTTGATGCCATGCACCAAGCCTCGACTCATATGGTGTGGTCTATCTTCACAAACACACAACCACCCTTGGTGGTGGGGGCTTCTCACTCACTTACCACCCACACACACAATTGCTACCCAATTCCAATCTCTATATGCCTTGCACAATTGGTCAGTGTGCTTAGCACACATCCAAGAGATCCCAAGGCCATCCTTTTATAGGCCTCAATGCTGGTGCTACAACCGACCTTCTCAAGTTTGATTTCATAATGAATAATTCTAGAATGTGTGAGATATTATTCCTTTGGCCAATATCAATTGCAGCTAGATTCTAATTTGTGATCTCACTCTGTTCTCTCAAGCTTTGCGCATGAAGCTTGTTTTGAAACTAATCTGTGGTCTATGGTTGTGGAGCCTGAATATTTTCGCCACACTTCAGTTCTTCATGCTAATTTGAAATCTATTAGTAGCTGGGCCTGGAAAGGGATCTTTGAATCAATTTTTACTTTAAAAAATGGTCTTGCTTGGCAAGTGGGTGATGGTTCTTCTCTTTCTGTTTGGAATGATTATTGGATTGGTTCCTTTAAGCTTCCTGATTTGCTTCACAATAATATTCCTTCTTCTTTAGCTAACCTGACAGTTACAATCTTATCACCAATGGAGTTCTTGGTCCACAATGGAATCTTTCCGCGATTCAACATTTGCTGCCTGATTCTGTTATTCATCTAATTCAGGGTATTCCCATTCCATTATCTTCCTCTAATGATCAAGTCATTTGGGGTCCAAGCAAAGATGGTATTTTTTCTGTTACAACTGCTTATCAATGGCTCCAGAAATCTGCTTTTTATCTTCCTGCTTTACCTTGGTCTACACTCTGGTCTCCATCTATTACTCCTAAAATTAAATATTTTCTGTGACTATTTCTCATAATGTGCTTCCAACAGCTAGTCTCCTTGCTGAGAGACATAATATTCCAAATGGGTACTGTCATTTTTGTACATCGGTGCAGGAGGATACAGATCATATTTTCTACAAATGTCCGGCTTGGAATTTTTTACGAACAGCTTTGGGGCAGGTTTATCCTCAGTCTTCATCTCATCTCCTTGTCTACCTTCAGCATGCAAATCATTATTATCCATCCCATATGTCTTGTTCTTTGGTTCCATGGATTCTGCGGACCATTTGGAGGTGCCATAATGATTCTTTATTTAATCATAAGGCTTTACATTTGCCATTTATTCTCAATACTACAAAGGCCTTTGCAGATAACTACCTGAGCATGATGCAGAGCAAACCACCTTCGCCACAAAGTTGTCTCATCTATACTAAGTGGGAACCTCCTCATCCACATTTGCATAAACTTAACATAGATGGAGCCTCTCATAATAATCCAGGACAAGCTGGAATTGGGGAGTTATTTGTAACTATTGTAGCAAAGCTTTGGTTGCTTTTGCTCAACACATTGGTCGCAACACTAATGCTGTTGCTGAACTATGGGCTCTTCAACAAGGACTGCAACTTGCACTGTCCACGGGATTTAGATCTCTTATTATCGAGACTGATTCCAGTTCTGTTTCCTATTTATTGTGCCGGAAGACCGCAATCTCGATCTGTCCCTTCTTCTTCAGGACTGTCTCCACCTCATCCCTCAATTCAATCATCTTCGGGTGCAGACATGTTACGTGAAGCAAACAAAATTGAAGATGCCTTAGCTTCTTTTGCTGCTGATTTTCCTTATTTTCATCAAGTTTTTTATAATCTCCCTAGCACGTTCAAATCTTTTGGTGATAATGATGATGTTGGAGTGTTGGCTCCGCGTTTTGTATCTAATCAGCATACTCATGTACAATCTTTTGAGTTAATTTAAGCTTTAGTTTCTGTTTCCAAAAAAAGTTGTAGCTAGATTCTAGGGAGAATGCTCTAGAGAGTGTTGGCACCCAAGGAGTGGGTTAGTGGTTGACTCAACATTGGAACTCTAGTATGAGTTGTCACCACATCCTAGTTACCGTTTTCCATCAATCTGGACTTCCAACTCAAGGATCAAACCCAACTACAAAGCATTTTTCTTTTACAACCAAGATGATATCCTAAATTTCGCATATTCTTAAATTCAGAAAACTGATGTAGCCAAAAGATATGTAACAGATCTCAACAAATTTTAATTTTTCCAGAATAACATATACAAAATCCTGATATATTCTTTCAACATAGCAGCATGGTCTTATTCTGAAATTAATCCTATGGCAGCTCAACAGCAATACAAAAGAAAATCACAGCATCAAACCAACTATACACTGCCACTAAATATAATCTACATAAATATGCATATCTATACTAAAATAACTATAAAGTAGAAAGAAGAAAATTTGGTCTATCATACCAAAGTTTCAAAAAAAACACCCCCATCACTGTCATACTGGAAAAAGGTTACTTGAGTGTGCTCCCAGTGAAAACATCCCCAACTTTTCTCCTACTTGTTGGGGAGAAAATTCCACCAGCGTTGCTCATCAAGCCCCATATTTCTAATACAACAGCCACTGCATGGTTCAGTAAGATGCACCATCCATGTAAGATGAAAGGCAATTGGTCCCACAACAACTAAGACACTCTTTGGTATGTAAAGGAAAACAAAATATCCATGGCAGTAGTTAGAACTAGGGGTGGACATCACCGTGTGGCCCGCAAAGCGTGCCCAATCCAATCCCTTTTTTTTTTTTATAAGTACCTTCCGTAAGCAACAAAAAAAAAAACCCTTTAAGAAGGGGCGAAACCTTATACAAAAGTTCGAAAAGAGAAACCCCACAACCTATATATTCACAGGCATGTACAAGTTTCCCAAATAATCCACAAAAGAAGAAAGACAAAAAGAAGTAGATTCAACCAACCAAAAATAAAGGGAAACGAGAACAATTCCCTTTAAGCAATAAGTTGGATTCTCGACTCCTTCAGAAGCCCTACGGTTCCTTTCCAACCAAATATATCACATGACACACAAAAGAGTGATAATCCAAGCTTTCTTTACAACTCTATGTGGACAGCTGCTCCCTCAATAACCCAAAAGAAATAGAGAATCCGCCAATTGCTCCCCCAACAGCTCCCCTTGCGGCCAAGACAAGCTGAAATTTAGGCCTTATTAATTTTTCAGGCTAGGCTTTGGGATTAAGCTTTGAAGCCCGGCCAGGCCTGTATATGAAGAAATCTATATAACATACACATCAAATTGAACATGTTGAGGTCATTATAAGAATCCAACCCTTTACCTCCCACTATAAATAAGGACTCGAGCCACTAAGAAACCATGCTAGTCTTAGTATTTTTTTATAAAAATCATTTACTGGAATTTTAATTCTACCTAGATCAGGCCGGCTTGAGATGAAATTTTAGTTCTCACAACGGGTCAAGGAGGGTTCGGGTCAGCACACCATCCCTTAATAGAAGCTAAGAAGCACGGACACATCTAAGATGTTGTGTCCGACACGAATACGACACTCATCCGATTTTCCAGTGTCCCTGCCGTGGCATGTCTTGCAGTTTTCAAAAAATTGTCATGTCAACGTATCCATGTCGTGTATCTATGTCCGTGTCCGTGTCCATGCTTCTTGTCCATGCTTCTTAGGGTAGAAGGCAGCGGTATCAAACATATATGCAATCATGGAGAGATATTCTCACTTCAAAAGACTAATAAACACTTTTTTGCTTGAAAATACCTATCAGTTTGTCACAAACAACTATTAAAAAACCAAAAATGGACTAACCAAAATATAGTAAAACAAAATTAAGAGACTTAACAAAATATGGTAATAAAAATACAGAGAGGGGTTGATATACTAGTCATTAGACTGCGTCCTCTAACCCTTAAAAATCCTAGTGTGCTCAAATTTTCTCCAAAACTATGGTAGAATTTCTTCAAAACTGGCAAGGCTTTCACCTTGAAATTGGCAACAAGAATAAAATGGAAGAGCAGCATACAAAAGTGAAAATGAGAGCCATTGACAAGAATTAACCATATTAGAGGTCTAAAGATTAAAATAAGGATTTGAGAAATTGTACACCAAATTATTGAGAGAGAAACACGTCAAAAATGAAACGGTAATTGAAACTCTAGTGTAATGGAAACAAGGCAAAACAAAGTTCAGGAAAATTATTTAAAAAAAAAAAAAAAATAGCATACGTGCAACTAACAATGGCCACATGCAAACATGGTAATACGGATCAGTAAGTGTGTGTATGTCTAGGTGGGGGACCAAAATAGGCCCGACACGTAGACCAATGGCTGGGCCATTAGTGTCACTTGATTGAGAACTATTTTCAGCCGGGTAATATCCTTTGATAACCTGGGGAGGTGGGGAGAAAGAATTCTTCATAGCCCTAAGTATTTCACAGTCTTACAAAATTAGGTCATCTCATATGTAACGACCCGAATTTCTCCAGACCGTTAATAAATAAAATAACTAAATAAAATGACCTCAAAGAATTTTACATTGTAATTCTACCGAAAATTAATGTACTGGAACTAGCTCCGCCTCAACTTGAAAAATAAAATCAAAGCCGGAAGTATACAATACGACATGAGTGCAAATGCTCAATTTAGGACAATCAAACGAAGCTTAGTTCAACAAATCATATTAAATTTCATAATCAAGAGCCGGTCAAAATCACAAAAGACCACACTGGTAATAACCATTCCAATATTTTCATTAGACCCAATACCTGGCCCTTCTCAAAACGATGCCAAATGCTACCTTTACCATATATCAATACCAAATTCCACAAGCAACACCCCATAGGGTCACCCTTGCATTACCATTTCCAATAACAGATCAACAAATGTGTTTATACATGTACCAATCAGTTCTAGCACATTAGCCATAATAGATCCAACGTATAATATTTATATGGAATTAACAACTAACACGATATTCAAGAGGAATAAGTATGAATCAGGAATAATAAGATATACTCTTTGCACAAGGATTCAAGAAGGAGCATATTGTATACAACCGGTTTATTCCAAGCATCTTTCATAATCTTTGCAGAGATCACCACACAATTCCCCAATTATTCTATATTCAACACAAAGTCTTAAGAGCTTTTCTCCCTTTTTCTCTTTCCTTTAACTTCACCTCAAGCTCCTATTTATACTACTTAAGAGTTTGCCTTTGGTTGACACCTAGCAAGACAATTGTCTTCTAACAAAGTGTTAAGGTGTAATTGTTAAGTAAGATGTGTCATCTACATGTGTGAGTCACTAAAATAGGCAAGACACTTGTCTTGCAATAAGGTGATGAAGTGTAAATGTACTAAATAGGAGGTGTCACCAATATAGGAAGAGGAGTGTGCTACTGTGCTTCGTCACACAACACTAATCATCCTAATTAGTTATAATTAATCTTGGTTAACTCTAATTAATCAAGGTTTAGACTAATTAATCTTCACTTTAAACTTAATCATGCTTAAACCTAATAAACTGCAATTAGTCTAATTAATCACAATTAAGTTTAAGTAATCAAAATCACTTTTCACAAAAGTATTCCAAAATGTCATTAACATTAAACAAAGCTCATTAAGCTTCTTGATTAAATCCCTTGAACACATCTATAGCACGAAAGATTTAATTCTCTCTAGTTATGAAAATCCCTAATCAAATATATGTACTTACACAATTTCCAATTAAAATTAGTAACTAATTCACAACTTAAAGATAACTGAACATTTATAATATATATTCAAAAATACATATAATGGAGTGCGAAAGGTTAGGGTGTTACATCCTCCCCTCCTTCAAAAAGTTTGGTCCTCCAAACTTATGTTAATCAACCTAGGGTATATGTCACACTTCAATATAAATAATTACCACAACTCATTCAATGGCATAAACCGTACCAGCTACAAATTACATGATTGCATACACATCATATATAAACCTTTTCACGAATATTCCATTTCTTATCACCTCCATATTACATAACATATTTATCTCATATTGGCTACAAACCATATTCAATATATCAATTAGATTTATAGACAATGATTCCAGGATAATGCAATACAAATGCAATGCAGTGCAATGCATAATGTATGATAATGCCTCCCAAGCCATGTATTAGCTTTATAAGCACTGTCTCCCAGGCAATGTATTAGCCTTATAGGCTTTGTCCCCCGGACAATATATGATAATGCCCCCCAAGCAATGTAACATATATACAATTATGCCTCCCAGGCAATGAATTGTAATGCAATGTAATGCTATGCAATTCATTAGCTCCAAACCAGACCACACTCATTACATAAACATCTCAAATAGATATATAATATGAAATATCACATCCTCATCTCATATGAACATCACATTTTCTCATCACATAAAAATAACTTCAAATCATTTATCTGCGGTAGTACACACATAATTTATATAAGTATACAGGCAACATTCGATATGAATCAGCACACTCAACTCACACTGAAACATGGATAACCGAGTCACTCACTGTGTGAAATTGAAATAGGTTTAGTCACCTCTGAACCTTAGCATCAAGCTTTTAACCTAGCTCACACAACTTCTCCTTCTCCAATTCTTATTTCTCTCACTTTCCCTTACTCTCTCACTTTCTCTCTTTCTAAGCAAACGCCTATTTTACTACAAAAGCTCCTCTCTTCTTTTTCTTATATTCTTTTTAATTCAAGAGCTATAGATATAATTTATATCTGCTGTTACAAATGTCCACACACAAACACTAGCTATAGGTGAAGCATACACATACATGTTACATTCACACACTTGCTATAGGTGAAGCATACACCTATGTGTCACACACACACTTAAAACACCCTAGCACCTTGATGACTAAGCATGTTTACTTAATCACTTTGATTAAGACTAATTAATCCTCACTTAAAAAGTTAATTAATCAAGTTTAGTCACTAATAAAGTGCAAGAATTAAATCATGTCATTTAAGCTTCTTGATTAAGCTAATAAAAAACCCATTAAGCCAAATACTACAAAATGAAGTTATTGATCTCACAGTATATCTCCCTAATTTCAGATTCTTTTTCTCAGGTGACTTCCTCAATAAAATAATTCTGCCACAAAACCGTATTATATATATACATATGAAACCGATGTTTTTACATATATCATCCCAAACACGTGGGTCCATTTTATGTGCAATAAATCATATACATTTCATAACTATTTAAGTAAATGCTCAAAGAAAATTTCTAATTTACCACATTATTCATTACCAAACACTATTTCAAAGTTACTATCTATAAATGCTGCTTTCTAAATTAAAACTTTTTATCTACATAATTCTCCAAAGTCAAAATATCTGGAGATTACATTCTACCTCCCTAAAATATCATATTTACAACTCACTAATTTCATGTTTCAGTTAATGCCTCAAATAAATCCGCTACGCACACTGATAATTTCCTAAGAAATCCTTTAAACATCAAAGGTTCCTACTATATCCCATATACCAAATTACTTAAACATCAATGGATCCCACTTAGTCCTATATAAGACCTATCGCCTATACCCTGATACCAATTTGTAATGACCCAGATTTCTCCAGACCATTAATACATAAAATGACCTCAAAGAATTTTACATCGTAATTCTACCGAAAATTAATGTATTGGAATTCACTCCACCTCAATTTGGAAAATAAAATTAAACTCGGAAGTATAAAATATGACAAAAGTACAAATACTCCATTTAGGACAATCAAACGAAGCTTAGTGCAACAAATCAGATTAAATTTGATAACCAAGAGCCAGTCAAAATCACAAAAGACCACGCTGATAATAACCATTCCAATATTTTCATTAGGCCCAATACCTGGCCCTTGTCAGTACCATGCCATACGCTACATATGCCACATATCAATACCAAATTTCATAACCAACACCCCATAGGATCACCCTTTCATAACCATTTTCAATAACAAACCAACAAATGCATTTGTACATGTACCAATCAAATCCTCAGCACATCAGCTATAATAGATCCAACATACAATATTTTTATGAATTAACAATGAACACGATATTCAAGCGGAAAGAATACGAATTAGGAATAATAAGATACACTCTTTTCAAAAAAGATTCAAGAAGGAACATATTTTATACAACCGTTTTACCTCAAACGTGTTTCACAATCTTTGCAGAGATCACCACACAATTCTCCAATTATTCCATATCCAACACAAAGTCTTAAAGAGTTTTTCTCCCTTTTTCTCTTTCCTTTAACTTCACCTCAAGCTCCTTTTTCTCTTTGGTTGACACCTAGCAAGACACTTGTCTTCTAACAAAATGTTGAGGTGTAATTCTTAAGTAGGAGGTGTCATCTAGGTGTGTGAGTCACCAAAATTGGCAAGACACTTGTCTTGCAATAAAGTGATGAGGTGAAAATATGCTAAGTAGAGGGTGTCACCAACATAAGACGAGGTGTGTGCTTCATCACACAATACAAATCATCCTAATTAGTCATAATTAATCTAGGTTAACTCTAATTAATTAAGGTTTAGACTAATTAATCTTCACTTTAAACTTAATCACGCTTAAACCTAATAAACTTTGAGTAGCCTAATTAATCACAATTAAGTTTAACTAATCAAAATCACTTTTCACAAAAGTATTCCAAGATGTCATTAACATTAAATAAAGCTAATTAAGCATCTTGATTAAATCACTTGAACACATCTATAGGAAGAAAGATTCAATTCTATCTAGTTATAAAAATCCCTAATCAAATTTATGTACTTATACAATTTCCACTTAAAATTAGGAATCAAGACATACTAATTCACAATTTAGAGATAACTAAACATTTATAACATATAATCAAAAATATATAATGGAGCACAAAAGGTTGGGGTGTTACATCACAAATGTAAACTTTGTTAGCATCCAACTTATTCAGTTGTTTTTTCATTGGTGCTGGCCAGTCCTTTACCTTGTTTAGAAGTAAGCCTAAATAGTTTAGGAAACCTTTATCCAGGAGGATTTAAGAAGTCCTTTTCCAATAGGAAAGTTTATGCAAGCATGCCTCTGCTAGGGACAACAAACAAGCTAAATTAGTAACAATTCTCAGCAGATTTTGCACTCTCTAAATGGTGAGACTTCTAGAAGGCCTTGGAACCATTATAAGGTTACTTTTCTCTTTCTTCTTCTTCTTCTACTTTTCTTTCTTCTTTACTTACGCTTTCAAAAGTGTTGTGCACCATAAACAGCCCCAACCAGCCTTCTGAAGCACTACGTTCAGCCCAAAAACCCAACTATACGATCTTAAAAGCCATAATTAATTTGGCCCACCATCTTCCAGCCTTTAAAGTTACTTTTTCGTACTACCTAAAAATTCCAGAAATCTAACCATATTTAATGGCTCACATCTTATCAAGCATCTCTTGTCCGAAACTTCTGAAATGTCAAACAGGCCCAAGAGCCACAAAAGCTCTTAATTCTTATTTGCTACACAATTTGACATCTTACATTTAACTGCTGTCTTTTGACATTTTAAGTGAAAGCTAGAAAATAGACCCTAAACAACAACTCCTGTCATCATATCATACTCAATATACATCTGAAGTAAGAAACATGGCCACCCAACAGGTCATTCTTACCCCAATTTATTTTGGAAAAAACCAATAAGGATGCTCATCCAGTATAATATTTTACGTAAACAAAGAGCGCTTTCCTACATCTCCACCAACAGCTAACCAGGGCTACGTAACATGGTGGAAAATTGTAGGGTATGAATATTTTAGATATCTGTGACTCCATTGGTGAAATAGTATCTCCCCCCACCCCACCCCCCTCAAAAAAAAAAAAAAAAAATTGTCTTTTTTTACTCTCCCACCCACCCCCCGCGGCGGCCCCGCCCCCAAAGTAGAAAAGCATTTTTTTTATTCAATTGGTGAAATAATTTCTCTCTCCCCAATATGAGGAACCACTTGTTTCCATGAATATCCAAAAACCAAAAATACCCTAGTTGAGGAAACAAAGCATCCTACATCTTATGACCGACATCATAACCACAGTAACCTACTTTGATGTGCCAACATCATATGATCTCAGGTACATAATGGATTCATAATTTTTTTTAATTTTTTGAAAGTATAGTCGATTCGCAATTAGAATTGCAGCCCTTAGGTACTAGACAGATCACAAGCAAAATCAATGAATATTGTCTAACAGCATAGTTATAACAATTCACCACAACAGAGCCATGAAAATCAAGCCAGAACTCAAAATTTGAAATCCTTCAAACATGCTGCCTAATATATCACAAACTTCTTTCCTTAAATGAACAAGGTAACTTATGGCTCTACTTTACAGTAGGGCCTAGGAGAGGTATAAACCTAGAATGACATATTTCTTGCACCGCCAAGATACATTACTTTGCTTGGACCAAAATTTGTGGGTCACCCAAAGTAATGTTCCCTATATCTTCTCAAACAAAATTTATTTCATTGGTGTATTAGTTCTTAAATCACAAATTGATAACTTTTAATTGTGCCAAGAAAAAGAAGCGTAAATTCAAGAATTTTCGAAGCGATGTGCATGTATACATATATTTATGAAATCATTGATAAAAATAATTGTCTCAATACAAAAGCCCTTATCCCCAGCCAAAGAACTAAACCAATAGTATGAACTATATCTATCACAAAAAAATATTAATTGAGAAAAATAATTACCTTATCAACTAATCCAGCAGAGGCACCGGAGGACCGAACCCTGTAGTCAATCCACCAACCACAAGGCAACCATTCCGGTCTCTTCTGCAATGGGACAGAAAGCGCTGCCAGAGCTGGCCCTCGCTTCCACCTTTGTGATGGCAGAGGCTTTGTGGTGGTTTCAACCACCGGCATAGTCATTTTCAGTGCATCTCCACAATTTGAGATGTCAGAAATCAGATTCTTGGATGGATCTGGTTTATAATGCTTCAATTTCTGAGTTCCATTTTGGGTTGGTTCAGTGTTTCTAGTGTCATTGTTTTGTGCTTCCTCTTCTTTGGCCAGGATTCTCCCTTCTTTGGGAATTACATTGAGGTCTATAAAGATCGGCATTATGTGTTCGGCAGCAACCGGATCAAATTCAGGCAAAGTTTTGGCCATGCAAGTGAGGGTTTTGTTTTCCACCCTAAGGTTTGGAGAGTGATCTGAAAGTCTAATGACCACGAGAGAATGAGATTGTGCGGATCTGAATGAAGCTAAATGATGCGTTTTGGGTCACGATATCTATAGTAAATTTATGCATAGCAGAAAATGTTTTCCTAGCCAAAACCACAAACTGGTTGAGATGGGTCAGGTTGGATTGGAAATCTATTGGAAGTTCAATTCAAAATTTGACTAGGATATCCAATGATACTAATCTTGTTTTTATTAGATGAGTTTATAATGGACCACTCACAAATAAACTAACGTTCATTTTGAGTTTGATCCACTACCAATGGAAAATCAACTTCCTAAGGCAAGGCATGCAAATATGACGTGTAAATTTTCACATACACAGAAGTAAAAACCTTCTAATATCTTTGGAGTTTATACTTTATCCACCCCCACGGAGGATCAATTTCCAAGGTATGGTACATGGTTGGCGTCCATTATTATTATATACCCAACTAAAGAATATCAAAATGTTCATCAATATAAAGAATTCAAGAAAATACTCTTTCCAATTTTATCTTACCTTGGAATAAAAGTTATGACATCCTTTATTTCCTTTTATCTATTTGACTCAATTACAATTACGGTTTTACCATAAGGTAGCTTTTACCTCATTCTAAAAGATTCTGCTAACTCCAAGAGGAAATAATATTTGCCAATTACAATTCTAAGAGATTAAGGAGAGAAGAATCAAGCTTTTCTTAGCTATTTTGAAAAAAACATTGTTTCTTTATCTAAGCTATTATAGTAATCCTACACCACTCAAAGACGCATAAAGTTCATCTCACTTGAATTTCTTCAAAGGTTTGAATTGTCTCCAAACTCATGACTTAGTCATTAAAATGTTAAATTCACTAACACAAATTATTGTCGGTCTGAATTTAGTTTTTGATAATGACAAACATGACAATAAGACAAAACCCTAAAGGCAACCTAACCTTTGCCTTGAAAGAGCAATGGAACAACAGATTGTCATTAGGGCACCCAAGAATGGATTTCAGGACAAGCATCTGCAGGAAAGCTGCTAACGAAAGAGATAACAAATTAATATAAATAAAAAAAAAGGAAAATTCCTTAGAGAGAGAATACAAATGACTACTTTTGCCCGTTATTTATTCAAAAACAATAATGTGGTATTCTTATCCCTTATATGTTAATCTAGCTAGCAACGGATCAATTATCTACTTGCTATTTCTTCTTCTCTTTATTGGTGAGTGGTAAGAATGCAAATACAACCCAAGGGTCCCCACCCCTCCATTAATGCTCATAAATGTCATGCCTGCACCACTATGTTGAAAGCCTAAAATGGCTTTGACATTTTACCATGTGTATGAGAAATATTGAGGCATCTTGGATTGTAGAAAGCTAATAACAGCAACAACAACAACAAAAAAAAAAACCATAATTAAGATCATCATTATCAATAAACACAGATATGATTTATAAATACTGAGTTTTATGCCTCGCATTATCCACCTCTACCAAACAGGCTTCGCAAGTGAATAATTGTACTGCTTTTTAATTAAGTAGGTTCAAATGCAATAGAAAGGACCAAAGTGCCATCCTCATTCTCTCATGAAGCTTTTCTTATTTTAACTTCTAGTTCTCAGTTTGTTGAAGAGGAATACCACTCTGTCTTTCCTCTTTCCCTTGCCCTCATTGCACTGAATCTCACAACTCAGCTCACTAAATTCTGTTTTTTGTTAAGTCCCTATCTTTTCATTTCATGGTTTGAGAGTCAACTGTTTTTCCTACCAATTGAAAGCTCCCTCTTCACAATTCCTCGGCTTTCCTCTCAAATTTTCCTTTTTTGGTAAGTTCCTAACTTTTGATTCCATAGTTTCTCATCCTTTTCACTCTCCGCAACTGTTCTTCCTACCAATTGTACACTCCCTCTTCATCATCATATTGCAAGTGCCGTCTTAATCACAGTCATCAATAGCAAAACCAAGGTTACTCAGGTTTTCTGTGGATATATAGGGTATTGACACTTTCTTTACATAGTATGTACAATTTTGCTCCTTTTTTTAACATTTTTCTTAAATATAAAAACCTATCAAAAGAGAAATATCAAGAGTGTCAAACTTTAAATAGCTTTCCTTCAAATAACGCTAACTACAGATGTTGTATGACAGCTTAAAAAACATACTATAAAGCTGCCTACAATAGAATAAATCAAGAGTGTCAATCTTTAAATAGCTTTCCTTCAAGTAATGCCAACTACCCATAACCAAAAAAAATAAGAGTTTGGAACATAAAAGTAATTCGAATCCATAGAAAATCTGACATGACATATATAATAAATAAATAGGAGTTAATATCATTCCAATTGCCCTTGCAAAAGTAATTAGTATTTTGGCAGCTTAAAAAACATATTTTAAAGTTGCCTACAATAGAATTTGCGATATGAAAAGTTTTTCCTTTTTTTTTGTTTATAGGAGTTTTGAGTTTACGGTTCTAAAGGCAGAAGAAGAGTGTAGGGTTTATAGACGAAGAAGAGCTTAATTTGCCTTGTTTTCAAAGAATCAGGTTGCTGGATTTTCAGAGAAGTAGTTCTCAGAGAATAGGCAGCAATTAATCCAATGATTTAGGATCAAAGTAATGGCCAATGGTAGCAGAAGGGAATAGTTTTGGTTAGTGCTTGATATGGGAGAGTTTTAGGGATGAAACTGTTCTAGGGCAGTGTATCCAATTACAGTGTTTGCTATTCTAAGGAAAGAAGTAGAAAGGCTTCACGCTTGCAAGGGTTATGCATAGCACATAATCTCAAGCTCTCATAACTAAAATTCCTCTTGAGTAGAAAGTAACACAACAAACCAAGAAACTGAGAAACTTTGACTATTTAGAATATCCGAGATCTAATAAAAACCACCTATAAGACGCAAAAACTTAATTTTAACCTCATTACAAACCATGTACCAAAATCATAGCCAGTGTCTAGCAAATTTTGCAATTACCCAATTACTACTAGATATAGAACCTGATAAAACATAACTGAAATTATACTACACCAATTGACCCATAAAAACATAAAGTGATGCTCAAATTAAACCAAAAATAGGAAGTTTTAAATAGGCCCTATGTGAGGTTCCCACTTTGACGCTATTCTTCTTCCCAAACCTTGCATCCCCAATTTTCTAGCGGAGTTGAGGAAAATCCCTTTCCGGTTAATTCTTTCATGACTATAAAGAAGCAGCAGTGTGACTGTCCCAGAGCTCGACAACATGAGATTGACTATAAAGGGAGGGGAGGAGTAATCCAGACATTAATTTCTTCCTAGTACAAAATGTAGGTGGACCCTCAACAAAGTATCATACAATAATTTAGGAATAAAAGAAGAAGAGGCCAAAACTAAGTTTGACATTTATTCCTCATACTTATTCCTTATTCGCCTACTCCTGCTTGTCCTTTTACCTGCCATTCCCAAATCATATAAAGAACTCTATGTCATAGAAGGATTGACCCCAAGGTTATAAGAGGGCAAATAGAATATCTCCTAGGGCACATAGAAAATCTTCTATGTTTGAAAATGTGACAAACCCTTAGAGAAGCTAAGTCACATGATGAACGTTCTCTGACAATCAAAATATGCAAATAAAGCCCTGCACAAAAGTATAATCCTACTCATTGATACTGAATTTATTATATTTTTAACCTTTTCCAGTAATTTCTACATACCATTCTGAAGATCAAGAAACACAGTATCATGTATCAGAAAATCGAACTTAAAGATTTCCTAAAATTTATTCTCTGACCGATATATATGACCATTTTGAAGAATGGTGATATGCACAATAAAATTGATGATATGATTTCTTATTGTTGAATTTCAATAACTTAGAGTCTTCTAGGTGCAGTGGTATATCCATGGTTAATGGGTTGAGCTAATATAGCCTCACTTGTTCAGATCTTCTACAATTTCAAATGTGCTTAAAAACTTGCTACCCTCTTGGCCATTTACTAATTATCAATTAACCAATTTTATAATTGACATCAGCTCTAGGAATGATAACTTAACAACAGTTCAAAGGAAAAAAATGACTTCTAGCAGTAACCAATATTAATAATATGGTGCTCAGGAAAGGTAAGTAAGTTGCAATTACTTAAGTACAAGAACATGTACCAACTCAAAGATAATTTCTATAATAACCTAGTTCAACATTTGCCAATATTTGTGATCAGCTAATTCAATGATTTCTATCATTAGAGCCAAACTTTCTGTTGTAGATTGCATAGCCTTCAACTTTGTGGAGAAAGTGGAATTAGGCAAGGGCAAAAAAGTAAAAGAAAAGCGACAACCTTGAAATCACGCGAAATTTGGTGGGCCCATGGAAAATGACATTCTAAGCAAATCAATGACTCTGCCATCATCCCGATCAAAATTTAGCTGAATTCCATTATTTCGGAGCTCAAATTGCATTTTAGTGTTTTTTGCCATTTTAGAAAGTTTTTGCTTTAACTTCCGATTTTGTCTAAGATTCTCTAGAATGTCTCTTTAGTCTCCAAATTTGAGTTTAATTAGAATTTGGTATTTTTAGTAGTTCTTTTATTTTATTAAATCAAGACCAATTAGGTTTAAGATTTCTTTTCTCCCATAAATAAAATATCAAGGCTTTTGCCCTAGACAGATTTTGAATATCCTATAATAGAGACCATTCAGAGAATTGTTTTATCTCGTGTTTTTGTGTTTTGTTTAGAGTAACACTTCACTTGTTCATACTTATCCCTACGTCACTTTTATTCAAAAGGTAATGAACACTCTTGAATCTAATTCAACTCCCAGTCCCTCAAGCACCTTTTTTCTCATTTAAACAAGCACAGAAAAAGAGGAATGCTTTTAAGTGAATGTTCTCATGTATTGTTGATTGACGGGTACATTGACCTGCAATAGGGTTCTTGTTCTTTGTTTTCGATGGACTTATCAAGATACATCAAAAAGAAATCTAAGTCTCATGTAACCGTTTTTGAATCTCTAATTAAATGACAACAATAACAGGCAGATTGCTATACAGATGCAATCGATTATATATTTTGGTGTCTCTCTCGAATTTTGCCTTAATTTGCTGACGAAGGTATATCGAATTAATGAGAATATAAGAAAGATGCCATGAACTTTTATTAAGATTACTCCTTTTGGCAATAAGAGCACTTATTTGTGTCCTTATGTATCAGATAATATTATGTTATTTCTTGAACCTGTATTGGTTCTATTTACTTTGTTTATTGGATCCATAGGAATTCCTTTCAATCAAGAAGGAATGGATTTTGATATATTATCCAAATGGTTAACTCCGTCTATAAATCTTTTACATCAAAATTCGAAAACTTCTCTGGATTGGTATGAATTTGTAAAAGATGCAACTTTTTCAGTCAGTATAGTCTATTTCGGAATATTTATAGCACTCTTTTTTTATAAACCTGTTTATTCATCTTTTCGAAATTTTGACTTAATTAATTCATTTGTTAAAATAGGCTCTAAGAGAATTCTTTGGGAGAAAATAATAAATGTTATATATGATTGGTCATAAAACATTTTGATTTAACCATAAAAACAACATATCATAACAAAGACCAAGCCAGTATCAGTGAAATGCTCAAGTAGTACCTTAAATTTGCTGAACACGTGCTGATTTTAGAATCAAACGAACAGGACCATAATCAACACTGTACATTTCAGCAACATTCAATTCCTAGATGATATTCAACAAACAACTATTGTACTTCTTTTAAGAAGTTAAAAAATATGTTCCAGAAATGAAGAACTAACATCATACACATCTAATTTTTCCAACACGGAATCTTCCCCAAATCTTTTTTTGTTCAATAAGTAAAGCAGCAAATATTCTCTAAATCAATCCCAATATCTTCCTGAATTGCAAATTATTGTTATTATAATGTATGATTCCTGAGACTCGCACTAATCACCACAACTTTGTGCCAAGTATGACAGAAATTATAAATTCGACACTATTCATATCTATATATAAGCCTTGATAGATCTACATATGTATATACACGGTAACATAGTGATAAAATTATTGGATGATACAGCATTCACTAGGAAAAAAGAAAAATTACCCTATCAATCGATCCAGCGGAGGCACCGGATGACCGGACCTTGTAGTCGACCCTCCAACCGTCTGGCAACCACTTCGGTCTCTCCGGCAACGAGTCGAAGTCCGCCGCCTGTGGCGCTCCCTTCCGCCCCGACGGCGTGGACTCGGCACCGTCGCCAGCGGGCGTCGCCATCCCATCCGTAAAATTCGAGACGTCAGCCCTCCGAGTCGCTGGCAGCTCCGGTCCATCGCTGACCGGTTCCCGAGCTACGTATGGGTTCGGTTGCACGTGCTCTGAGACACCGTTTTGAGCTGGTTGCGGTCCGGTAGGGTCGAGGTTGGAGATGAAGGTTCCGGGCTTCAAGAGAGGGTCCGGGGGAATGTGGTGGCCGTCGGCCGTGAGGTAGTCGGGTTCAGCCGGTATCGGGTCACCGCCCGACGGCTCGCAGGTTGACATGAGCGTTGTATAAAAATTGAGGAACTGTGTGGTATTGAAAGCGATTTTAAAGCGAAGCGTTTTGGGTCAATTTTGCTTTCTAATTCGGTGCTCTAAGAAATGCACAATGAACTGCCGGACAGTAAACTTTAGCTAGTTGAAGCTTTGACTTATTAAATTTTAAAATGTGTGTAAAGTTTAAACTTAAATGGGTAAATTACAATGACATCCCTTGAGGTATTTAACAAATGCAGAGAGTACGCTTCAAATTTCTGAAATTACACTGCCTCCCCTATCAGAATTGTCTGTCAACAGCCTCTAGTAGAAGTTGTGAATTTACTTTATTACCCTTATACCAAATTAAATGTCCAGGTCAATAAGTTTCGCTCTGTTATACTATTTTGTTCCCATTTCTGTCTAACCTTGCCAACCATTCTCATGACATTAGCAATCCCGCCGACCCCATATCCAGCTACCATCACCTACCAACCCCAAATCAAGAACATAGCCCACATCCTTCCTTGCTCGTCTTCTTTCCTTCTCCCTCTTTTCCTCTCCTGATCGCCCTACCTCTTCCCCCTTCCTTCCACGACCACAACCACCACACCATACAATAAGAATCCACCAGTCACTTGCAAACTTGGTTTGAAAATTTCAAATTCCCCAGCAATCAATTGCGGATTTGATTGTTGATATCAACTTGGGTATGGGTTAGGTTGATCAATTTAAAAAATAGGGTGATTGGGGGTGGCATGGTAGAGGCTGGTAGTGCCATTTTGGTTTGGGGATTTGATTCTTGTAGCAAAGATGCGTTTGTATAACTGGGCAGTGATGTTTGTAACAGAGGTGGGGGGGTGTGGCTCCAGTATGTGATGGCGGCGGTGGTGAAGCCCGTGATTCCAGCAGTGGTGAGTGAGAACGAGAGGAGGGAGAGAGTAGGAGGAGGTCAACAACAAAGGATTCACGGTGAGGATGAAGAAAATAAGAGAGAGTGGCTGGCCGTTTGGGGGCAGCTGATGGTTATTTGTATTGAGAGAGAGAAACAGAGAGAGAGGTGGAGGGAGGGAGGAGGTGGTGGTGGACCGGTGGTGGTTGCAGCGTCGATGGGTGGTGATCGGTGGTTGGTTTAGAATCTAGATGGTGGAAGAGGCAATGGTTGGAATGGGTCATTCAAACACACACATACCAAAGACATATATGTATATCTATATACATATACACATATATAAAAACATCCACAGAATCACTAGTTGGTGATAAATTTATAGAGATATAATGAAGATGAATAGAGATAGCATCATCGCAGAATGGTGGGGGCCTGGGGCTAATCGCAGAGTGATCAAAATGGTAGATTTGATTTTTGGGTTGCAGCGGTGGAATGACCTAAGTAAAAGATAGAAGCGTTCTAGGTTTTGCCATTTTGATTATGGAGCTAGGTTATGGAAGGCATGGAGTGGAGTGGAGTGATCAAGTGTTAAGGATTCAAAGTTAAAAAAAATGACGTGGCATCAAATGATTGGAAAATATGAAATGATTATTTGTTTAGTATTCTTTTAAGCTAAATTTATATAAATCATTTAAAATACCTTAATTAGAGAAAGGGTAGAATTGACATTAAAAAATTTTAGGCTGATGATATCAGCATTTTCCATCTAGGCCTTTAACGGTTAGATAACGAAAGGGAGGTCATTGCATATTGTCAAGTAAAATAAGGGAGGACAATGTAATTTCAAAAATTTGAAGGATACTCCCTGAATTTATTAAATACCTTAAGGGAGGTCATTATAATTTACCCAACTTAAATTTATGTATCAATTAAATCGATCTTAAATAAGTTTTAATAGAGTGAAGCTCAAATAGTTTGGCTTTTTTTAACATATATAAGTTTATCGAGTAAAGTTAGAATTGAATTTTAAAAATTAACAAGTTTTAAAATGTGTTTAAGTTTAGTTTATTTACAAAATGAGATGATCAAGCTTGTTAATGTATAAGTTAATCTCGAATGAGCTTTTATCAAATCGAACACAAGTCGAGATCATCGAGTAGCTTACTTCATTTTACCAAATTAATTATTATATCACACCTATTTCATGAATGCAAAAATCATGTTTAGCAGGTAATATAAAACAAAAATATGATATTATACTTACTTTGACATTTAGGTTATGAAATACATTTTTTTTTTATCTATCGAACATATATTTTTGCGGTATCCTGTCATGTTGTGTCTTATTTTTTAAAAAAATAGTTGTATCCATGTCAAGTGTTTGTATTTGTGTTTGTGTCTGTGTCCGTGTTTCTTAGTATATTTGTGAGGACATTAATAAATCTCAAATGGTTGACATGGTGGTCAAAGCTTGAGGTTTGAAAGACTGCTCCCTCCAAAGTGTTTCAAGTTCAAAACACTATCAATTTCTTAGGGCCACTCTAAAGTCTTTAATTACCTGATTTGTATATGATGGCGGGGTTGACTAGTCCCTAAAATTAGTAGAAGTGTGCGCAAACTAATCCGGATACTCAATTAACAAAAAACCAAATGTGAGGACATTAATGAATATAGTAAAAGATATCGGCAACTCTTAATAATTGAAGGACCTAAAAGCAAAAAACTAAAACAAATTAAAACATGTTTTGGAGCTTAGGCCCCGGGATGTCATCTGCAAGTTGATTGGCCTCCCTATTGATTGAAAAATCCTACTATGTTCAGTATAAATTAAAGTTCATAAAATCTGACATAATAAAATAGCTCTCTTTGCTTGTCATGTGAGCTTATTTTCTATTTGTTTTATCCGTCACTCAAAATTAAAGCACATACTTATCCATTCTAAACTAACTAAGATCTCGAACAAAAATTTGGAAAAAAAAATATAAGATCCTATCTATTTAGTGAGAATATAATTGAGTGTGCATTTTTTGCTATGAATATTGTTAATACTAAAATTTTGTTTTTACTATGACATGTTCTTATAGAATACGATTGAAGGTATTATTTTTTTTATTTTTGTATGTCAAATGTAGCATTTATTGTTAGTTGTATATTTTTTTTAGACCTGTTTTTGGGCCCCAAAACCAAATCTTGACTTTGTCTCTGCATAAAGTTGTCTACCAACAATGTAGATCTCAAAGTGCCAATTACTAACTGCCATTTTATATTTTTAATTAAATTTTGAAGAAAAAGAAATACCAATTAAGTCACATGCATTTAGTAAAAATTTCAATTTTAGGCTTTTTTATTTTGTTAGTTTTTTGTGTTCTATTTTTTTTTAAACATGTTTCGTAATTTTAAATTTTTATTTATTTTTTAATTTTTTATTAAAAATAGTAATATAAAATACTTATTTAATATGTGCTGAGTGGTGGCAGGATGGTGGGTGTTGGTCTTGGTGGCGGTGGCAGGGGCTACGGTTGTGGACGGTGGAGAGTGGAGCGGTGGTGGTATTGTTTGGTAGGAGAGGAGAAGAGAGAAAGACTTGTCTTGAAAACAAACACCAAAAAAGTGGATGTAAGCACCCCATTTTTGCCCGCTCGGCAATCTCCGGTCTGACCAGATCCAATTCTCGAACATTACAACACATGCGAGCTCAAGGCGAGCCTTTCAAACTCAAATCCAGCCAACTAGTCGCTTCTCGGGCCCACAAAGTCCTACTGGAGCCATAAGCACCATCATGCCCCTAGGTATTCTAGGCAGCTTTCCGGGACCGGATGGTCACGGAAACCAACACCATCCAGGTAGCTTCCCGAGATCGGGCGATCTCGGGGACCAATACCTTATCAAATTCCAAACGGTTCACTTTTGACCCCTGCTAGTCCGCTAATGTAGAATGTCTGTCATTTGATAGTTCTCCGAGACTAGGCGTTCTCAAAAACCAACACCACCATCACAGATAGTTTTCTGAGACCAAGTATTCTCATAAACTAATACACCCTACAGGTAGCTCTCCGAGACCGGGGGGTCTAACGGACCAACACTGCACAAGTAGTTTTTTGAGACCGGGCAATCTCGGGAACCAACACCTAGGTCAACAACGGCGCCTGCTAGCCCGACTCGGTGAAAAATGACTAAACCTGCCCCTTGGGCCTCCAGGCACGCTTTGAGAAAATTCAAAATCCCTCAAAATGGTAAGTCCACCTTTCCAAAGTAATACCAAGTAGTTAGGCGTACTCTACGTGCCTTCCTATCAAATTCTTGTCCAATTCCGGCTGATTTCAATTAAAATGACCATTTTGCCTCTGAACGCCCCAACACTGCACAAATCGCATTGAACAGTGAAAAACTATCCCGGGATCATCCCAGAGTGACCCCGCACGCTTAACATGATACTCCGATTCATTCCTGACCATTTCAACCAAATCCGGTCAAAATGACCATCTTACCCCTGACAACACAAATGTGCCCCCAAACAACATCGGTCATAGGTTACTGAACAGCGGGCCTGGCCATATGCCTCTATTTAACCTAAGGAAGACCTTACAACGTTAAACACCCGCAACTCGATAGAAGTTCCCTGGAGCGCCTCACAGACGCTCCGCCGAAATTGCCTTTTCTCTCGATTCCCTTGTTATAACGCACCGTTAAATGACTTGAGAAATGCGTAAACTAGGGAATTCCCGAAAGCTCGTTCATAGATCTTTCCATCGATATGGCTCGATCAGATAGATCGCTTCCTGAAGCTCCTCATCAAATGACTCAAAAATTACAACTTTCAGCAACCCTTGGAGCGTCTCGCAGATGCTCTGCTAGGATTGACTTTTACCCCGATTCTCTGATTAAAACACACCATCAAACGACTTGAGAAATGTGTAAATCAGGGAATTTCCAAAAGTATTTCTAGAGTACTTTCCATTAGTACGGTTCGATCAAAGAGATTGCTTCCCTTGGGCCTTAATCATGCGACACGAAAATAACTACTTTCGAAACCCTGCGGAGCGTAACACAGACGCTCCACAGAAATGCTATTTTATGCACTTTTCTCTAGACGATATCTCACACTTCTGAACACCATGCCAACTCTTTGAAAACACAAAAGTTTGTGAGAAACCCTATGAGAACATCGTGAGTGCAACCGTTTCTCCCGAAACCTTCCCGGTTGGCTCAATTATTGAGACAAAGTTTAAACAAACATTCTTAGTGATGGAGGGTATGCTACATGCGCCCATATTTTGATCAGATCGACTAAATTTCGATCAACCGTCGAGATTTAGCCAGTACAATGGATGCCACATAGCATTCTGCCACTAGAATAGTATCGGCGCATGTAGCACATGCGCCTGTGTAAATTTTACACAGGCACATGTCCTACATTTGCCAATGTCCAAAATTTTACCCATAAATAGAGGCCTCCCCCTTTGCATATTCCCGAACCGAAAATTGATGCGAAGCTCTGCTGAAATCGCTCCAGAACCTCGAATCTCTACATACATTCCACTCCTCCAACACTTAGGCTAGATACCACCTCTCTCTAACCCATACACTCCACTTACATAGCCCTATACACCATTAAACATCACCTTTCAGCCCCTCAAGCCTACTTGAAGCCATTCAAGTTTAAGTCAAGGCATCCATAGAAGTCTACAAGTATATTGAAGGCAAAAGGTGGTATTCCTTTTACATTTTTGTCTTCTCCCACTCTTCTCTTCTCCCTCCTAGCCTACTTAGGTTATTCTCTATTTTAATCCCCATCTTCAACCCCTCTTTCTTGCATGCTTGAGTCAATAGGGCTCTTAGTTCATGCCTAGAGGAAACCTAGTGGGAGCCACCGTGTAGGGGGGTCTCTCACTAGCCCACTTTAAGATAGTATGGCCTAGGAGCCCCTTGTTTATGTGGTGTAGCCGAAAGTCTTGTATGTATTCATGACCCCCTTGCATTTTGCTACCTTGATCATGTCTTGTGTGCTTGGTTTAATTTTTATGTTTATAATCATGTTCTACAAAGTTTGCATTATTCTTATTTCCATGCTAATTCAAGCTCAATACCCCTCTCCAAATGGCTCCAAGAGTTGGCTTCTTGAAGTTTAGGATGAGACTTTAGAAATCATGCCTTAGAAAATCCCCACTAACCCCTAACTCACATTTTCGCATCCTTGCATTCCAATTTGCATAAAAGTTATTTTCAAACTCTCTAATTTCTAAGACTTCTATTCTCTCAAGTTTAGTGGTTAGAATGGCCCCATGGAACCCTATCTTGAGTGGTCTCCCTTCTATATTGGCCATAGAAGCCCTAAATTGTTAGAATGATCCCCTTCTCTTTTTATTATTGCACACAAGTGGTTTCCAAACTCTTTGATTTCTAAGGTTTCCATTCTTTTAAGTTTAGTGGTTGGAATGCCCTATGAAACCCTCTCTTGAGTGTTCTCCCTTTACATTGGTTATAGGAACCTTAATTTGGTGGAATGGTTTCTTCTAAAATGGCTTTCAAAATTCTTTTCTCAAAAATGGTTTCCAAAGATTCATTCTCTCCATCCTTACATTAAAGGTGGTTTTGCAAAGGTTATCACCATGGTGTTGATTCTTGAAATCTATACTCTTGTCGAGATAAAGGTTATAATGGTCTCAAGGAAACCTCCTTTGGAATGGTATTCAAACCCCAACCATACAAACCACATTCTTGACTAGAGTTAAAATTTTCATGGAAATGATCTTCGAAAAGGTTGTCCACCAAAGTCCTTTGCATAATATGATTTGTTTTCCAAAACTCTTTCCAAAATGCATTAAACCACATTTCCAAACCATCTTCTAATCCAACCCTAGGTTAACATGACCCTAGTTGTCCAACCCTAGGTTAACTTGACCCTAGTTATCTAACCCTAGGTTAACTTGACCCTAGTTATCCAACCCTAGGTCAACTTGACCCTAATTGTCCAATCCTAGGTTAATTTGACCCTAGTTATCTAACCATAGGTTAACTTAACCCTAGCTATCCAATCTTAGGTTAACTTGAGCTTAGTTGATCAATCTTAGATTAACCTAACCCAAGTTAGTTAACCCTAGGTCACCTTGACTCTAGGTTGACCTAACCTAAGTTAATTAACCTTGGGTCACCCCTAACCATTGGTTAACCTAACCCAGGTTAGTATACTTCAAGGTTCCAACTCATGGACCCCTTTTAAACAACCCTTCTATTTAAAGTTATGCTCATAACCCATTTTTGTAAAACCTCCCACTCTCTTGAGATTTCAAAAACCAACTCCATAACCCTTTCATATCCCCCCCACACTCTATCTTGAAAGTATTCCCAAAAATATTTTCAAGAACTCACAACCCTAAGGTGTCCCCACCCTTTCCATGGTTAGGGATTCCAAAAGAAAGTGATATATCAACAACAACTTCAAGGTTGTCCATATTAGAGTTCCAAAGTCCTAGGTGTTTTAAAAAATCACTTTCAAAAACTTTTCAAAGACTAATTTACTATAACACTCCAAAATCATACCTTCAAGGTTTTCAAAACAAGACTTCGAAACATTTTCAAAACTCTCTTGAGTTATTTCAAAGCTTTCCCAAAGCTCCTTTGAGTTGTTCCGAAAACATTTCAAAACACTTCAAAACCCCCTTTCAAGAGTTCCAAAGTTTTATTTTAAAACACTCCACTACCCGATTTCAAATCAAAACTCTCAAGTTCTTTCTTTCCAAAGACCCTAAAGTGTCTTCAAACTTTCCAAAGACCTCAAAGTGTCTTCAAAACTTTCTAAAGGTCCTAAGGCGCCTATTTTCCATTGGGCTCTTGCCCGAACTACAAATGACCTGATTCTCACCAAATGAGATACGTAGGCAACCTAAAATAGTATTGTCATAACTTCTATTTCAACTCCAATCCCCTTTTCAAAAATTTCAATCAATTCAAAGTTTCTATTTCAAACTCCTTCAAAACTCCCATGTTTTCAAACTTCTTCCAAGACTTGCATCATGCATCATTCATTCGAAAAATGTTGACTAAACCCCATTTTTTTAAAACCCTAAAAGTAGATATTAAGTGGATAATGGTAACCGGTTATTCTAGTGAGTGAACAAAGGATGATTAGACATGTAGGTACCGAAAGGGCGAGATAAGGTGATGATCTTAGGATATCTTTCCTATATGTAACCAACCCCCGGACCATAGATTTCTGTTTTCAAAATACCAAAAATGGAGTTATTTTCTAAAAAAGGCTTAAATCTTTCCAAAGGTTGCCAAACAACCTAGTTTCTAAAAAACTCTCTCTTGAGGGAGTTTTTCAAAACCTTTTTAAAAAACTCTAAGTTTAATCTTTGGATTAATACTTAGTTTTAGGTGCCCTAACTCACCTTAATCAAGTTAGGTGGCGACACCTATTTTTCTAAAAAGCCCTTAATCAAACCAATTTCAAGTTCAAACCTAGTCGCACTTATCCTTCTAAGAGGATGAGTTCTAATGACAGAGTTTCGTGCTTTGTCTCCAAGCCGAAAGGACCTTGGACCTAAAAACTGAGGCGCGATAGTGAACATAATTTTTTTGGGTTCACTTTTATCTAACTTTTTTAAAATTATATTTAGAGTCTCACATTTGTGTAGTAACAATTAATATTTTAAAAATGGAATGTATTATAGATTTATTATATTTATCATTCTAAAATGATAATTAAAAGGGTTTGGGAAAAAAATTCACAGTTTTGAATTTAAGTAAGAGCTTTATGAAATTATAAGAATTCTAATGTATTTGAATTTTATGTAAGATTTTTTAAAATGACATTTTCTGAGTTTTAGTAAAAATTTATTAATCAAGAATAGAAAGTAAAGGTTTTTATGTTTCATTATTAATAGACCAGCGCTATTTAAAACATGTAATATTAATAATTTAAAAACCACAAAAAAACTAGATTGAATTTTTCAATATCAAACACCCAATAACCAATTATTATAATATTAAATATACATATAGATAAATGACATGGATACAAGGCATTTGGTTTTCTTTGTTAGTCAAGATTTGGTTGAGAAGGGAGAAGCGATGGAGAAGCATGGTGTGTGAGATCCTAACTTTATAATTCCATAATTAGTTTCGTTATATATTATAATTAGTTGAATTAGTTTATTTAATTTAATTACATTTATTGTATGGTTAATTGATATGTAAAATTATGTGGGTGCATGTGTGTGTGACATGTGTCATTTCATCATTGGTGAGTTGGCTGGTGAGTCATTGGTGAGTTAGTTAGTGGACTCTTTAGTGGGGAAGTTATCTAGATTGACTAGGAGTTAGAAGAGAAAAGTTAGGTGAGGAGCTTGTTGACTCCTTGTCATTCAGATGGAGGAGAGAGAGAGAGAGAGAGAGAGAGAGAGAGAGAGAGAGAGAGAGAGAGAGAGAGAGGAAGAAGAGAGGAAAAATGAGAGAAAAAAGAAGAGGAAGAAGAGAGGAGAAAGGAGCGAAAGAAGAAGAGATTAAAGGGGAAGGCTTGTGTCTTCATTCTTAAGGTGAGACATCTCATGTTCATGATTATGTGATGGTGTATTTATGGATTCTTGCATGTTTATGTCTTTTATGTCATATTAATGGTGAGGGTTTTCATGGTAAAAATTTGAAATCATCTATGGCTGCCATAACCAGAATCATCTCTGTGATAGGGTGGCTGTTTAGAGACTTTTTGACCTAACGACAAATCTTATTTGTGGATAAATTATTAAAAACTTTAACTTAGACTTATGATGGTAATTTAAGCTTTAGTTTCAATAAAAAATATTGTAATTTCAAATTATGGTGATTTTTTCAAGTTGGACTGTTTCTGCAAAATTTTGATGCTCAGATCTATGACTTCTTATTTGACAGAACATTAGACCAAGTTAAAGTAGTCAAAAAATTATAAAATTTTTACTGTATTGATTAGATATGTGGATGATAATACATACCAAATTTCATATCATTTGGATATCGTTCTTATGTTAAGAACCTCTCAAAGATAGACCATCTGCTGTTGGCTTCTCGTTTCTCGTTTCTGCAGTACTACCATGCCTTATAAAATACAAAATAAATACTTAAAAATGTTTAAAAAATATAAAATTTGGTTTAGATACTGTATAAGATTTCTAGTTTATATTTTCAAAGTTTTGAAATTTTTTGGTATAAACTTTCGAAGTTGTGTCCATGTTATGAAGCATGTGCCAATTTTGACAGATTAGAGAATTTAGTAAATTTTGGCACTCTTAAGACTATTTTCAAATGATTATGTTTAATGTGTATATTTGGTGAATTATTTTTTATATTCAATATTTATTGATGAATGATACAATGTGGTTTCGCAACTAACATGGTTGTGGTAATAGGAGCCAAAGGAGGTCAAAAACCTTTAACTTCAACTAAGGAGTAACTTCATCGGGTATGTGTGTGGTGATAGGTGAGAATATAAGTTAGTCTTATTTATATTGAATGGATTGTTTATTTTTCTATTATGTATAGTGACGGTGAATTCATATAAGGTGTTAATGGTGGTCATATATGAGGTGATATCGGTGATAAATATATGAGGTGATATTAGTAATTATATATATGTGGCAATATTGCATACCATCCATATTGTATGTCTTGCATTACACTAGAGAGAGTTAGTTATAGTGAGCTAACCAAAGGCTTAGTCACAGTGGACAGGCCCACGAGTGCCATGGTGAGCATTCCTTGATAATGAGCTATCGATATATTGAGCTAACATTATCTAAATCGTACGCACATTCGGGTGTTTCATACATTACATCACAAGATATCATTTGTTAATGGATTATCTATTGTTAGTTGATTTTGTGATTATGTATATAACGTTCTTTATGAGTTTGATTATCTATCGTGAATGTAAGCACCCCATTTTTGCCCGCTCGACAATCTCCAGTCTGACTGAATTCCCTTTCAAAACTCTGTAAGTACAGTCAAGCCCAAATCAACTTTCAAACTCCTATCCAATTAGTAAACCGCTTCTCGGGCCTATTGGGCCCAATAAAGGCCTAATAACCAAACCTGCTCCTTGGGCCTCCAAGCACGTTTTGAGAAAGTTTAAAATCTCTCAAAACGGTAAGTCCACCTTTCCAAATAGTTACTAAGCAGTTAGGCGTACTTCGCACACCATTTTGTCCAATTTTAGTCCCATTTCGGCTAACTCCGGTCAAAATGACCATTTTGTCCTTGAATGCCCCAGCACCGCACCAATCCCACCGAATGGTGAAAAAACTCTTCTGGGATCATCCCTAGCACGCTTAACATAACACTCCGATCCATTCCTGACCATTTTCAACCAAATCCAGCCAAAATGACCATTTTGCCCTTGACAACCCGAACGCGCCCCGAAATAACACCAATCCTAGAATATTGAACGGCGGGTCTTGTCATACACCCCTGTTTAACCTAAGGAGGGCCTTATGACACTAAACACCCCCCACTGCCAAAATTGTATTTTCTCCCGATTCCCTAGTTTGTAATGCACCGTCAAACGACTTGAGACATGTGTAAACTAAGGAATTTTTGAAATTTCGTTCATTGGCCTTTCCATCAATACGGCTCAATCAAATAGATCGCTCCCTGAAGTCCTTCATCACGTGGCTCAAAAATTGCTACTTTCAACCACCCTTGAAGGGTCTCGCAGACGCTCTGCCAAGATTGACTTTTTCTCCAATTCCCTAATTGTAACGCACCGTCAAACGATTTGAGAAATGCGTAAATTAGGGAATTCTTGAAAATATTTCCAGAGCACTTTCTATAGGTACGGTCCGATCAGAGAGATCGCTTCCCAAAGGTCTTGATCATGCAGCACAAAAACAGCTACTTTTGAACTCCTGCGGAACGTATCACAGATGCTCCACAGAGATGCGATTTCATGCACACTTCCCGAGAATATATCTCATAGTTCCGAAGACCGTTCCAACTTTTTAAAAACTCAGAAGTTCACGAGAAACCCTAGGAGAACACTGTGGATGCAACCGATTCCTCTGAAACCTTCTCGGTTGGCTCAATTATCGAGGTAAAGTTTAAACGAACACTCCCAGTGACGGAGTGTATGCTACATGCGCCCAAATTTTGAAAAGATTGACCAAACTTCGATTGACTGTTAAGATTTAGCCTGTACAATGGGTGCCACGTGGCATTCTGCCAATACAATAATACCAGCGTATGTAACACATGGTCTCCCTTTTGTATTGGCTATAGCAGTCCTAAATTGTTAGAATAGTTTCCTTTTCTTTTCATTCTTGCATAAAAATAGTTTTCAAACTCTCTAACTCCCAAGCTTTCTATTCTCCTAAATTTAGTGGTTGAAATGGCCCCATGAAAACCTCTCTTGAGTGGTATTCCTTTTATATTGGCCATAGGAGCTTTAAATTGTTAGAATGGTTCCCTTCTCCTTTCATCCCTACATAAAAATGGTTTTCGAACTCTTTGACTCCCAAGGTTTCTATCCTCTCAAGTTTAGTGATTGGAATGGCCCTATGGAACCCTCTCTTGAGTGGTCTCCCTTTTACATTGGTTATAGGAACCCTAACTTGTTAGAATCGTTTCCTTTGAAAAATGGTTTTCAAAACCTTCTTCTCAAAAATGGTTTTAAAAAGTTCATTCTCTCTATCTTTGCATTAAAAATGATTTTTCAAAAAGTCGTCATCATTGTGTTGATTTTTTAAATCCCTGCTCTCTTCAAGATAAATATTATAATGGTCCTAAGGAAACCTTATTCAGAATGGTTTTCATGTACCAACCAGACAAACCATATTCTTGGCTAGAGTCAAATTTCTATGGAAATGATCTTCAAAAGGGTTGTCTACCAAAGTCCTTTGTATAACATGATTTGTTTTCCAAAACTCTTTCCAAGAATGCATAAAACCACCCTTCAAAACCATCTTCCAATCCTCACATGTTAATCTTAGGGACTGTAAGATAGGGCTGGGGTAATTCGAGAATCGAATGAGCCTTTTTCTAAATTTAATACTCAGACTATAATTTAGTAACCTAAAATGGATTAAGATCAATAATTAAATAACAAAATATGAGGTGAGGGATGGGTTGCTAATCTAATCATGCCTGACTATCAGCGGCGACTGGGATTAGCAAAATCCAATACGAGGCAATGGATACATGTACATTCATTGTTTTTTTTTTTAAATTCTACAACTATTTGATGTTGACACGGGCCACTACTTTCACCCTTGGTGCTTGAGCCACAGGCGGCTCTAGCACGTTGATGGCGTTACTATGAGCATCTTGGGCCACTTGAACAAGCCTAGCCAAGATCCTCTCACTACGATACATACAATCTTCGGGCTCTCTGGTCCTCTATGGCCTCTTCCCTTTGGTGGCATGATTAGCTCTACGTAATAAAAAAAAAAACAATTAAGCATATAACATATTACGATACGTAATATACCTTGGCAATTCATTATACACATAGCATATGTATGCATATATACACATGTAGCACACATACAAGGCAACCTAGAATTATATATAGACATGACTAAATCTTACAGTGTCAACCTATAGCTTTGATACCACACTGTCATACTCCGTAATCCAGTCTATGCAGATTTATGGTACATCACTAGCCAGTAACAAGGCTACCCAAAGCCACATTACATAAACCGGTTGAATACCTGTGGATAATCATTTAAAATGATACATAAATATAGAAATAGAATTTTTATAACTTAAAACATAACTTGTGTGATACATAGCAGAGTTATGCCTAATCCAAACATAAACGTACATATGGGCCTAATAGAGGTCGCCACAGTGTTGTCATTTGTAATATTACAAACACTAAGGTCCCTTCCCAAATACACATAATATAACATTTTTTCTAAATAGTGCTTTTCCTAAAACCCTTACTATTTTGAGTTGTTTTTCTAAAAACTGGTTTTCTAAAAACCATATCTATTTTGTGTACTTTTTTTTAAACAGTGATTTTCAACTATTTTGGGTTATTTTTCCAAACATTGGGTTCTAAAAACCCTAACTCTCTTAACCTGTTTATTCTGAACAATGACTTTTTAAAAACTCAAATTGACCATAGTTATCTAATCCTAGGTAATTTGACCCTAGTTGTCCAACCTTAGGTTAACCTAACCCAAGTTTGTCAACCCTAGGTTAACTTGACCCTAGTTGTCCAACCTTAGGTTAACTTAACCCAAGTTAACTAATCCTAGGTTAACCTAACCCAAGTTAGTTAACCTTAGGTCACCCCTAACCTTAGGCCAACCCAACCTAGGATAGTATACTTTAATGTTCCAACTCAGGGATCCCTTTTGAATGATCTTTCTATTCAAAACTATTTTCATAACCCATTTTTCTAGCAACCTCCTACTCTCCTAAGATTCCAAAAACCAACTCCATAACCTTTTCTAACACTCTTGTCCTCTATCTTTAAATTATTTCAAGAATGTTTTCAAGAACTCACAACCCTAAGGTGTCCTTGCCCCTTCTATGGTTAGGGATTCCAAAGGAATGTGACATATCAAGAACAACCTCTAAGGTTGTCCATATTAGGGTTCCAAAGTCATAAGTGTTTTCAAAAATCACTTTCGAAAGCTTTTCAAAGACCAATTTATTAAAACATTCCAAGACTCTACCTCCAAAGTTTTTAAAACAAGACTCCAAAAATTTTCTAAAGCTCCCTTGAGTTGTTTCAAAATTACTCCAAAACCCCCTTAATTCAAATTCAAGAACATTCAAAATCATTTTCAAATCCAATTCAAAACATTTCAAACATCTCAAGTCCTATTTCAAAGGCCTTTCTCTAAAACTCTCAAGTTCTCTTTTTCTAAAGACCACAAAGCGTCTTCAAAACTTTCCAAAGATCTCAATTTGTCTTCAAAATGTTCCAAAGGCCCTAATGCGCCTATTTTCTATCGGGCTTTTACCCGAACTACGAATGACTTGATTTTTGCCAAAATAAGATACGTAGACAACTTACAATGGTGCGGTTATAACTTCCATTTTAACTCCAATCCCCTTTTCAAAAATTTCTAACAATTCAAAATTTCTATTTCAAACTCCTCAAAAACTTTCATGTTTTCAAACTTCTTTCAAAACTTGCATCATACATCATTCATCCGAAAAGTGATGACTAAACTCCGTTTTTAAAACTCTAAAGTGGATATTAAGTGGATAATGGTAACCGGTTATTGTAATGAGTGGGAAACGAGTGATTAGACATGTACGTACCAAAAGGGCGGGATAGGGTGATGATCTTAAGATATCTTCCTTACACGTAACCAATCCTCTCATCATAGATTTCTATTTTCGAAAGACTAAAATGGAGTTATTTCTAGAAGGGCTTAAAACTTTCTAAAGGTTGCCAAACAACCTATTTTCTCAAAAACCCTCTATCGAGGGAGTTTTCCAAAACATTTTTCAAAAATCCTAAGTTTAATCTTCGGATTATACTTAGTTTTAGGTGTCCTAACTCACCTTAATCAAGTTAGGAAGCGACTCCTATTTTTCTAAAAAGCCCTTAGCCAAAATAATTTCAAGTTCAAACCTAGTCGCACTCGTCCTTCTAGGAGGATGAGTTCTAATGACAAATTTTCGTGCTTTGTCTCCAAGGCGAAAGGACTTGGACCCAAAAACTGGGGCGCGACAGTGAACACGTTGACAATTAGTTCACACCTATACAGATTGTTTTGGCAAGTAACGTGGAGATGACGGTTTTGTTCACTGTAGTCTTGGTCTTAGCCGTAGTGGCATTCATGTCAATGTCAAGATGTCGTGTCTCGGGACTTGGGAAAGATTTTGTTGATTTGCTTTCAGTTTCTTGTCATATTTGTATAAGACGTTGAAATTTGAGTTATATTTGTATTATGCTTTATGTTAGCTTGAGTTTTTATGAGGGTTTGTTATGTGCCTACATTTGAAAGATGTGTGTAAGGTTATGGGATGGTTTACTCTGGTGTACTTTATATTTATGTATGGTTGGTCCATAGTTATATAAAGTAATGGTGTTTATTCCGTTGTATTCTATTTTTAGGTATGGATTAAGGTGTCGTTCGCAGGTACAGTGACCTGTGCAATTACGCCTCTTCTAATGTGACATTCATGATGTCTAATTAAGATAGGGTGTGACATGGTGACTTGCTTGACATATGAGAGGCATCTTTGAAAGAGAATTTGTATTGGTTGGGAAGGCTTTAGGCAGTGTATTAGCTTTGTTGGGGTCTCTTTTGGAAGCTCATGTTGCTAGGAGTAGATATGCAAGAATAGCAAATTCTTAAGGAATAAAATAGAAGTTGGATGTTTTTGGAACTGGTAATGCTAAATTTTTATACAGAATGACATGTTTGAATGATAACCTTTCAGTTTAAAACAAAATATTCACAATGATGGCTTTTATTTACAAAATTGTCACTGTCACATCATTATATTGATACAAGATTTTGTACAAAAATTCCTAAAGAATAGCATTGTAAAAAGAAATCTGTACAATTCTTTATTGTAATGTTTATTGTACCTCCTCAAGCTCTCAATACTGTAACACATGCGTTGAAAGGACGTGAAGATGGTGGTGATGGTGGACGAGGGCAGTGGTGATAATGGTGATGGTTAGTAGTAGCAATGACAATGGTGGTTGGTGGTGGTAGTGGTGGTGGTGAGGGTGACAATGGTGGGTAGTGGTGGAGGTGGTAGTTCTAGATAGTGGTGGTGGGAGGTGGTAGTAGTGGTGGGCAGCAGGCGGCGATGGGGGGCGCATGCGAGTAGTTCTGTTTTATATTCTCATTTCCTAATACGCTCAATTTAGATGTTGTTTTTTATCAACTCCCAAGTCATATTTTGTACTTCTCTTTTTTGTGATTTGGTGAAAGTTTTTTTTCACAACTTGTACCTAACTTTCAAACTTCTATTAACTTTTACAAGTTAATTTAAATTTTTGTTTTTTTTAGTGAAAAAAACTCAAGAATTGCAAAGGCTTTAGGGCTGCATTTGGTTGAAGGATAAAAGTAGGAGATTGGATTAGTTATCCCGTGGATCTCACAAAACTCATGTTTGATAAAGAAAAAATTGTATGGGATTAGTCATCCCTTCAGACTATTAATCCCCCCATAATGGGGGATAAGTAATACTATAGGGGAAGTGGTATTACTTATCCCCTCCCTTGGGATAAACTCTCAAATGACATTTTTACCTATCTTTTATTATTATAATAAGTTAATATAGTATTAAATAGCTATATTATAATTTAAAATTAAATTTTCTAGTAATTTTTTTATTTTTAATGTGGTATTTTGATGAAATAATATTTCTTATCCCTATTATAATTCTATCCAACCAAATGTAATATGAATAATCTCCCATCATATCACATATTACTTATCACCCATCACCGCTTTTTTAATTTCACAATATTACTTATCTCTTATTTTTTTATCTCTGCAAACAAACAGAACCTAGAAGTATTAGTTCGAAGATGGTACCTTGTGGTGGTATATGTCTAAATCAAAGAACATTGAATTTTAAATCTTTTTATCAAAAAAAATTTTTTTTGCAATCATTATGAAGCCAGTCTACTCTTATAGGGGATAGGTGCTAAGCAATATGTAAGAGCAAGTCCAACACAACTCTCTATTTTAGAAAGTTACTTTTAGAAAATAACTCCAACACTGCTCTTTATTTTAGCTAGTTACTCCAACTAACTATCATATTTTTAAAAACATAATGTTACATAGCATGCCATGTCATTATTGTAATGGTGACGCGGAATGATAATGAGACATGCCACGTCATCAAAATAAAAAAAAAAAGGTCAAAACACCCAAATTGATAACTTGGGCTAAAACCAAACCTTATCAAAGAAAACCAACATCATTTGAAGAAAATGATAAAATTAGTACAAATTGAAAATTCAAAATTAGACAAAACAGTCACAAAAATTTAACATTTTATCACATAGATAAATAAGAAACTAGTTAGAAAATCATTTATAGGCCAAGCATCTAGTTTAGGAAACTAAGTTTCATTAATTCTCTACTGGGTGACCTGCAGAAACACTTAGAAGTCTTAGGCTTTCAAAACTAACCCACTTCTATAACAAAAACAACCCATTACCAGGTAGGCGATACTTGAGAAACATGATGGAAATTTGGTTTGGGAATTTTATCGAACACTTGGCACGTCACATTAAAAATTGAGTGCTTCTCTGCATTGACATGTGTGTGGCACGGTGGCGCTGTCAAAAGAAATTCGAAAAAAGAGATTATCGAGAAGATGAGATTCTGCATACGTACCTGTAAAGGGTTTGAGATAAAAAGAGAGAGAGAGGCGGCCACTGCTTGGTGTTCGTCAATCCCTTCGAAGAACCAGAGATTGAGAGAGAGAGATAGATAGAGAGAGAGATTCCATACTTGTTGAAGAGCCAGAGATTGAAGATGAAACTTCATTGATTTGTGCCCTAGCCCTTCGCTGATGATTTGTTCCCCAACCCTTGAAGTTTTGTGTGAGAGAAATGAAGAACAGGCTCCACGGCAAATAATAGTTTGAGTAGCGAGGCATACTTTGGCTCACTATCATTAGCGAGTGAAAGTAGCAAACGCTACTTTGGCGAGCCAAATAACGAGCCTGCTAGACCAACAAATAAGTGAGTGGCTCTTCAAAATAGCTAAAGAATGGCTTTTAGCTAGCCTGTTGGAGTTGCTCTAAGGATTGGAGCCAATGGCAAGAGTACTACAAGATAGGAGCCACCACAAATTTGAAAAAAGTAACCACTACAATATATACTTTTACCCAATGGCAAGAGTCAAATGAATCTACTATCTCTTAAAGAGGAGGTCCAAGTATTTCTTTTCTTGTGAAAGGAATTTTGGCACTCCAAAGCCCCGATTGGGAAAACGGAAGTGGAATATGATATGAAAGGTTAAAATGTGGAACGTGACATAAAATTATTATAGAAAATGAAAAATGTTAGGTATATATATTAAATTAAACATGTATCAACAAATTTATTAAGAGCGTTATAAATAATAATAGCCACACAACATTTGTAAAAACTTATTAGAACAACTATATACTATTATAAAAAATAATATTTCAGGGTGTGCAAAATACTAAAAATAATGAAAAGCTCATTCTAGAGTGTTTCTGTAACTTTTTAAAAAGTTTTTGACAAGAATTTATATTACAGTTTCCAAATGTCTAGGAAACATTTCTTAAAATTCTAATTTAAAGAAAATTCTAGTTTTTTAGTTATATAGAATACTTTACCAGAATGATGTACAGTTAAAATTCTCGTACTCAACAATTGTATTGATGGGTGTTTCTTTTTAAGATAAAAGGCCCCAATCACATAAATCGATTCAACCTATACAAAAATTATGTATAATTTTCTATTTGTATAAAACTATTCATAACTTAATCTCGCCACCTACTCAACACAAGATTACTTGAAATGAAGCTAGCATAAATTAGATATCCATACTATTTGAGTGAAGAAACCTACATTTTCACATGACTTAGCATGGATAGGAATTGAGTCTTAATCTCTTTTTTTTTCTTCTAATGCTAACATTTGTAAGAAACGAGTGGTCACTATAAAACCACAACAATAGATTTTTGATCCTCGTTCTCTTCCCTTCTTTTTTCTGACAAAAGATAAATCTTAGGTCTACATGCAGTCCCAACACAATCAGTTCAGGTACAGTCCCAACACAATCAGTTCAGATACAGAACCATTAACCCAGAAAACACAATGACTAGAATTACCAAACTCACAATTCAAAATTAGAGGATAATGCAAGTTGTGAGTTATAGTGTTATTCAAAACAACCTTTAAAAGGTACTAGCCTGAAATTTCTTTTATTATGAGCCCCTACTCAAATTTTTTATTATTATTTTTTGCTATAGGGTGTCTAAACCTTTAAGTGACTACTTTTTTGAGCTATACAAAGTCATCGTTCACACAAATCATATAAATTTTATGCATTATATGAATAAAAATTAGTAATAGAAGGACGTGAGGAGATATTAAATTTGAGATATCTTCCTAGCATATGAGCCCCTATTTTCTAGGTTTATCTTGATTGTCTTCATTTTCACAAGAGTGCTGCTACTCAACACGGAATATATCACCTGTTATTTCTACCGACTGATGTGGTTAGCAAACGTGGCAAAAAACATGTGGGTTACAATTTGATCTTGAGAAAGATCTCTGGCCTCATAAGGAAACTTGCGAAACCAATAAAAAAATAAAAAGTAAAAACAAAAAAGAAAACCTTTTGGCATGTAGCTTTTTTGTCGTCTACTAGTTAACAAGTCAGGTTTTATTATAATTACTTGAAATGCTTTTGGACAACATCATTTTTCAATTAGGTATGGCTTCCGCTTTCTATATCTATCGTGGAGATCTCATCCGATTTCAATGTAAATAAAATTCCAAATCAATGTTACGGCAGAGATAGAGAAAGAGGGAGAGAGAGAGCTAGAGGAGTCTACAGTGTCCGCTTAAAATTGGTTTATTCATACATACATATATATATATATATATATATTGTGGACTAGGATGAAAAATATGTCAGCCACAATTAATCAAATCTTTAGCTCAACCCAAAAATCAAAAAGAGATTGCCCTACCTCAAGAAATTTTTCACTACTTCAACATTAATCCTTAAAATCCATGAGTATTTGTGAACATATAGAGAAAAAAACTCTTGATCAATAAAATACCTCTGGTGATGATGGTTTCCCTACCAAACTAGGGCCTGTATTATCAGTCGATCGGCACTTACTAGACGACGTCTTTCCCATGCCACTTGGTCATCGCCTGACCGGACCTCCCAACTGTTCGTCCTCGTCCCCCGAGCTGAATGGATGCCCGTAACAGTCCACTAATCGGGTCGGCGCCCAATCGTGTCAATAGGGCCCACTTCTGACACCGGTCACCCTGGCATACATTAGGGGCGTGGGCGTGGTGTGTACTTGCAACGATCCCCCACTCTTTTCATATGGTTCTGACACACGCCACCTTGGAGTATAGGGATGACCCTCTCGAGTGTTTTGATACCGCTCTGATCCTCCAACTAGAGGTCGCCACGTGGAGAGGCCACCTACCACCTCCATGTAGACATAGAAGGGGAAACTCAACCCCTTCGAAGGTACGCAAACATACGACCCCTGAGAGAACCCTAAGGCATCTTTTCATCTTCAATATTTGGATCTCTTTGAATCAAACTTGAACACCGGAGGGCCTTTGGCTTCCACCACACCGGTGGGTTTAGTGCAGGAGATCACTTGCCGACTAGAGGGGAGTTCATCCAGGACCTAGGGGCAAGCCACCACGAGTTTGCTACATCATCAGCTGGCAGGGGAAATGACTATCCTCATGGCATTTCATAGTCTTGACTAGGTTTGGAATTAGCACCCTCCCAGAAGGAAACTCGATGGCCGACACCAGCGCAAAGAAGATAGCCACCTTGGAGAAGACGATGGCTAACATGATGGCCAGCATGCAACAGTTGGTCCGTCAAAAAGCGGAGTCGTTCCAACGAAACCCTGCTCCTCCGGTAGAGATTCCACCATGGCCCAACCTGTCGGCGGAAGAACAAGCGGAGTAAGAGGTCACAAGGATCCGTCCATCCCCCCCAATGGTAACGAAAATGGCAATGGAGGACGAGTTGAGGACCCTCTCCTCTGTCGTGAGCCCCATATCGAAGAAGCACAAACGAGCCATGCCATCCCGTCAAGGACGAAAATGGTAGGCGATAAGCCGAAGAGCTCCCATGCTTGGGACGAACAACTGAAGGCCATGCAAGCTTAGATGGTAGGAGTTTTAGCCGCGGTGGAAGCTAAAGCTCCAAACACCGTGGACGCCCTCATTAGCCGAACGGCTTCCCCATTCACGCAAAAGGTGATGGAATACCCACCCCCCCCAGAAGTTCAAGATGCCGACTTTGGACGCGTTTGATGGATCTAAAGACTCGGTGGACCACTTGGAGACTTTTAGGGCGCTTATGCACCTGCAAGCAGTGCCGGACGAGATCATGTGCAGGGCTTTCCCCTTCACGTTGAAGGGTTCGGCACGAACCTGGTTTAAAAAAATCAAACCGGCTACGGTCTCCACTTTCAAAGAACTCAGTAAGCTCTTTGTAAGCCACTACATTGGGGCCCAGAGACAAAGGAAGCCCGTAGCGTACTTGCTGACCGTGAGGCAGAAGAAGGAGGAGACATTATGGGAGTATGTGGGGAGGTTCAACCAGGAGACTCTGGCCATGGACGACGTGGACGACAAGGTAGCCTTCACAGCGTTCATGAGTGGCCTAAGAAGTAGGAAACTCCTCTTCTCCTTATCGAAGAGGCCACCCTAAGATATGGCCGAATTAATGCTTCGTGCTCAGAAGCACATGAATGTAGAAGATGCCATGAGCGCCATGCGAGATAATAACAAAGGGGGTGGCTCGCGCATAGAGAAGAAGAGGTCGAGCGGAACCTTAAACAATGAGAGGGAGACAAAGGCGAGTAGAACTAGCAACCGGGCTAGGAGCAGGGGAGAAGAGAGACGCGAGCACTACCACAGTCTGGATCAAACGTTCACCCCACTCACGTCGAAGTTAAAGGATGACCTGATATAGATCAAAGACGACCCGGACCTGAAATGGTCCAAGCCTCTGAAGACGCCCTCGAGCATGAGGAACAGAAGGAGATTCTATCGGTTCCACCATGATCATAGCCGTGACATGGAGGACTGTAATGACCTGAAACAATAGATCGAGGATCTGATCAAACGGGGAAGGCTCAGCCACTATGTGGCCGGCCGAGACCGAATAAGGGGGGAACGACACAGCCCAGCTAGGACAGAAACAAATAATGCTGGCCGGGACAGCCAGCAAGAAGACGAAGACCGAAGGCCCCGGGATCACCTTCACGGAGGAAGAAGCAGCCGAGCTACACCAACCCCACGATGACCCTCTGGTTATCTCCGCGGTGATCTCTAACTTCAAAACTTGGAGAATCTTGGTCGATAGAGGAAGTTCGGCAGACATCCTGCTCCAGGAGGCCTTCGAGAAGATGCAGATTGGCCAAGAGAAGCTAAAGCCAATCAACTCTCCCTTCGTTGGCTTTACGGGAGATCAGGTGTTCCCTTTCAAGTCCATCACCTTGCCCGTCACCATCGAGGAGGAATCACACCGGGCAATGAAAATGGTCCACTTCCCGGTCGTGGATTGCCCATCTGCATACAATGCCATTATTGGTCGAACAACTCTGAACCAGTTCAAAGCAGTCACTTCCATGTATCACCACCGGATTAAATTCCCGACCGACACGGGGGTCAAATGCGCAAGGGGCAACCAGAAGGAAGCACGGGAATGCTACATGGCCTCCCTCAAAGGGGAGTCTAATAGGGAGACCTTGGTCATCGAAGAGCTCGAGCCGAGGGATGAGGAGGAAGTCAGAAGGGGCGAGTTGGCGGAAGAACTAGAAAATGTCTTGGTCGGGGCCCAGAAGCAGAATACAATAGTGAAAATAGGGGCTACCGCACCCAAGGAGTTTGAAGCAACAGCTGAGGAAGTTTCTAAGGGACAACGCTGACGTGTTCGCTTGGTCTCACGAGGACATGCCTGGTATTGACGCACTAGTAGCAGCTCACTACTTGAACATTGACCCTGAGGCCAGGCCGGTCAAGCATAAGCAAAGGAACTTTGCGTCGGACATGAATGATGCATTTGATGAAGAAGCGGAGAAGTTGGTGCAGGCGAAGTTCATTAGGGAAGTGCACTACCCCACTTGGCTCTCCAACGTCGTCATGGTGAAGAAGTCCAATGGGAAGTGGCGGATAGGCGTGTACTTCACTGACTTGAACAAAGCGTGCCTCAAAGGTAGTTTGCCCCTGTCGACCATTGACCTCCTCGTCGACTCTACTGCAGGGTATGAAATGCTGACTTTTATGAATGCTTTTTCAGGATATAACCAGATCTGAATGGCGGAGCGCGACTAGGAGCATACGGCCTTCATCACAGACCGAGGGCTATATTGCTACAACTTCATGCCGTTCGGACTAAAGAATGCAGGGGCAACATACCAACAGCTGGTCAATCTCATGTTCAAATCACAGATTGGGCGTAATGTGGAAGTTTACATAAACGACATACAAGTACCAGATGAAGCTCAATCCTGCCAAGTGTGTCTTCGGTGTCGCCTCGGGGAAATTCCTAAGTTTTATGGTCTTACAAAGGGGAATTGAGGCAAACCCAGAAAAGATTCAGGCCATCATCAACATGTAAGCGCCCCAGACGACGAAGGATGTTCAACGCCTGGCAGGACATGTTGCAGCCTTAAACAGATTCATCTCCTAGTCCACCGACAAGTGTCTTCCGTTCTTCAAAATTCTATGCAAGGCATTTGAGTGGAACGAGGAGTGTGAAGTAGCCTTTGGTCAACTCAAACAATACTTTAGCTCAGTCCCGCTGCTCAGCCAAACCGTCTCGGGGGAGGAATTGTTTCTCTATTTGGCATTGTCTGCGACAGCAGTGAGCTCAACTCTTATCCACGAAGAAGGGGGGATCCAAAAGCCAGTGTACTACACCAGTCGAGCCTTGCAGGGAGCAGAAGAACGATACCCGAATATGGAACTCATGGCTCTCACGCTGGTGACTGCAGCTCGGCGCCTTAGGCCCTACTTCCAAGCCTACACGATTGTGGTACTCACTGACCAGCCCTTGAAGAATATTCTACACAAGCCAAAGATGTCAGGACGCTTAGTGAAATGGTCTGTTGAATTGAGTCAGTTTAACATCCACTATCAACCCTGATTGGTGATCAAAGGGCAGGTTGCTGTGGATTTCATCACAGAATTCACTAACCTGCCCCCTGCCACCCCCAAAGCCGACCTACCTAATAGCCATTGGGTCCTGAATGTCGATGGTACTTCCACTCATGATTCTAGTGGTGCCGGAGTGATCCTCGTCACCCCAGATGGCTACAAGATGGAATATGCTCTCTGCTTCAAGTTCCCTGCCACCAACAACATTACAGCATACAAAGCACTCATTGCCGGTCTCAGAATGGCTCGGCGAATGGGGGCCGAATAGATAGTGGTGCAAAGCGACTCTCAATTGGTGGTGAAGCAAGTCCAGGGAGAGAACGAGGCCAGAGAAGACAACATGAAGCAATATTGCCAAGTAGCAAAGAGCCTGGCTAGAAAATTCGCTAAGATACTACTGGAGCGTGTACCGAGATTGTAGAACGAAGAGGTAGACTGGCTAGCCAAGATTGCCTCATCAAATGAGCCCGACCTGAATGTCTCGATTGAGATTCTTGATTCACCGAGCATCCAGGGCCCGAAAGTCGACCAGATCAAGCCCGAATCCTTATGGATGAGCCAGATCAAGAATTTCTTGGAGAACGGAACCCTGCCTGAAGACCGAAATGAGGTGAGGCAGATTCAGTACCATTCGAGCAGATACCTCATATAAGACGGAATACTCTACAAAAGGGAGCATACCATGCCGCTGCTTCGTTGCGCCAATGAGGAAGAGGCAGACTACATAATACGGGAGGTCCACGAAGGGGTGTGTGGGAACCACTCTGGTGGCCGGTCTCTCGCCAAGAAGATATTATGAACGGCCTATTATTGGCCCACCATGGAGAGGGATGTCTAGGAATTCCTCAAGAAGTGTGAAAAGTGCCAACTGTTAGCCAATATCCTAAGACTGCCCTCTCAAGAGCTAACTCTGATCTAGACCCCTGGCCCTTCGCGCAGTGGGGAATCGACATCGTGGGACCATTGCCGCTTGGCAAAGGACAGACAAAATTTGCAATGGTGGCAATCAACTACTTTAGAAAGTGGATGGAGGCAGAAGCCCTACTGACGATCACTGAGGAGAAGATGAAGAAATTCTTGTGGTAGAATATTGTGTACAAGTTCGGAATCCCCAGGGTCGTCATCACGGACAACGGGAAGCAGTTTGAGGGCAGGCAATTCAACTAACTGTGCACTGATTTGGGAATAAGTCACCATGCTTCGTCCCCGGAGCACCCCCAGGCAAACAACCAAGTCGAAGTTACCAACAGGTCCCTCTTGAAGATCCTCAAGGTGAACTTGGAGAAGGCCAAGGGTTTGTGGGCTTGAAGATCCTCAAGGTGAAGTTGGAGAAGGCCAAGGGTTTGTGGGCGGAGGAGCTCCCTAACATCCTTTAGGCCTACAGAACAACAAAGAGAGTGTCCACGGGGCAGATGCCGTTCTCACTTACCTTCGGCACCGAAGCCATCATCCTAGTAAACATCGGCCTTCCCAGCCCCAGAACGTTACAGTTCGACCCCGTGACCAACGGCGAGGCTATGAATGTGGACCTAGATCTATTGGAGGAAAGGAGGTTACAGACAGCTATGAGAGTGGCATCCTACCAGCAGAAGATGCGCCAATACCACAACTCTAGTGTTCGACCAAACGACTTCACGACAGGGGATCTTGTTTTGAAGAGAGTCAACCAATCCACCACGGATCCCAGAGAGGGCAAACTCGGTCCCAATTGGGAAGGACTTTATGAGGTGATCAGCAGTACTAGGAAGGGGACGTACAGGTTGAAGAACTCAGAAGGCAAGAAGCTCCCGCACCAGTGGCATGCAGAGCACCTGAGGAAATACTACTCTTGAGGGACCCCTAATTGTAATCCTCCAGAATATCAATAAAAGTGACCGTTCAGCAATTGTCTACTTGAATCGATGGTGAATTTGTCTACTTTCGTGGAAATGACATTGAATCTGCTCGATCAAGTGCCGAGCAGAGCCAGACGGCCTTAATGGCAATGGCATAGAATCTACTCAGACGGCCTTAATGGCAATGGCAATGAATCTGCTCGATCAAGTGGCGAGCAGAGCCAGATGGCCTTAATGGCAATGACATTGAATCTGCTCGGTCAAGTACCAGGCAGAGCCAAATGGCCTTGATGGCAATGGCATAGAATCTACTCGGCCTTTGTGCCGAGCAAAGCCAAACGGCCTTAATGGCAATGGCATTGAACCTACTTGGTCAAGTGCCGAGTAGAGCCAGATGGCCTTAATGACCATGGCATTGAATTAGTAACAATGTTGGACCTATTCGATTATCGTTGCTGATCAAGGCCGCGTTAGCACTTACAAACATTCTTCAAGCCACTCCAATAAAATGCTTAAAAAATACAGTAGACACAGAGTATAAGAACAAAATTTCATTTCATTTATGCAAGGACGGGTACAAAGGCAAAACGCCCCTTACGAGAGTCAAAAAAAAAAAAGAGACAACAACTAGTTAAGCAAAACGAGGGGGCCCGAACTACATTCACGTCTGAGCCTGCTCGGTAGCTTGTCCCTCGACGTCAGCATGTTGAGCGTCTTCGCCCTGGCCACCCGCAATGGACTCCTGCTGAGTCTCAGCGGCCTGGTCTTCTCCAGCAGCATTCTGTTGGGCCCTTTCTTCGATCGCCTGGCCAGCAGTGTTCTAGCCATCTCCAGGCAAGACTCCGTCAAGGGGTCCATACCAGAGAAGTTCGAGTCAGGATATTGTTGAGTCAAGGTTGATCCTTGTTGACTCAAGGTTAATTTCCATGTTGATTTTGATGATAACTAAACCTTATGTTATGTTACTAATAAATCTACTTAGTGTGCAGACTAACAAGTTCATAACTTAGACTTAAAGTTAAATCTTAAGTCTAATACATATCAAGGAGAATGCACAACAAGTTCAAGAAGCAAGCAATGAATTCAAAGAGCTATGCAATGAACCAAACTGAGAAATGATGCCTATCTCTACTTCAAGAAAATATCTTACATTCGGTGAAGATTGATTTGCAAGATAGGCTGAAGACTTCATCAGTTAAAGAAATGGAATGATCAGTTAAAGATGAAGAATCGAGATATTGTAAATACGTAAAGAAGATTTCATCAGAATACACAAAGATCAGTTAAAGAAGTGCAATGCTCAGTTGAAGAAGAATTGGTTGTTGAAGAATTTGGAAAATGCTCAAGAGATGATCTCATCTAGTATGCTAAAGACCAATTCAAGACAATGAGATTGAAGTTGCTGAGAAGATGGCTCACAATGAATATCTGATCTCTACATGGAATCCAAGTGAAGAATTCTTCTATAGTCTAAAGAGTCAATGAAGATTAGATGTGTGAAAAGATTCCATCAAGTCTACAAAAGTCTCATTGAAGTGATTTTTAAAGAAGAATGAAGAATTGCTAACAAAGAAAGGAAATCAGAAATGAAGCATTGTGAAGCTCTACAGGAAGATTGGCATTCAAGAAGATGTTCTACAATGATTGAAGAAGCTTTGTAAATGAAGAAGTAAAGTTCAGCTTTAATCAAATAAAGCTTTGAGATTCAAGAAGAAGATCAACATCCAATGATTGATTCAATCCAAATTTAAATAGAAGTTAACTCTAATAAGTTAAGAAGATTTGATTGATCATCATACCCTAAAGACATAGTTGTAAGCACCCCATTTTTGACCGCTCGGCAGTCTACACTCTGTCTAGACTTGTTTTCAAGTCATTGTGGGCATATTCCTATCGAATCCAATTCTCTAGGTCCAAATTCCGTCTTTCCATCGCTTCGCGGGCCTGTCAGGCCCAAATAGAGGCAAAATGACTAAAATGCCCTTAGGGGCAGTGCCCTTTCCTTTCATATTCCAATCCCTCTCTCGAGACAGTTTATTCCTCGAGACGGTTCCAATCCAGGCACGTCTCTTCAGAGACGGTAAGACCCCTTTCCAATCCCACTCTCGAGACAGTTTATTTCTCGAGACGGTTCCAATCCAGGCATGTCTCTTCGGAGGCGGTAAGACCCCTTTCCAATCCCACTCTCGAGACAGTTTATTCCTCGAGACGGTTCCATTCCAGGCACGTCTCTTCGGAGACGGTAAGTCCCCTTTCCAATCCCACTCTCGAGACAGTTTATTCCTTGAGACGGTTCCATTCCAGGCACGTCTCCTCGGAGACGATAAAACCCCTTTCCAATCCCACTCTCGAGACAGTTTATTCCTCGAGACGGTTCCATTCCAGGCACGTCTCCTCGGAGACGGTAAGACCCCTTTCCAATCCCACTCTTGAGATAGTTTATTCCTTGAGACGGTTTCATTCCAGGCACGTCTCCGAGGAGACGGTAAGACCCCTTCCCAATCCAACTCTCGAGACAGTTTATTCCTCGAGACGGTTCCAATCCAGGCACGTCTCTTCGGAGACGGTAAGTCCCCTTTCCAATCCCTCTCTCGAGACAGTTTATTCCTCGAGACGGTCCAAGTAGCGAAACTACTCACAAAACCGTCAGAGTAGCGGAAATACTCACAAATATGTCGATATAGGGAATTGGCAACAAACCCCTGTGTCACGACGACCGCCGTTAGAGTGGCGGAAACACTCAAAACCCAGGTCAACACCAGTGTTCGTTAACCCACTTTGGTGAAAAATGACCAAACTGTCCTTTGGACCTTTTCCGAGACTTTCCGGTCAAGATGACCATCTTGCCCCTAGGCATCCGAATGCCCCGGGAACCACACCGGCTCTGGGTATCAAACCGGTAATGTCCCGAGAATACTTTTTATAGTGTTCTCAACCTTCCTTTACCTTTCCGAACCATTCCGAGTTAGTTCCGGCAAACCGGTACAAAATGACCGTTTTGCCCCTGGTGGGCCGGTCTCCTTTTCTGACCACACCGGCTCTGGGAATCAAACTGGCAACCTTCAGGAACATTCTGAATAATGTTTCTAGATCCCAAGTCTTCTTCCGGGACAATCCGAGTTCGCCTCGGCAGCTTCCTAGTTTGATTGACCGTTTTGCCCCTAAGGGCCCGGTCAACCTTTCCGACACATCTTATCCTCACTTTTCAAATCAAATACCTTCAGGACACTATTTTAAGTGTTCCTGCTCCTTTTCGGCCTTCCGGGTAACTCCCGGCTCCTTCAAATCATTCTCGGACTTTCCGGAGTCACTCCTAGTGAAGCCAGGCTAAAAATTGCATGGTAGTCACTAGTACAGGCATCCAAATCTAGTCAAAGATACGTTGCTTGCCGACTTATAAAGTTTCCTAAGTGGCTGGTGCCACTAGTAGTGGCGCCAAGCCAAGAATTGGCCTAGCGCCACTCCTAGTGGCGCTAAGAGAAATTTTGCCCTGGCGCCACTGCAACAGGCGCCAGGTTTGTCCAACTTCTATAAATACAGAGCCTCATTCAACATGAAGGGGGTCTGCAAACTTAACCTAAAAATCATATATTTCGATATACAGAGCTCAAGCACCTCAAAAACCCTAGTTTCCTTAGGTTATCCAAACCCTAGCCACCCTACACAAACCCTAGCCTCCTATACACTCATACACTAGTCTTCAACCATCCTTTGAAGACTTGAAGAGCTGTAATCCAAAGCTTGAAGACAACCCTTGAAGGTCGAAGAAGAAGATCAAGACGAAGACCGAAGATTGAAGACAAGCAAGGTGCGCAAAATAAAGAAGATATACGGTATGTTTTCTATTTAGATTTTCGCACTTCCCCCCCCTCTCTCTTCTCTCTCCTAACCCACTTGGGTTTTCTCTATTTTAATGTCCCATCTCTTTCCCCCCCTTTCTTTGCATGCTTGAAACAAGGGGATTCCCGGTCCATGTGTAGGATTGGGCTATTGGAAAGTCACCGTGTCGGGGGCTTTCTTCTAGTCTAACCAGAGACCACGTGGGTCCGACCCCCTTGATTATGTGGTGAAGCCTTAGCCTTGTATGTTCACGACCCCAAATTGCATTGTGCATATCATAGTCTTGCATCTTCCAAAATCCGTTTTCAAAGTTGTTTTCAAAATCATTTTCAAACTTGTTTTCAAAATTGCATCAAAATCTCTTTTTTCAAAAACTTATTTTCAAAACCACAATTCTAGAGTGATTCTAGCCTTTCCATGGCTAGGGTTGCTTTAGGAAAGTGTTACATTAAAAGTGACCTTTTTGGTCTATATTTTCAAACCTTACTGTTTTCCAAAACCACTTTCTTAAAGTGGTTCTAGCCCTCTTATGGTTAGAATCGCTTTAGGAAAGTGAGACGTTTTTATACTTTCCAAAACTCTCTCTCTTCAAAAATCTCTTCCTAAAAATCTCTTTTTCAACATACTTTCCTAAAACTCTCCTCTCCAAAGTTGTTTTCAAAAACTCCCTTCCAAAATCTATTTTTCAAAGCTTCCTTTTTCAACTCCTTTCCAAAAACTCTTTCTCCTTGAAATTCACTTTCTAAAAACGTTCTACAAAAATCTTTTCAAAAAACTTTCTTTCTAAAAACTTTCCTCTAGAAATTCCCCTTTAGGGTTTTCCTTCTAGAATCTACGTTTCTAAAAACACACTTTCCAAAACTCCTTCTCTTTAAAATCTTTTTCCAAAAACTCCCTCTTCAAATTCACTTTCCAAAAATTCCTCCCTAGGATTCCCTTCTAGAAAACCTTCGTTTCCAAAAACGCACTTTCTAAAAACTCTTTTCTTAGAACCCAAGTCAAGTCTTAGAGCCCACAATTAGGAAACCCTAATTTTCTTTCCAAAAACATGATTTTCAAACTTTGCCTCAAACCTAGGTTTCCAAAATCTCTTGTTTTCACATCGAAACTATACATGTTTCCAAAACCTCTTTTCTACGTCAAAACTATAATTTTCCAAATCTAGGTTTCTAGAATCACCTTTTCCAAATCCTTGCCAAATCCTATTTTCCCTTTAGGAAACCGAATCAAATCTCCCCATTTAGGAAACTAGATCCCGTCCTCCGTTTTTGGAAACAAAACCAAATCTTTTCTTTTAGAAACCAAATCCAATCCCTTCCGAATCCAAATCTTTCCTAATTCAAATCCTTCCTAATCCTCCACTTTCCTAAATCTTAAGTTTCCAAAACTTGAACATAAAAATCTTTCCTAATTCAACCATTTCCTAATCCTACCCCTTTTCCAAATCTCAACTTTCCAAATCTAATTTTTTAAACTTTTTCTAAACTCAAACCTTTCATAATCTCAAGATTTTCTAAAACCCTAAAACTTTCTAAATCTTAAACTTTTCTAAATTTCAAATCTTTCTAAATTCTAAACTTTCCAAAACTTCAAAATCCTTTCAAATCTAAGACTTTTCTAAACTCAAAACTTTCTTAATCCAAACATTTCCTAATTCAAAACTTCCTTAATTCGAACCTTTCTTAATTCAAACATTTCCTAAACTGAAAACTTTCCTTTTTCAAACCTTTCCCAAAACGAAACTTTCTTATTTTTAAAACTTCCTTGTTTTCAAAACTTTTCAAATTCTAAGCTTTCCAAATTCAAAACTTTCTTAACTTGAAACTTTCTAAGTTTTAAGCCTTTCTCAAACTAAACTTTTCCTAATTCAAAACATTTCTAAATTTAATACTTTCCCATTTCAAAACTTTCCTAAAGTTGAAAACTTTCTTAAACCTAAAACTTCCCTAATTCAAGACTTTCCAAAAATGAAACTTTCCTAATTCGAAACTTTCCTAAATCGGACCTTTCCTAATTCGAACATTTCCTAAAATTCAATCTTTCCAAATCTTCCAAGTCTAACATTCCAATCCAATCTTTCTTAATCTCAAGTCTTTCCTAGGTCTCCTATCTTTCCTAAGTCTAGGTTTCCTAAACCTCCATCTTTCCACAACCAAGTCTTTCTAAAATCAATCTTTCCAAAACAAGTCCAAATCTATCTCTTCAAATCAAAGTCCGATCTTCTCAATTTCAATTTCCAATCTCCTCTTCTAATCTCAAATCAAACCCAATTTTCAATTCAATCTCTTTCTTCCAATCCAATCTCTCTCTTCAAATCAATCTCTTTTCAATCGGACTCCGGTCCGAACTATGACTGACCTGATTCCCCCAAAGGGATACGTAGGCAACCTTCATAGGTGCGGTCACAATACTTTTCAAACTTTCAATTCCACCCTCATGGGTGCGGTTTCCAAAATCTTTTCAAATCTCAAATTCCAATTTCAAAATTTCTATTTCCAAATTTTCAAACTTTCCAATTTCAATTCCATCTCTGCAAATCTATTTTCAAATCAAATCAGTTTCAAATCAATTTTTTTTTTTTTTCAAAATCTATTTTTCAATTATCTTATCTTGCACTTGCATATCATGCATCATGTTAGTTTCTTCTTTTTAAACATTGTTTTTCTAAAATGGATAGGATTGAACTATAGTTAGTTAAAGACTCTCATAGGTGAATTTAGGGTAGATTGACATGTAGGTACCGAAAGGGCGAGGTAGGGTGATAGCTTAGTGCGTCTTCCCTACACGTAACCAACCTCCGAACCCAGATCATTGATTTCAAAGACCAAAAGGAGTTATTTTTCTAAAAAGGGCTAAATGTTTTCCAAAGGTTGCCAAACAACCTATTTTTCTTAAAAACCCTCTCTTGAGGATGTTTTCCAAAATCATTTTTCAAAATCCCTAAGTGTAGTCTTCGAATTATTCTTAGTTTTTAGATGACCTAACTCACCTTAATCAAGTTAGGTGGCGACTCCGAATCTTTTTCAAAAGCCCTTTATTCAAATTTATTTTCAATTCAAACCTAGTCGCACTCATTCTTCTAGGAGGGTGAGTTCTAACGAGAGAGTACAGCATTTTTCACGCTTGTGTGAGTATTCCTCGAGTGTGAAAAATCTGGGCGCGACAATACTCCTTGAAGATCTTATACCAGTGCTTTGATAAGCTTGATCAATAGAAATCTGAAGGCTGAATTCTGGGCAATAAGGGGACTCATGAAAATGAGGAGTCGCCTCCTGATCACAGACGCTAAAAGGCCTGAAGACATATTGAACAATGAAGGGACTTATGGAATTGAGGTGTCGCCTCTTGCACACAGAAGCAAAATGTCTTAAGACCAAATAGATAATAAGCGGACATATTGTAATGAAGTGTCGCCTCATGAAGACAGACGCCAAGGCTTGAAGATAAAATGATCAATGAGCAGACACATAAAGATGAAGTGTCGCCTCCTAGTAGCAGAAGCAAAAGGCTGGAAGTTTTAAATGATCAATGCGTGGACACCTGAAGTAGAAGTGTCGCCTCATGACAGCAGAAGCCAAATATGAAGAAGACAGATGAACAAAGAGTCGCCTCATCAACCTGAAGAGGGGACTCATGAACTCAGTGAACTATATTTGGTAAATGCAGAAGCAGGAAATGTCGACACTACAAAAATGGAGCCGACTCCCTATGCTGCAACGGCTACTTTTCTTAACGTTATAACAGACTGGACGTGTATTTATGATACCCAACCACCTCCAACGGATGGAATCAATGCAAGGGTATATATACTAGCCTCCAACTGCATTTATACATAAGAATCAAGAGGAAGAAACAAGAAGAGATGAAAATCTACTGAATCACTGATATTCCTGAAACATTCTTCCTGTTTTGTTCTTGTGAGCTTTGATTGTAAATCTACTCTAGTTAGAGAGTTTGTTTGTTAGTTGTATACTCTTATACACTTGTAACTGAGAGTTTGAGAGTTCTCTTGTGTGAAGCAAAACTCTTGTAAGGTTTAAGTGGAGGTTTCTTTTTCTCTCTCTGTGTGTTTTGGTAAAAAGCTCTAAAGGAAAATGGGGGCAACCGCCTCACAAAACTCCCCCATCTTTGAAATCAACAGCCCAGATGGCCTGCGGTGATGGGATGTCAACGGTTGAGAAACGACGCGTCTTTTCGACTACTAACAACCAATTCCTCGCTGCCACATGGTGGCAGGTGAAGCGACACGACAACACCCGTCATTATTGTGCCGCCCCCGCTATAAATGCACTCCGTGTTTCGTAGTCGGGCCGCCCCGTGGAATTCCTCTGACCCCGAGCAGATGGCTAGATGAATTGGGGGCATCTGGTGATGATGGTTTCCCGACCAGACCAGGGGTCGTATTATCAGTTGACTGGCACTTACTAAACGACGCCTTTCCCATGCCACCTGGTCGTCGCCCGACGGGGCCTCCCAACTGTTCGTCCTCGTCCCTTCGAGCTGAATGAATGCCCGTAACAGTCCACTGATTGGGTCAGCGCTTGACCGTGTCAATAGGGCTCACTTCTAACACCGGTCATCTTGGCATACATCAGGAGCGTGGGCGTGGCGTGTACTTACAACTATCCCCCACTCCTCTTATACTGTTTTGACACACGCCACCTTGGAGTGTAGGGACGACCCTCTCAAGTGTTCTGACACCACTCTGATCCTCCAACTAGAGATCGTCATGTGAAGAGGCCACCTATCACCTCCATGTAGACATAGAAGGGGAAACTCCACCCCTTCGAAGGTACGCAAACATATGACCCTTGAGAGAATCCTAAGGCATCTTTTGCTCTCCAATATTTGGATCTCTTTGAATCTAACTTGAACACTGGAAGACATTTGGCTTCCACCACACCAGTGGGTTTAGTGCAGGAGATCACTGGCTAACTAGAGGAGAGTTCATCCCAGACCTGAGGGCAAGCCACCATGAATTTGCTACATCATCAATACATTTATACACAATGCAATGCAAACAAAATCGTAGGCCGAGAAAGAAGAAAATATTTCCCTTCCTTTTCGTTTTACAATTTTAATTAAAACTAAAAGTTTAAGAGCTGACATGACATGACCACATCAGTCGGTAAACCAAGTCATGCACATTTTATTTTTAATTTTCATTTTCTCTCAAAACAAAACTCTACTTAAAACAAAACTCTTTGATATTTTTTTCATTCCGTTGGTGTCTGGTTAAAACCTCATATATAAAACATAAAGGCTAGTCCGCTCTAAGTTTTTTTTTTATTTATTTGTTTTCCTTACAATCCACTCCAATGCCACCAGCTTTCACAAGCCATAGATGGGACATACATCGTCCATATTAGATGTATCGTTTAGCAAATGTTAGATGTCGGTCACCAATGGGTCCGGTTTTCCTATGATCAAAAACTATGCTGTCGTTCCGGTCGATAACGTGAATGAATGAGAACTCGCCGCGTGTCAGCAACGTCACGCCTAAATCGTTTATTCCCTAACGGCGACCTGACGTTAACGCCTGCTTTCTTGTCTTCCCTCTTTAATTACTTCCCCTTCCCCCCACGCACACTCTCTCTCCTTCCCCTTCCCCCATTCCAAACCCTTTTTTCTCCCTCTTTAATTACTATCTGTCTCTTGTTTTTCCCATTCTATGATTCCTGAAGAAAGTCCCCAAAGAAAACCTTCTTCGCACAGTGATAGAGAACGGTAAATGATTCATATTTCTCATCAAATGTTTGAAATACATGTTCTTCTGTAACCCAATCGATCCCAAGTTCGTTTTCCATCGAAATCTTCGACTTCTGTTATTGATTTTCCATCCAGATCTTCGGTAGAACCGATTAATTTGAAATGGATATCTAAGTCTTGGTCTTAGATCATCGTGATCAATGATTTACATTGAACTTTGACCAACAAAAAAAAAAAAAAAAAGATTTCACTGAACGAGTTTTGGTTATTAATATTCAATTGGGATGAGAATCAAACAGAGATGATCTGCACTGCCTTAAGGCTACATTACCCACCTTGACTATAGATATAAAGTTCAATCTAAACATCAAATATTGTAAGGTAAGCCAGTGTTATTCATCTATTAATTACTTAATAGTTTTTTCCCTAATCATTCCATAAGATGGAACACTAAGTTTTGGTTGGATGATGATCATGAGCTAACAATGATTATTGTTGTACTCTTTTCGCTGAAAAAAAGAGTGAAAATATAAGGGAGAAAAATCACAAGAAAAACGGGGAGAGAGAGAGAGATATGGAACTTGGAAGGGAAAGACAAAGGACAGACATAAACGAGGAGAACGAATTTTAAAAGAGAAGCGCTATAGGCAGGCACGCTAAACGGTTAAACGCCGTCAAATTGCCTGTCATGTTAACCCAGTCCATTAACAATAACTGAGCCCAGAGTAACGTGGCTACGATCAAGCGACGTTTAACCGTCTGCCGTGCTACCTATAGCATTTTCCATTTCAAAATAGGCAACCATTTAAGAAGAGATGGAAAAACTGGGCATGAAGTCAAACGGCATAGTTATGGGGAGGTGTGTAACGGTGGCGGTGGGAGTTTATGAGAAAGGAGGCATTTGAGTGTTGTAGCATGAGAGCCATGTGGCGGGTTTTGACTGGTGACAACTAAGCGACCTGACGGACTGCACCTCCATAGACCACAACAAAACCGCACCCCTCACCAACGTGCGTTATCACACCTAACTCATTCACATGTACAACTCAACTGTATGGACCTAAATAATCAAGACACATCTAACAATATCCAAATTGCTTTGAATTGGAACTGATGTTCATTGAATTCGCCACACTCAAAACACGACATGGTCCGCACCTTTACACTAAGATGTCCTCACCTCTAAACTGAGATGCCCTACAAAGTTCACCACTTTGTTGGTGACTGTTATGACTCCATCTCTCTTCTTGTATATACACAATTGGAGAAATTGCTGTCGCGAACAAACTTATAAATTCCTTGTGAACATCCAAAAATTGTTACTCCTGATTTTGATAGAATATCCTGCACAACCCAGGCGTGAAGTCAATAGTCTACTAGAAATTCAATATGTAAGGGTTTTCTAATTGCATGGGAATTGTACAGAATCAAGGGACGCACAACACATAGTTACTAGAAAATTTAGCCTGATTGAAAAAATGCGCTTTTAATATGAGTATGAAACCCTTTTGAAATTCTAGAGAAACATTTTAAAAACACTTAAGAAAATGTTTCAAATATTTATTGGATAATTAACATAAACTCAAAAGAAACTAAAAGGAAATTACAAGGCAATTTTATAGAAACTATTTAGAAACTTGAAGTATTTATTTTTATATATTATTTTTTCTTAAGTTCTAGCTAGGCATTGACTATACATTATAAAAGTATTCATTGAAGTATTCATATAAGTTTTCTAAACATTTTCTTTAAATTTTATAAAAATTTCTTACTACGATTCTTATTAAATTTTCAAATAGATTGTTAATCGTTTCTCCGCTTCCTGTTTCTTTTACATTTTTGTCGCATTTTCGACTTGTATTATTTGTTAGTGTTTCTCGCTTTTGTTTCTTATTTTGATAATTATGGTTCAAGTGCTATTATTGAAAAACTAAAATGTCACAATACTTCAAATTGGAAGCTTCACCAAACTTGGTTATTGCCTTGCTATAATCTTACTGATCTATACGACGACTTAAAACTCCTCTTTCCTCTCACTTAATTTGTTACGAGAATGAAAAGTTTGACCACAAGTTGGACTTGCAACTTCGGTTACGCAGCATAGCTATGTACATGTAAAATTTGGATTAGCTTTTCACACGTAAAATTTTACACATCTACCAAAGGTTCAAATTGAATAAAATTATTTCTTCACATATTTGTTTTACAAATAAAGAATCAGTATTTCTTTTCTTTTTCTTTTCACCGGGTATTCAGAACAATAACAGTGTATTTCAGACGACAATATAAAAAAAAAAATCAAACACTAACTCAGCTTTCAATAAATTACAAGGCAATTTTATAGAAACTATTTAGAAACTTGAAGTATTTATTTTTATATATTATTTTTTCTTAAGTTCTAGCTAGGCATTGACTATACATTATAAAAGTATTCATTGAAGTATTCATATAAGTTTTCTAAACATTTTCTTTAAATTTTATAAAAATTTCTTACTACGATTCTTATTAAATTTTCAAATAGATTGTTAATCGTTTCTTCGCTTCCTGTTTCTTTTACATTTTTGTCGCATTTTCGACTTGTATTATTTGTTAGTGTTTCTCGCTTTTGTTTCTTATTTTGATAATTATGGTTCGAGTGCTATTATTGAAAAACTAAAATGTCACAATACTTCAAATTGGAAGCTTCACCAAACTTTGTTATTGCCTTGCTATAATCTTACTGATCTATACGACGACTTAAAACTCCTCTTTCCTCTCACTTAATTTGTTACGAGAATGAAAAGTTTGACCACAAGTTGGACTTGCAACTTCGGTTACGCAGCATAGCTATGTACATGTAAAATTTGGATTAGCTTTCCACACGTAAAATTTTACACATCTACCAAAGGTTCAAATTTAATAAAATTATTTCTTCACATATTTGTTTTACAAATAAAGAATCAGTATTTCTTTTCTTTTTCTTTTCACCGGGTATTCAGAACATTAACAGTGTATTTCAGACGACAATATGAAAAAAAAAAAATCAAACACTAACTCAGCTTTGAATAAATTCTAGAACCATTATCAATAGCAAATAGTTCATCATTCTGGAGATGGATTAAGCAATAACACAACTACCTTTGCAAAGTGGCTAAATTTATTTATTTAATTAGAATTGTGCTAAGCAAAGACAATTCTGCTTATTTACTGATGATTTAAAGCCAATTACAAATGTGGCTAGATTTCAACTTCCACATCGCCTGGGTCTATTTAGTTCAGCGGCCTTCAGCTAGCCACTGATGATTTAAATATCCCGATTGTTACAATTCAAGTCTGTTTGACATAACATAAACTGAAATTTTACTAGTGTAATTAAAAATGGTGGATGTAAATGTAAAAATTTAAGAAAAATCTGATTAATGGCACCTGAATAGATGAAAGTTCCCCAAAAAATTATATCATGTTAAATTTTTGTTTCCTAGAGTGACGTTTAATTATGTTATCAGTTTTTACTTTTTGTTTGTGAAAAACAAGAACATTTTTTTTTGCTTATAAATAAAAACGGAAATGTGTTTGGTAAATACATACATTATGCAATTAAAACAAAAAATTTGGTAGCCCTGTTATTTAGTGAGTGGATGGGTGGTAGACCTAGTGGTGACGGCAATATGGGTGGAGTCAAGAAATTTATGGCTACCATTAATTACAATACAGGAAAACTATTTTTGGTAATCAACAATAGAACACTAGAATGGGTATATATATACTCAGTAATGCTATGTAAATAAAAAAATGTGTATAGAACACTACAGCGTGTATATATATATATATATATTCAATAATGCTATGCAAAAATAGAAAATTTTTATCAAAGATCAATATATAATAATGTGACAATTCTTGATCTATCTCTTTGAAGCTAAATGTTTATTCAAATGACTTAGGTAATAAGAAAGTGTCATTGCCATATCATTTTAGTAACAAATTTCATATAAATTTATAGAGCACAACTCGAGAAACATTTGTAAAACTTCATGTAAAATTGAAAATTTCAAAATTTTAGGGTGTAGCTACCCCCTCCAGAGAACTTATGTAGCTCTGCCAGTGGATGGTAATAGCTCCTGCTAAAAATCGAGTAACCAACCAATTCGCACAACAGTTTGCTTGCGGCCTAATAGGGTGGGTCGTGCTAGGGTGGGGGCAGGTAGAGGAAGACAAGACTGGGCAAAGCGAATATATTTTATTATGGTATTATCAACTACTATAATTTATATTTGAGCTTTAAAATAGTGATCTAGTAAATAAATGAGAAAATAAAAATTACAACAATACCTACAAAGTATAAAACTACAAGAGGTGATCATAGTGGTCGGCTGGTAGTATGTATGAGGGATTAAGTATGGCCTCTCATCACGTTTTTTGTGAACGATATTACATGAATTCGAGGATTAAATTAGTGAAACTCTCCGGTAATAAATAAAAAATAAAAAAATTATTACTTACAAATAAAAGTAATAATATGAAAATAAGATTTTGACAAAATAATGTGCCTGATTCTTTTATTTTAAATTAAATATTATATTATTTTATATTACAATTTCAAAACTCTCACATTATTACAGTAATTATTTTTTTGGTAAAATTTTTTTGTAAGAATCGAATTTTCGTACAGACAAAGATGCTTCTTTCATTCTGAGAATTTATTTATTTATTTTTTCAGCAGCCACAGAGTAGTATTCCAGAAATTCCAATACGATTTGTCTCCGCCAGTGACCGAATCGATAACAGAGAGACTCATCATCAGAAGTTCGACGGAGAACATGGCGCTTGTCCCAGCACCAGCCAGCGACGGACCACTGTTCGCGGAGGTCGACATGGGCGCGGACTCCTCTGCCCCCACGGTCCGAGCCACCGTGGTCCAGGCCTCCACCGTCTTCTACGACACTCCCGCCACTCTAGGTTTCTTCCTTTTCCTTCACCGCTGCCGTCTTTTCCTCCGATTCAATTGATTTCTAAGGTTTTTTGAAACTGGAAATTCTGTTGTTTTATCATGTGCTGAGAAAAATGTGGGAAGCGGAAACAAATTAAAATTTTCTAGAAATTAAACGGAATGATTATGATGCTTTAGTTAGAGAATTTCATTTGTTTTCAAGGTAAATGGAAGACATAGCTTTGTAACTTATTGTTTCTGTCATTATCAAAAAGTAAGTTATTTTTTGTACATGGAAATGTATATTTCAACTACAGTTAGTGGGATTCAATGCAGCAAACTGGATAACATCTGTTTTTGGTTTCAACTCGATGAATAGATGTTGATAACTTTCAAAGTGACTTGCGGCGGGAGAATCTAGTCTATTCAGGAAACTTGAATTTTCACAATTAGGACAGTGTGCGACCTTGTTTCCATGAGAAAGCTTACATTGGTTGCTAGTCAAAGTAAAAGAAACTTATGTTTATTAGGCAAATATTGATAGACAACTTTGTACTACTCTTTGTTTAAGTTGACTGTATCTTTTAGGAATCTAGACAACATGAGCATAATAGTCACAATGACACTTCCTTTTTTATTTTTTTTAAATAATTTCTTTTTTATTTTTCAATTTTCTAATGGAGGATAGTTCTATATTGCATAGCCAAGAGTTCTAGGGCTTTTGAAAATGCATTTTTTGTTTATTTTTTGTCTAATCCATCTAAGCTATCATAAAGCTCCATTGGATTTTGAAAATAAGAAGAGTATCATTTGCATCTTCTGTTTTTTGTTTATTTAGGACTGGAAGATAAAAGTAATAGGTCCCAGTCAGAAGCCACAAATAGATAAGTATTCTCTTTGGGTGAGAACAAACCACAAGATAACTTTTGAAAAAGATAATTTGCATGTCCTTTTCATTCATTGCCATGGCCAATAAATAGGCAACACCTAACAAACCCACTAACATATCTTCAGCTTTTGCAGCGGAAAGTGACGACTCACTACATTACAATATAACTAGAAATGAAATTAACGGAAACATAAACAAATAGATAAGAAAAAGCAACAACTGCTTTGACTAAGTCATGGACTGACTCAAGCCTCTTGCACAAGCATGTGCACGTGTCCTTATTGCACGTACTTTGGATTCCTCTTGATAGCATGTTGTGGGCGCACTAGTAGTTGAGGTGTATCAATACCTTCCCCTCCAGGTGGACACTTGTCCCCAAGGTCCACACTTGTATACTGCTGCATGAGCTCCTCAGTGCCTTCCCACATTGCATCTTCCCTTGCCAAACCACGCCATTGTCCCAGACTTTCCTCAATGAACTTAGCTCCACGTTTGATCCAGCGGGTATCCAATATGGCTTTAGGCTCAATTACCAAAGCACCATCTTCGTTGATCGGAGGAAGTTTTGCATTTGTCACTGGTCGGTCGCCAATCTTCTTTTTGAGCATCGATACATGGAATACGGAATAGATACGCGCGTTGGCCGGAAGTACGAGTTTGTATGCCACAGCGCCTACTCTTTTCTCTATCGCATATGGCCCATAAAACTTACTTGCGAGCTTCTGATGAGCGCACCTGAAGACCGACTGCTGACGATAAGGCTGGAGCTTCAGAAAAACTAAGTCACCCTCCTGAAACATCACGTCTCTGCGGCCACGATCCGTGGCTTGCTTCATTCTGTTCCTGGCTGCTTCTAAGTTTACCTTAAGGTGCTTCAATAATACATCTCGTGCCGCAAGGCTATGGTCCACCTCGTCTATTGGGGAAGAACCCGTAAGATATAATGGAATTGTTGGTGGTAATCGCCGTACAGACTCTGGAAAGGAGTCATGCCTGTAGACGAATGGTAAGCCGTATTGTACCATAACTCTGCCCAGGGAAGGAAGGAGCTCCATTGGCGTGGTTTTTGGTGGACAAAGCAGCGTAGGTATTGCCCTATACAACGATTGGCGACTTCGGACTGCCCATCCGTTTGAGGATGGTAGGTGGAGCTCATCTTGAGTTGGGTACTAGACATTCGAAAGAATTCTTGCCAAAACTTACTGATGAAAATTGGGTCCCTATCATTGATAATAGATTGGGGCATGCCATGAAGCTTAACAATACTTTTCACAAAGTTTTTCTCCACCAATTTTGCAGTAAATGGATGAGATAAAGGTAGAAAAGACGCATATTTGCTCAATCGATCCACTACCACCAAGATGGTGTCACGACCATGAGAGAAAGGAAGACCTTCTATAAAATCCATTGTAATGTCATCCCATACCTGGCAAGGAATTGGAAGAGGTTGTAGGAGTCCAGCAGGAGATAAAGTGTCAGCTTTGTTTTTTTCGCAAACCTCACAAGACTGGATGTACTCCTTGACAGCTCGATACATGGATGGCCAGTAAAATGGTTGGACCATTCTTTTGAAGGTTCTCAAGACACCCAAGTGTCCTCCCATCCGAGTGTCATGAAACTCCTTAAGGAGTTGGGTGATTATGGGTGTGTTAGGTGGCACCACTACACGGGTTTTGAAGAAGATCAAACCGTCTCGGGCAGTATACGGTTTTTCTGGATTAGATTGAGCTAGCTGAGAGATATGAGCCATATACGGGTGCCCACTTGAAGCTGCCTTGATATCCTTCCACTATCCTACCTACTGCACAGACAAAGCATTGAGAATAGGACTGCCCGGTACCCGAGATAGTGCATCTGCTGCGGAATTCTCACGCCCTGGGCGATGCAAAATCTCATAATCGTAGCCTAATAGTTTGGCTGCCCAACTTTGTTGTTTTGGAGTCCCAATCCTTTGCTCCAACAAATACTTCAAGCTACGTTGATCGGTTTGAATAAAGAATTTGTTGCCTAATAAATATGGTGCTAAGTGTGGACCGCCTGAAGGATAGCTAGCATCTCTTTGGCATAAGTGGACCAAGAGACTTTAGCAACCCCTAGCGCGCGGCTCATGAAGGCAAGCGGCTTGCGTTGTTGGGTCAATACTGCACCTATACCATCACCGAAAGCGTTAGTTTCAATAGTAAAAGACTCAGCAAAATTCGGTATGTCTAGAGTAGAGGTTGTAGTCATTGCTTGTTTGAGCTTGTGAAAAGCTTCTTCTGCCTCATTGCTCCATCCGAATTGCCCCTTTTTGAGCAGGTTAGTGAGGGGCTTAGCCATAATCCCATAGTTAAGCACGAACTTCCGGTAATATCCTATAAGACTCAAAAAACCACGTAATTCTGAAATATTATTAGGCCGTGGCCACTTTACCATTGCTTCAATTTTTCCCTGGTCCACTTTGATGCCCTGGCTAGTTATAATGTGGCTGAGATACTTAAGCTCTTGCTTCCCAAAGGCACACTTGCTGGCCTTGATGTAAAACTGGTCCTGCCTCAAAATTTCAAAAGCTTTAGTCACATGTTCAATATGCATGGCCCAATTGGGGCTATAAACCAGTATGTCATCAAAAAATACTAATATGAACTCACGAAGATATGGGTGAAAAATGGAGTTTATAATAGCTTGGAAGGTAGACGGGGCATTACACAGCCCAAAGGGCATGACCAAATATTCGTAGTGACCATTATGTGTACGAAAGGCTGTTTTGTGAGTGTCTTGCAGGCTTACCCACACCTAATGGTACCCTACCTTAAGATCTAATTTGGTAAAATAAGAAGCTCCATGAAGCTCATCAAGCATATCATCAATGGTGGGAATAGGGAATCGATCCTTGACAGTTACGGCATTAAGGGCTCTATAATCTGTACAAAAATGCCAAGTCCCATCTTTCTTTTTAACCAATAAAACAAGTGAAGAGAAGGGACTAGTACTAGGTTTTATTAGCCGCAAAGATAACATGTCATGAACTTGTTTCTCAATCTCAGCCTTTTGAAAGTGGGCGTACCTGTACGGCCTCACATTAATGGGTCCAGTACCTTCCTTCAGAGGGATGGAGTGATCCACCTCACGGGTTGGAGGTAGTTTTGTAAGCTCGCTAAAAATGTCCGCATATGTCTCAATCACCTTTTTCATTTCTGGTGGCATATTGGTCTGTGCCACTTCTTCCAGGGATTGCAGATAAATAGCAAAAGTTGAACTCCCTTGTCTAATTTCTTTAGAAATGGCCTTCAGTCATGCTAATTGAATGTCTTGGTTGTCCACCCCATGTAATTTCCTGGATTGGCCCTTCCGTTGAAACTCCATGGTCATTTCCTGCCAGTTGCATACCATTGGCCCAAGTTGCTCAAGCCATTGAACCCCGAGCACAAGGTCCAATCCTGTGAGAGCTAGAGAGTAGAGGGTCAGCGTGAAGGGAATACCTTCGAGGTTCACTTGGACATGCTTGAATCTTCCCCGGCACTGTAGGCGATTTCCATCTGCCACCCTTACTGTAAAAGGGTCCGTAGGAATCACTGGCAGTTGAAGCACATCGGCCACCTTTGCATTGATGAAATCGTGCGTCGATCCACTGTTAATGAGCACCACTACTTCCTGATTGCCAATATGAGCCTTGATCCACATGGTCCGAGGCGTGGACCAACTTGTTAATTCATGTAGTGATATCTCCGGTTCAGTTGGCTTTTCCTAAGGCTTGTCTTCTGCTAGGTTCTCGTCGGTGATTTCTTCACATTCAATCCCATTGGCTTTGGCATGGCTCTCCAACAGCAGCAGCTGGGGTCCCCGACACTTGTGTCCCACTGTGAACCGATCATTGCAATTAAAACAAAGCCCTTGCGCACGCCTCTTTTGCATCTCATCCCAAGTGAGTTTCTTCACAGGAGACGAGGCTGTGGACTTTGTTAGAGATGGCAGTGCAAGTTGGCTACGTGATGGTGGTGGCGGCACGAGTTGTGTGCGCATTGGCGGTGTTGTCCCCGCGAAGCTCCTTTGTCGTTGTAGTTGCCCGTCCTTCATGCGTGCCAAACTTATGGCCTCCTTCAAAGTCTTGGGCTTAAACATCCGAATAGCATCAGAAATTTCTGGCTGCAGCCCTCCCATGAACGAGCCCACAAGAGCCTTCTGTGTCCAGCCACGAACACGATTGCCCAATCGTTCGAACTCCTTATCATAGTCACGAAGTAAACCGATCTGTTGAACTCTAGACAAAGCTTCGTCAAAATCTTCATACTCCGTGGGTCCAAACTAAGCCCACAGTTCTTCTTCAAATGTTTCCTAGGTCACCGCATGGCCTTCCTCCTGGTAGGCTCGACGCAACCATTGCCACCATTGGTTGGCCTCTCCTTCAAGGTGGAAAGATGCCAATGACACCTTCTGGTTCTCGACCGTCCCTTGATACTCAAAAAATTGAGCCACCCGGTTAAACTATTCAGTGGGATCATCTCCTGAATATCGTGGGAACTGCAGCTTGGCAAACTTGGATAAAAAGGGCTGTCGACCTCCCTTATTCTCTTCACGGTTTGGTCGAAATGAACCTTCCCGCTCAGTGTTGTTGTGGCTGATCGCTTCTCTGTTTGAGATCCAAGTTTCAGATAGCCTATTGAGGGTTTCTTCCAAATGGAGTAGCTTATCGGCCACACCTAGCTCCATTCGTTGTATCCCATCTTGCAACCGGCCTAGCTCAGCTTCCACTGCTTCAATTCTTTCTTTGTTGGACACCATAAAACCTGGTTCTGATACCAATTAATAGGTCCCAGTCAGAAGCCACAAACAGATAAGTATTCTCTTTGGGTGAGAACAAACCACAAGATAACTTTTGAAAAAGATAATCTGCATGTCCTTTGCATTCATTGCCATGGCTAATAAATAGGCAACACCTAACAAACCCACTAACATGTCTTCAGCTTTTGCAGCCAAAAGTGACAACCACTACATTACAATAAATCTAGAAATGAAATTAACGGAAACATAAACAAATAGATAAGAAAAAGCAACAACTGCTTTGACTAAGTCATGGACTGACTTAAGCCTCTTGCACAAGCATGTGCACGTGTCCTTATTGCATGTACTTCGGATTCCTCTTGATAGCACATTGTGGGCACACTAGTAGTTGAGGTGTACCAAAGGTGCACTCAACTTTGCCTGATACAAAAACCTAGGTGGCTTTTTCTTATGGTAGATGGAGTAATGATACAACACCGATAAGCACCATGGACTTCAGTCAGGGACTGACTAAATATGCGTTGGCATGTTTGCATTGCGTATTTCCGACTTTTTGAAAACCAATATAAGTGAATACATAACTTAATGGTATTCTTTTTACTGCAAAATGGAGGTTAATTCTATCATATTGAAGTTTATAGTTTGATAAAAAGTAGTAGAGAATCCAGAAACCAATAGATTTCAATCTTATCTATGCCAGCTAAGCTACCTCTATTCTGAAATTAAAACTCTATTGGCGATTTTTGGATATCATGGAGGGTCTATTCTTGACTTTATTTCAGATAAGGCTGAGAGATTGCTGGCTGAGGCGGCCTTGTATGGTTCACAACTAGTTGTGTTTCCAGAAGCCTTTGTGGGTGGTTATCCTCGTGGCTCAAATTTTGGTGTTACAATCGGTAACCGCACGGCTAAGGGTAAAGAGGAATTCCGGAAGTATCATGCTGCAGCCATTGATGTCCCTGGTATGTCATTTTCTTGTGTTCGCTGGAGGCAAATTTGATTTATGTGTAACAATCAACAATGAAAATCAATAAATTGGTTAGTGTGCATTATGTTAAAGTAGTATACAATGTTACACGGACTTGGGTAGTGTCGGGTGCTTGTATGCGTCTAAGTGTCGGATTCGTTTAATTCTCATGTCCAAGGATACGGGGCGATGACAACATATTTAATTTCCTAATATATATATATTTATTTTCTAGGATAAGATAGTGTTTACAAGGTGCTATAGAGTATTTCATGCATAATGTGGAAGTTTTATGCATATTTTTGTAATAAATTTGAATTGCTAAACATTGTTGTTATTGTCCAACAATACATGTTGGACACATATCTATACCCATAGCTCACTTATGTAACATAGGCTGCATGTGTCGAGTGTCCGACACGAGTACTTCATATATTTTAGAAGTATCCATGTAACTTAGGCTGCATGTGTGTTTAAGGAAATGTTGCTCGAGGAATAATTCCTGGCAGTTTGATGAAAAGAAATCCTAAATATCTTATTAAAGTTGAGTTCAGGTTGAGCTCGAACTATGCCGAGTTCAGGTCACAGCTAGACCTGGCTTGATAATCTACAAATTTTTTGGACATGTCATACAACCATCTTGTTCCACCATGATAGCTGTTACTGGAAACGTGTTCGGTATGCTCTGGCAAGACGAACAAGTGTTTCTGGTAAGTGGGTTTCAGAGAGACAATCTAAAGCTCAGGTATCAATAGAGGGCTCTTGTAGGACATATCAACTCCTGTGTCTTCCAATATAATAAAAGGTGTGGTCCTCTAGATCAACCCTTGAGTACGTTGAGTCTACATGTGATCACCATGCTGCAGGAAATTGAACATTTCTGTCAGTTCAGAGCTACTATATCACTCCATTTTTTTTGTTTCCCAATTTTTTGCTTTTTGGCTAAATTTGAAAATGCTTGGCTGGATATTCTTGACCATGTGCGAGTTTAACTTTTAAAGAAAATATCCAAGTGAAAATTAAGTGCTGTGTGACTTTGCTCCCATCTTTCTTATTGGACATACTCCCTTGGTTTTCGTTTTGAAATTGGTGTGTTTGGATTTCCCATGTCCATAGGTTTATTGGATATAATGAACTGTGCATATACATAGATAGCTCAGCACTAAGGACCTTACTTAGTGAAGCCAAGAACTTCTAACCTTATTAGAAAAGGGAAAAAGCCCATTATGAAATAAAAGATGATTTGCGGTTGTGGTTAGTATTGAGGATTGATGGTCCAATAAAGGTTGATTAATTGTATGAATTCTTTGTAAAAAAAACATGGCTAGTAGATGTAAGTCGCTTTGTTTTCCAACCCGTTGGTGTATCAAGCACTTGATGGCATGTTAACTATCTCTTGACGTTTTGATATTGGTTTGGTTGTTAAGAGAGGACTCCATGTTTATTTCTGATCTGTTAAAAAAACAAATCTTAAGCCTAGTTGTCATGGAAACCATTGCAGTATTGTGATTTAATTATGATTATAATTTTACTTATTGTACTTTATACATGTACGCACATAGACACTTAATTCTTTGATATACTTATGTCATTGGGGTAATTCGGCTAAGATGTGCTTATCACCATGTCACATGCCTGGATTTTGAGTAATTTTCATGTCTGACATACCACATTTGTGTTGGAATGCAAGCTTCAAAACCTGGCTTCTTAGATCTATTGGTGTGGGCCACATGCCTTGCCTCGAGAAATGTAGTCAATTAAGTTTGATTTTCTGAACCTTCATTGATCTTTTTTGCATGGCATATGTTGGGAATGTGAATTACGCTTCTTTAAAGTATTCTGAATGATCACCACTGGCCAATATAGCCATATCACACCTCTTCAAAGTCCTCTTTGCATGAATGTTTCTATAACAACATTACTTTCTAAAACGAATACTTGAAAGAAGTTAACAAACTTGATCTTGTGACTTCCATTTAAAACCATGTCAAGACTTCAACTTGGCCTTGAAGGTCAGGGATGCATTTAGCAGGTTTGATTGTGATAACTTTTTTGTATTTTTTTTGGAAGAGGGAGAGTGGTGGTGATTGATATGGAGCCCACCATTTTACTAATGAAGAAAATTAAAACAAAGGAAGGGACTCAAGGGTCTTGTATCCTTAGAAAACCAAGAAAATAACCTGGTGTAATATCCGAAGGATCAGAGAGGGCCACTGCTTTGAAAGCAAACGATGTTTGAATCAGAAATAATGAAAAGAAACTCTAGTGTTATCAAATGTCCCCTAATGAATGTGTGAATGAAGTTTCTATTGTGAAAGAAATATCCTCCTCTATTTTGAAGGGGAAATTAGCCTGGGATGTGGCTTTTCCTGTTGAGGGTGTCAGAGGCTTTGCAGAACTTGCTCTGTTCTGTTTTATGTGGCTGATGTGGGGGGAGCAGAATAGAAGAACTTTTCAAGGCTTGGAGCAACCTTTGTATAGATTAGAGGGCATTTTTTTTTAGCTATTTGGTATCATTGGCTCTTGGGTAGAGTGGAGCCAACTACAGAAAAATTTCGGAGCTTCATAGAAGCTATGGAGTTGTAGGGTATGTGTTGTCTTTTAGTTTTGTTTTCCCTCCTTTGTTTACGCGTATAGAGTTCCTTTTGTAAATGGGTTGCATCCCCTGGATGCCTTCTAATATATTACTTCTATTGCTTATTAAAAAAAAAAAAAAAAAATCCCCTTTCGGCTTGGACCAAAGTGATGTTCAAAAGGCCAAACTGATGTCTCCAAATCCCAAGGACACTGGACTTGGTTTAGACAAGTCTGCAAACCGGTTTCAAATGTACTTGAGAAGATGCCAAGGCCCATTGTTGTTTCATCAAATTTTTGTATCCTTTTCAAGGTAACCAAACAGATCATAGAAGGAAATATTTTACAGAAAAACGCACTTGTTTTTCTGATCTTCACTCTATCTGCTAGAAATTTTACTACGAAGGGATGACTGCTATGGAGAATGAACACCAAATCTTTACTAAATATGCTCCACAGCGAAGATGCTATATCTTCACCAGAAAATAAGTGATGCAACTGTCTCCTCTTGCCATGAGGCTGAGCAACATGCACATTTTTATTCTTCTGATAACAGGATCAAGAGAAACCTAGCTGTTAAACTAAATAATTTTTTTCCACGTTAAACATAATTAGAAATTCTTTGTGCCAAAAGAAGGTCCCAAGTTGTCCATTTTCCTAGATGTCCATTTTCCTTGATTGACAAATTGTTTCCTAAGGTTTTCATAAGGGTCTATTTTATAATATTTCTTTGCTGAATGGCTTCCAAATAAACTGGTTTTTCACAGTACTGATATTCCAGTTCGAAACAGCGATTATTGAGTTTGAATCAACTGAACTTCTTTGGCAATAGAGTTTAATTCAATTCCTCTTCAACTAAGTATTGCTTGCAGTTAACTGTCTATTAGCAATAGAAACTGCAGAGTCCCCAAGAATGTGCTTATGAAGCAAAGGTTTAACTGGAACTAAGGCTCCCCTTTCCCACAATCCATGTAATGCTATTAAAGTAGTTATGTACCTTTTGAATAATTTTCCTCTATGTGTGGAAATTATGAGTAGAAAACTATGCCCCTTGCGGATTTGCTGGATTATCCTCAGAAGTTTCAAGTATAGGTGTCTGTTATAAACTTCTACTATTATTCTTCGTAATTCAAGACCTCTTTGTAAGTTTCACTGGTTTTGGTACAACAAACTCTCTGAAATTTATTATTCAGCATCTTCAAGCATTGAAATATGACGATAGGAATGCTGGCTCACACATGTTTCAAGGTTATCTCCATACACAGAAGGTCACTTTCCAAACTGTAGAAATGAGCAGAACAAACATAATTCTTGAAGCTTTTTGCTGGTATAAAGGTACCCCTATACCCCAATACAAAGCATTTTTAGCCTCATAAAGAACAAGTTCACCGGGAAAGAGCTGAAGATCATGAAAAGTATTTCCACAAAAGGAGGCAGGTGGACGGAAAACTTTGCTTCTAGAATGCCGGGTACATGGGGACAGATGTTTTATCTGTTGATTATTTTCTCTTGATTTTGAGGTTTTCCAGAGACGAAAGAGCTTATGATAAAGCTTGTCAGTGGAATTGTAAAAATTCGTGACTTCAAGGAAGAAGGAACTGTTCCCATGTAGCCAGGATTAACCACAATTTCCCTTGAAAAATCCAGAATAATTCATACATGTGTTAGACCTCCCCCAACAGGCCCATGTGTTGCATGAAATCTCAATCTGGTTGTACAATCTCTGAGTTTGATTAGAATTTGAGAATGAAATGTTGGTTTTGGAAATTTTGGGTTCAAATGTAATAGTGCATTAGAAAAACTATATGCAATCCCTAATATATGCACACATACATACAGACCTGTATGTTTAGTATAGAAATTTTCAATGTCAGCTTTTTATGTCACAATTCCTTTGGCTTTAGGTCTTCATGTGGAATATTCAAGTTCTAGGAGTTGAAATGGTTCAGGGAGGCACTTTTTAAGGGATGTATTTGTGTATGCATGTCCTTGAATGTGTGTTAGTTTAAGAAGAAACTCAAAAAAAGAAAGGGAGAGGGAGAAGAACGAGAAGGAAATGTTGCTTTTTCCAAGCTAAATTTCCTTATTTGTTGATTGAATTTTTTATTGGATGGATCTGTGTAAATATTCCATTAATTTGTCTAATCTTTGTGATGTATGGTATATGCAGGTCCCGAAGTTGATCGATTGGCTGCTATGGCTGGAAAATTTAAGGTTTACTTAGTGATGGGGGTGATAGAGAGAGATGGATATACACTCTATTGCACGGTTCTGTTTTTTGATTGTCAAGGCCGTTACCTTGGAAAGCATCGGAAAGTAATGCCAACAGCATTGGAGCGTATACTATGGGGGTTTGGAGATGGATCAACAGTTCCAGTATTTGAGACTCCAATAGGAAAAATAGGTGCTGCTATATGTTGGGAAAATAGAATGCCACTTCTGAGGACAGCAATGTATGCAAAGGGTTAGTTATTTACTTTAGAATTCTTCTCTGGGGTGCTTATGTTACTTATTTAATCCACAGTTTACAAATGCATGTGGGCCAGTTTTGAGCTGTCAAGGGTTTCCAAATTTTGTCATGCTTATTTAACCCACAGAGTTTCCAACTGCATGTGGGCCAGTTTTGAGGTGTGTTCTACTGGGTGAGCTTAATTTGCAATGACCAATTAAATTATTTGTCTTGCCCAAGTTACAAAATTCAAAACCTTTGTGGCTCTACTGGGTGAGCTTAGTCTGGTAACGGAGTTTACATTACCTCTCTCTCTCTCTCTCTCTCTCGTGCACTAGTGCTTGCACGAATTTCAAATAGAGTGTAGAGGCAGATTCTTCATGTACTTTTGGTGAACTATGTGGTTCAAGGAGTTTAACTTACGTAGGCAGAAGTTGATAGTATTTAATAGAGCTTGACCATACCTGGTTGAACAAATTGAGAAACTGATTGGATGATTGAGATTTTCTGAGACCCTGTCTTTCCCAAATTCAGAATTTGGTTAGTTGTACGTTATTGAATTATATGCTCCAAATGATGAAGTATGTGTCGTATATGAATCTAAAAGATCCAAAACATCATTGTTTACACACACACTGAACCCATCTAAAACAATTCTGCTTAGACACTGGGAATGTCCGAGTGATTGAATGAGATGAATATTTGTTGATTGTCATTCTGTTGTGATTGTTAATCATGAGCATGTGTTTGTGCTTATCTGCATATGTATACACGTAAGTTGTGGTTTTCAGTAAGCTGGAGTTCATTGTTCCTTTCCTTTAGTTGACCAGTTCTTTTTGGCATTGAAGTTATCTTGAAAGCTTGATCTAATTATGGAACTTACACTTTTGCAGGCATTGAAATATACTGCGCACCTACGGCTGATGCAAGGGCGATATGGCAAGCATCTATGACCCACATTGCTCTTGAGGGTGGATGTTTTGTTTTATCAGCCAACCAATTCTGTCGAAGGAAAGATTATCCACCTCCTCCAGAATATGTGTTTCTAGGAACAGAAGAAGATCTCACACCAGATTCTGTTGTCTGTACTGGAGGCAGTGTCATTATTTCACCATCAGGCACTGTTCTGGCGGGCCCCAATTATGAAGGGGAGGCACTTATCTCTGCTGATCTAGGTATGGTTCTCTCCTCTTCTACTTAAAATTTCAATATCTTTGCACATGCTTTGCCAAACCCCAATAATGTATCTTTATATTGTCGTTCATGAAGTATACAAGGAGCATATGTTACTCTTAAAAACTAAAATTGCTGAAAAAACAGGATGAGGAATGGCGTAGGTTTATACAACCACATTGTTACTGAGACTCTTTATAATTATGAATTTCTCCTACATACACTATGCAACAAAACATTGCATGAGGGTGCAATAGATGGAGGAAGTTTTATATGATTTCTTGTAGCTTATGTGGGGCATATATGTGCAAAAATTACTTTTCTCCCTCTCTCTCTCTTTCTCTCTGTACAATTCTTGCTACTATGGTGCACAGAGTGTCACTTCACTTTCATCTATTGGTGTTTGTGCTGTTAAATACCAGGTTCTTCCACATTCTCAAAGTCCAGTATTCTGTTATGTAAATCAAAGTAGTAACTTTCATAGGTTGCCCTATTTTGAGGAATCCATTTTGAGAAAACAATAGTCTAATTCATGACAGGATGTCCTGAGATGAAATGCAGGAATACCTATATTTCATTGTTGGAGGTAGGCATCTGCATTTTCTCGGAGTCAGATATGAACATTCTACGAACAAATCGTATGCTTAGCTACTTGTCATTTCTGAAGCAGCAACAAAAACCCTAGCTGTCACTGAAACATGTAAATAGATCTATAGTAGGCATCAGCAATTACTTTCTAAGAACCTGGTTCCAAGTGCTCCTTTACCTTCAAAAAGGTTATCTACAATGTCCGGCAGTATAGTGACCAAAATCAAATTTCTGCAGCATATACCTAGTAAGTCTTAAAAGAAAATCACACAATTCCAGATTCTCTTTGAACTTTCTGACTAGGCTATCAATTTGGAATGTCCTAATTTACTTCTGATTATGATTTTCACATTGTGTTGATCTTGACCTTCATCATGATTATGGTTGTGCTTTTGCATTTATCCCGCAACCTTAAGAAAGATTCTCTCTCTCCCTCTTAGGCTTTTACTTTGGTTTGTGCTGAGCATAATGCCTCCATAAAATTCTATTTTACATGATTGGCTGTTTTTAAGTTACCTCTATTTTTAAGATGATTCAATGATGCACAGATCTTGGGGAAATAGCGCGTGCAAAGTTTGATTTTGATGTGGTTGGGCATTATTCAAGGTCTGAAGTGTTTAGTCTGACTGTGAGGGACCATCCAACCAGCCCTGTTACTTTTACATCAGCATCTGAGGAAACCGAAGGCTCTCATAAATAATGCCGGAGTACTCGCATGAAGACGAGAGGCTTCTTCACTAATAATCAACAGCTAATGAGCTTACTATGCCATCCTTGTTGCTGGCGTCAGATGAATTGGCTGGCTATGTCTACTGTATTGAAGAATCTCCTCTTGCATGGTTGCACAGGAATATAGTTCTGATCAATCTGAGAATGTATCTATCTGCTCCTGTACATTTTGTTTATTTGTTGAAAATGAATGGTACATGATACAAACATACAAAAAAAATTTCTTTTGTACATATATGTGACATTTCCTAGTTATAAATGATTTGAGGCAATTATGTTGTGATTTGTGGCTGTAATATTCCTTCGTGCTATATGCATGTATTTCGTCCCTAACTGAATTCAGGCTGCTCATTGCTTTAATAAACCGCACCCATTTATGCTGTGTTTGTAATCTGGATTTATCAAAAAGAAAAGAATATGAAGAAAAAAAAAGGTAGAAAAAAGAAAAGAAGATGGAGATTTTAAATTCTTACTTATTTTATTTTTATGTTACTTTATCCTCCACTTCATCTATTTTTTTTTTTTTTTTTGCTGATCAAGAAGGTGGGAAGGGGCGATTATAGAGGTTCTTACCTGCTGCGAAATATTCAGTTGGAGCTATAGAAACTAACTCAGAAAAAGCGAGCCGATTATCACAGTTTTACCAAAGTGCAAGTGATATTCAGTTCCTTCTCAACACTACCGAAGTGCAAGTAACATTCAATCCATTCTCAACCCCATTTGGTTTACGTTGCAACTGTTGAATTTTACCATCATTCATCCTCCACTTTCTTTAACAACTAAACATATAATGTAATTTTATATTATTTTTCTTTTCTTTTTCTTAATCAAATCCTTGATCTAAACACAGCGTTAGGGTAGGAAAAAAAATCCAACTCCCCTGATTTAGATCGGGGATTGGCTCACACTGGTTGAAGTTCATATCAGCTATAACGTTAGTTATGCTGCTAGATTAATGCTTCCAATTTGTACAGACATTGTTCTCGGAAAGCTGTTTTTAATATGATATATATGGTAATGGGAACTAGATGACCCTGTTTGATGGATACTTACTAGAGAGTTCTTCTGAGGTCTTGGAAAGCAGACAATGACTATCCAATTCAATTATGAAATATATCTCAGGTCACAGCTCAACATAGCTGGCAGTAGTTTGGGTGCAGATGCTTCCAAATTAGCCAAGTAATGGGCACTATTATTGCTATTAAATTTATTGAAATCACCCCACCATTTTCAAGCTGTCAAACTGACCACAACGCCAAAGCTATATGCTGATTATCGAAGAAGAAGAGGCCATTGCTAGAGAGAACATGAGCTGCAAAACTGGATATGTTTGCATATTCAATGCCAAGTAATAGTAGCAGGTTTTGTACAAAGTTTCTATTCACAGTCTTGCATTACAAAATTTAGCAAATTTAAATTGTAACAGAATAAGTAGGCACTGGAAATAGATTATATGTAGGGATATGCAAGCAAAGCATTAGAATCATGAAAAGAGAAGCAGATAAGGAAAACTATTTACTATCTCAAATGTGTTGGGCACTAGCTTTTGCCTTCAAGCCAACCCCTTCCAATAGCATCAGACTTTCGCGTACCACATTCGTAGGATCCTGGGTAGGCAAGGATCGTTCTGTGTGATGGCTAGGACTGGTAAAGCCCTGGGAAGATGCTATTCTCGTGCCGGACAATATATGGTCTCTGAGATCTCTTACCATTTCGTATCTCTCAATTTCATCTTCATAATCTTTTCTCCAAGCTTGTGAAGCAAGTTCTAATAGTCTTCCCCTGTCAAATGTGTTTGAATTTTCTTGGCTGTTAGTACCAAAGTGCCACTCAATGCCATCTGAGGTTTTTCTTTCCAAACAAATTCTGCTTTTCTGAATTTTCTCAGAGATGGACCTCCTTCCCTTGGTTTTTTCATCAACTGAACTCCTCTTTGAATCATTCTGGGTAGCATCAGCAGAAGCATAAGTCCAATTGTAGCTCTTGCTATTGTTATCCATGTTCAACTCAATAGAATGAAGATCGCTGTCAGCTGAATCGTCCCCCTCGTGCTCCTCTCCATTCACGACTCCCCCTTCATTCTGTTCTTTCTTTCCATTTTGCAGTGATGCACCAAGGGTTTTCCTCAAATACTCCTCAAGCTCCTTGATTCTGTTGAAGTCAGGAGAACCATCACATTTTTCTTCGCCTGTTTTGGTTCTCAAGTAGACTTCAAGTTCACTCTTCAGCTTGTCCACAGCTGCATTTTTCTCCTCAAACTCATATTTAGCTTCCGAGAGCTTCATCTGGACTCTCTCCTCACGCAACACATCAGCTAGCTGAAGCATCTGCCTCTCCTTTTCCACCTCGTCCCGAACTTTGGCCGATTCTCTCTTGATTTCTTCAACCTCAGCTCTATCTTCTCCAATACCTCTGGCTAACTCATCACAGACTTGCTCCAATATCTCTCGTGCCCTCTTCTCACTTTGGAGCTCTTCAAGTGCCTTTGATAGGGATGCCTTTGTGTCTGCCAATTCTCTGCCTAACTTCTTGTTCAGTCTCTCAGTTTGTCTTCTTAGCTTCTTCTCCACCTCGAATTCACCTGCAATGGAGGAAATGGCATTGTGAATTCTATCTCGCTCCTTGCTTTTCCAAGCTGCCTTTTCTTCTGCAAACTGCTTTAGAAGGTAATCCACCTCATAGCGGTTAGATCGCTGTTCTTGGATTAATTGATCAACCTGCATGCGGGCTCGGTCAAGTTCAAATCGTAGGGCTGAGACAAGGGATATGCTTGATGAACACTGCTCTTCCTGAACGCAAATGCGATTCAAAACTTTCAGAAGCTCTTTAGATGCAGTCAGGCCATTGCTGACATCCTTCAAACGGGTCTTAATACCAATTACATGCCCACTTGGAGTTCGACCATGAGATTGAGTTTCAATCTGCATAGTAAACAGTATTCCTCGTTCATATAGTTCCCACTGGATCAAATTAGCAGAATAGAAAACTTAAGGAATCTGTGTTCTTTTGAAACTTTGTGAAGTACAGAACATGCGCTCATAGACAAATATTGTTGAGTGCTATATGAAAATTGTGTTTCAAATCAACCACATGAAATGTTAGGTTTGGTGGGGTAGCTAATATGGGATTTGTCCATTTCCTAGTGAACATTTCTGGAACATCGAAGAATTGCTACAAAGCATAGCTCCAAATACTATAATTCACGAGAATGCTAATGCTACAGAAAGCGTAGTAAATGTAAAGCACAAAATTAGAGAGTTCTGTTCAGAGTATCTCTCCTATTGCTTGTTCTCTTCTCATTATCATTTCTCCTCCTGAAATAATAATGACAGACTTTGTAAATTTGCTGGAAAGGAGAGGAGGGGGGGACCGGCAAGGTACTTTCATATTTTCGGTAGTCAGTTTCCATGTCAATCTCATTATTTCATTTCTAAGTAGTAAAATTTCACTTCCATGGTTGCCCCATTGTATTAAGCCCCAAATGGGCTAACAGTTTAAATCATGCGATTTCTGCTTCAAGTATATTTTTCCATTTCCTTGATTAAACTTGTACAACATCCTTGGATCATCCACGGGGTACTGGAATCAATAAACTACATAGTTCCAACACTTATTTTATTTTCTATTTTTTTTTGGTTTCGAGGAGTTGGTTAATGATGCTTAAACCTGTACTTGTTTTGAGTTCCTGTTTATATTTATCTTTCATATACCAAAGTTTAGTATTAATACCTCTACAATGCTGGCATTGTGAATAGAGTCCAAGCCTCCCAATTGAGGAATGACCGATCTTCTTTTCTGGTGATCACCAGCTTTAGATCGGTCCATTCTCTGCAAATTTCAACACAGAAACCCAATAATTAAGATTACAACGTGTGACAGTTCAGTTGATTATAGAAACCTAATATTTTATAATTCAAAGGCAAACAAAGATAACCAATGCCAACAAGAAAAGAACCCACCCACCTCTTCTGCAGCAGGGCCCTGAGTTGGATCACAAGAATGAGGCAGCAATGAACCCGATTTCGATGCCTTCACCATTTTTTTCTCTCTGCTCCTGATCATGCCCTCCATCTTCTCACTCTTACCCTCACAATTCTCTTCCTCTCGAGGCGAATTAACCTCATTGATCTCCCATAGGGTCGCAGCCAATTTTCGGGCCGAGACAGAGAGATCCTTCGATGGTGGATACTTGATGGATTTGGCATTTTGTAGAGCACATGGTGGTGATCTCGAACCCATCTTCCAAGTAGGCACAGGTGTGCTCCACCCACCTCTCTTCCCAACCAGAATCGCTCGTTTCAAACGATAATTGTGAACCAACGAGGAAGATGATGACGAAGAACAGCCCCTTTTTCTGATCTTGCATTCCCTTCCTACCCTTCCATCCACATTCAATTTTTGCCTCTGCATTCTCTTTTCAGACCCACATATCTATGTATTGACACTCTAGAACCTTCTCAAATCTGATGTTTTGACATCACAATCTTTAGAACTGAATTTCAAACTGTGGGTATTGGAGAAATCATGAAAACAATGATTGGTCTTGGCCCTTTAGGGATCTACAGATCTGAAACTATATATATATATAGATGCATATTGGCGATTCAATATCTTTCTCGGTAACCTCAAAAATGGTACTTCAATTTTGTGGTGGATATGTACTCATTGCTGGAATGCTTTTTCCAGTGATAAAGACCAAAACCCAAGAAAATGAGGAAGTAGAGACCTTCAACAATTGATAGTTGGTGGGAATGAAATGCAAATTAGAGCTTAAAAAGTGGCTCTGCTACTTCAAACTTCCAGAGAGAGAGAGAGAAAGAAAAAGAAAAGAAAAGCAAAATGAGAGAGAAACAGAGAAAGAGAGAGGTCTAGAAATTGAGGAAGTGTCAAAGATTTGATCTTGAAGTTCAGTTGAAAAGGAGAGTGGTACAGATGATAGAGAGAGACAGAGCGTTCAGAAGTGAGAGATACTGTTTCTTTCAATGGAAAAGGAAAAGTAGGAGAGAGAGAGAGAGAAAGATGGGGTAGCTCGTTGGTGAAACGACGAGGGGATAAGGGCGTGGCATGCACGTGACTAGGATTTGTCGCTATCTCTGAATCTACATATAGACTAGGTTCACCCGTTTCTTCCCCTAATTAATTTGTCTCTCAATACAATTATTGATTTTTCTTCTTTTTTCTTGTTTCTTCTTTTATGGTGGAAGGTAATGAGGACCAGAGAGTTTTGTCTTTGTTTTTTTTTTTTTGGCCCTTTTGAATAAGTTTATCTATAACCAGAATTTGGATCATCTCAATTTATGATCTCCATTCCAGCAATTAAACGAAGAGAATCTAAATCTGAGGAGAATCTTAATTTATTTTTATTTTATGATTAAAATAAAAATTTTTATTCTATTGATTAAGTTCTAGTTGAGTTAGCATTATTTAATTTTTTTATTTTTATGTTAAATGACGTGTCAATTCTCCAATTAATGGAATGAAAGTTTCTATTTCAACTATGATTATTTGAAAGTTGTCTTTGATTTTTTGGAAAGAAAAGAATAGGGAAGGGCAAAAGGGAGATAAGGAGGAGTCTAATTATTTTCTTGTATTCAGTTGTACATGAAGAATGAAAAGTAAAATTCTTTTGTTTTGTCGTTTAGAGAAAGGATGAAAATGTTAGAAGGCCAAATAAGAAAATTGTGTAACAATTTCTATATGTTAACAATTAAGGGAAAGAAAGAAAAAATAATAAATATACTCTCTTTTTTTTTTTTTGTTTGCAATAGAAAGAAAATATATAATCGAATGTCATATATGCCCCTTTCTTTCTCTTTCTTTCCCTCAAAACCAAAGCAAACGTAAAAATCTTACAATTGAGTAGAGACAAAAAGAAAATGCAAGTTTAAAACAAGATTTAACTTTGTATATACATTGAACTAAGAAAAGAGGAGGTAGCCTAGTAATAGTGGCCCTCAAGTAGGGACGAAATTAAGTTTAGACAATGGGGGCCATAACCTTCTTACTTGGATAAAAATTTATATAAGTCTGATAAATTTTGAGTATTTAAGATAAAAAAATGTATTGCCTCCCTCCAAAAATTCATAAAACTTAATTCTACCCTTCAAAAATACAATTTTTTTTTACTTGTTCCCCCACAAAATTAAAAAATTCTACCTTAAAATTCCAAAATTCAAAAAACAAATTTACCGTGGGGCCTCTCTAAAAAATATTCCTAATTTTGTTCATGCCCTCAAACATGATTGAGGCAATGGCTCAACTTACCTCCTACGCTTTTAAGAGTTTGACCCTCCAATGTATCAACAAAATAAATATATACAATAACTAGACCAAAATAGACTTGTGACACCTAAGCTAACGAGGGTAAAGATGTAAAATTATCGAGGTGCTTTGTAGAGTTATTCTAAAAAATTTTTAAAAAAGAAAAAAAGATACATGGGAGGGGGAATTATTGCAGACTTCGCTTTTTTCTGCCAGTACATCCTCCTGCATCAATCAGAGAGTGGAGAAATTTGAGGACACTGAGGTTGGCCCCCACTCAACGGCTAATTGTTTGGGATTCGTTTGGATAGCTGTCATAAAACACCCACATCCCTTATAAAACATTGGGACCCAGACACTGCCCAACCCTCCCACCATCTTCATTCTGCAGTTACGTTAGCCCCAGCCTTGTTTTGTTTTGTTTTTATTTTACTCTCATTTCTTTATTTTTTTTTTTAATTCTTATTAGGTTAAACATCAACCACCACATGGAATCAGCATCCTAATCAAAGTTCTTAATGAGTTGGATTATGTTTTTTCGGTCGAGGTTATTAAAAAAAGTTGCTTATTAAATCAAGAGAGAGGATATTTTTGACCAGGGTATGTTACTTTCACGATCTTAGGTTCGAAACATTTTAAGTGTTATTAACTTCTTAAGACCAATCATGTAGTCTTTGATTTGGTAATTATTCGATTTGTGTGAAATGTCATATGCTTTGAGATTAGTCGAATTATATACAGTTTGACCCGAACACCCGATTAAAGAGATAAAAAAAAGATATATCAAGTCATAACGTGTGACTACTATGTAAAATTTAAAGTGAAGGCTTGAACAACTGAGGTACTGAATTGAATGATTGAATGTCGTTAAACCACGTGAATATTTGTAGGGCTAAATTATGTTTTGAATCTGTCCGAATTTTAAGGAAATTAATTAATCAACAACAACCAAAATGATTGCAGCCACTGCCCCTACTTCTTTGACCATTTTGGCTATGGATTCAACCATTCCACTTGTAGATTTAACAACATTTTATTTGATTTAAATAAGTTTTAAAGTATTATTATAAATTCAACAATTTGAATGATGAATTTCTGAGTTCGATTCTATGTAAATTCCACCAGTATAAATACTAAAGTGGTTCAATGGTATCTAGTTAATGGAATTTTTATTCTGTTGTGACCAAAAAAATAAAAAATAAAAAGTCGAGCTGTAATTCAATTTTTTTGTATTTTGGTGGTGACAAAAGTAACATACATGTTTTTTTTTTTTGGTGATTTTAATGACACGACATTTCAGATGATGGAGAAGAAAATTTTCAAATTATGTGCTAACCCCTCAAAAAATATGAAAAATAATAGAAGCAATCTACTATTAAAAATATGAGAAATAAGGTTATCATGTTCATGAGTATGAAATTTTAAATTTAACCTCTACTCATACCCTCTTGTTGCAAATTATTATTATGTAATACATCAAGTTTACATGATTAGTTTAGACGTAAATATTAAGCGACGCCAAGCCAACACAAAGGCCTTATCAGACCTAATAATAGAAATGTATAAAGAGTACAAAAAGGCTTCAAGCTAAGTCTCCCCAAATGATATCTTGCTTCTTTCTTCTTCTTTTCATTTTTTCTCTCTCTATTTCTGCTACTTCAATCAGGAGGAATCCTCCATAGCCTTGGATTTCCATGAACAATCTCCAAGCCTATATGTTTTAAAATTTTCGTACCTGTAGACCATTGAGTTGCTTTGCCATTAAAAACCTCTATTGTTTGTTGTGACGTCTGATGTTTAGAAAAAGTACTGAACAGTTTGGAAGAAAGATTGGACCCCTCTCTTGTAAATAATACTCCTCTAGCACAGGAGCTAGACCACAAAATGACAATGAATGTCTGGTTTTGTTTTCAAAATCTCGAAAACAGAAAATTGAAAATTGAGGCGAACTATTTTCGGGGAAAGCTTTTGAAAAGTCATATGAAAATGACAACGGTATAAGAACTATATGAAATTAAAGATATTTTCAAACTTTTTATTGTCTTTGTTTTGAAAACAAGGAAAAAAAAAATGAAAAACCAAAACTATTTTTGAACACAATTCCAAACAAGGCTGAGGTGGAGTGAAGTCAAGTAACATCAAAGTACCCATGTGCTTAGGTGTGTGTAATATATAGGTCTAAACATATTCAACACTTTGTTTTCTTGTTTTGTTCTTGAAAGAGATAGGAAACTAGACTTTATTTAACTTAATATCTTGAACATATACAGAATAAACAATCGGTTCAATGTATGTTGCAAAACATGCCAACACTACCTATAAAAAGCAGAAGTTGCCAACATTGAAGTCTTATTTTCAAGTTTTAGGTCTAAATATAATATTTTCTCATGGAATATCAACAAATGTGGTCAAATCCATTGTAAACAATTGATAGGAGTGAAATTTGTCATTCTCATGGAGAATAACATTTCGAGTCGTGGTGTATGGCATGTGTTAAATCATACATCGAAAGTTTGAATGAGGATCTATGTATATATATATATATATATAGAGCAGTAATAAACTCAAATAACATTTTTTGATTATCCCTTTGAATGACTTTAATCATGAATTATTATAGTTAATTTACATATTTAAATTTAAGTCGTCTTGTTATGGAAATGATATAACGAGCATATAACGAGCATGAAGTAGTTCTTTATAAACAGAACAAATTTTTAGAATATGTGGCAAATAAATTTCTCTAAAAAATTGAATCGTGAAACACCAAAGAAGCCCTTGTCGTTAAATTATAGTTAATGAATTATTTTTCGAACTAGATGACTAATTAAAAGGAGAGTACAGCTATATAAACAAAAACAAAAAAACCATATATAATTTTTATACAAAATGATGAGTTTGGATGAGAACCTTTCACTTTAAAATAGCCCATCAATCAACAATTCAACATGACTCTTAATAGTAAAATGTCATTGCCACATCATCTTGTTGGGATTTTGTGTATATTTTTTTTTTTTGTAAGATTAAAATTTTTGAGGCTTAGCGTTTTCTTAAAGGAATCTAATAAATTAGAAGTGTTCAACAAAATTTTTTTTTGAGGGACAATTAAGATAATTGATATACAGATAGATTACTCTTACTCCGTATACCCGTCAAAAAATATTACCATGCAGTAGTCACAACCACCTAAAGTTATGCTCTACCCCAATGCAACTAAACGGGCTATGGTAAATTTAGCTTCACCAATAACTAGGAGAACTCAAAGTCAGGTGTAACCACTTGAAGAAGCAAGTTTAGCCGGCTGAGCCAACCACCTCGGTGGTTTCAACAACTACTTTTGTCCTTGGCCATTGGCAATACAAACAGAAATGCAATGCATGTGCACTTCAATGGACTAAAGATTGGGCTTAAAAAAAAAGGCATGTCTGGTGGCACACAACCACATGATCAAGACCTACTCAAAAATTTGAGATGTATTTTTTTCCATCACTACGTTATTGGTCAAGCCAATGGACCACAACAGTATTACATTGACTTCCTAGTGGGGAAAAACATTTGTGGTGAATATAATATCAAAGAGCAGTGGCTAAATATTGCGCAATCTCCTCTCTCCTGCCAAACAAGGTGTCAAAAGTTGGGAAAAAGGTTATGTTGGTAACTTGGTAGTAAATTTTCACGTCACCATTTGCGCCTGCAGAGACGAGAGCTAGCATGGGAGACTTTATAATGTCAGCTCTAAATTCTTTCGGAGAAAAAAACTAAATTTAGGTCAAAGAAGTCCGAATACACACATTACTTTCCAAAGGACCTAATTCTGGGAGAGTTGATAGAGATTTATAAGACTCATTTGTGCTGTTTTTGTTATTTAAAAAAAAAAGAAAAGAAGAAGAAGAAAGAAAGCTAACCACTGCTCACCATTTTCTTACAAAATTGGCAACACATGCAAGTTTCATGTAGTCTTAAATTTTATTTTATTTAATTGATTTACCTAAGTTTCTCAGTTTGCTCTGGAAGATTTAGTAATACATTATATATAGCTTATGTACAATTGACTCGAAATGACAAAATTTTTTTGGTCAATAAACATTTTTTTTTAACTTTTTATGACGAGAATCTCACGAAGACAGGGTCCCTTTGAACCCACTCGTGAAAGAAACCCGAGTAACAGTGCAGAAACCTAACCACACAGTAGAAGATAAGTCACCAGATTTGAACCCGTGCCAACAGTGGGGGCCAGTATGTAGATATTTCTTTTTACACTGGATTTGTATTTTTTAACAAGTGCTTGTGCTTAGGCTATTAAGTGTTAACTACCACACAATTTGGCTATATGAGTGTGCTAAATTTCCCCCTTACTAAAACTCTTTTTTCACTTTTAAAGTCAAGTAGTAAGGGCTCCAGCGCACAAACAAGGTACAATATTACACAAGAAGAAAAGAAGTCAGAAGACAGATTTTCTCCTCAACATGAAATGGAAAAAGAGCAAAGTGTTGTGATCAGACTGAATTCAAAGTATTATCATACATAGATTACAGATCATAAAGAAAGAAAGACCCATCTGCCCATCTGTTCAAAAGTACTTCTCAGTCCTCCCCTTGAAGCCAATTTGCCCAAAAGTAAGGCACAAGAACAGCCCCAGGTGCCAACATACCATCCACAACCTATACATATAATATATATATATATATATATATAAAAGAGAAGTAAGACGAATGCATTGGATCAAGAGCATCGTCAAAGGATTATGCCATGTTGAAGTTCAGGGTTGTAGTTTTTGAAGGGCATTTCCCAATATGCTTTGGAACTTGAACCCAACTGTTACATTTGGTCCCAGTTTTGGAGTACCCAAAGCTCAAATTCTTTGAAATTGGATGGTGCTCAGGCTTTGAACAAGGCTCAAGTAAATGCTATGCAACAATGTTCACGTTCTAATTTCAGTACTTTCGTGTAACGACAGGGTCCGTTTGGTAAAAGGCTTATGAGCCGAAGAATTAAAAAATATTTTTGATTTTTTGTTTTTATAGATTAAAGATAAGTTAAAAAATTTAAAAAATTAAAAAGTCATACCAAATAGGTCCATATCTTAGGAGTCTTGAACTGAGGGTGTCATTTGTCTCTATTTTTTTTTATTAAGTGAGGGTATCATTTATTGTAATAGTACAATTTAGGTTATACAGAACTTGGGGTTGCTTGCAAGACCAATAACCATTCCCTGTGAGCCTACGAAATCATTGTTTGCCAATTTTCTTTGTCATTTTATTTATTTTGTCGTTTCTTGAAATATCAAGCAAGAAATTTAGGAAAACACGACCTTCAGCTTACCAAAGAGATTCAAACATGTGGATGTAACTTTTTTTTATTGGTTTTTGGCTTCGGCTTCTAAAAGTTTATTAAAAAAAACTATAAGCTATTAAAAATAGCTAGTAACTAGCTTATCACTAGATTTTAACTTAAAATCTACTGAAAAAATAATAAAACTCTAAAGCAAAAGCCTAGTAAGAAATGTACATCGAGATGAATGAGTGCTTTTTATTTTTATTATATATATATATATATATATATAATTTTACAAAAACACTGTCTCAATCATGATTCAGTATCACTAAACTCCATAAACTTTAAAATGTGACTCAGTAACCTCTTGAACTACCAATTTTTATCAATCAACACTTTCTGTTAGTAATTTGTTTGGAAAATAGATAGAAAAATTATTATGTGACTTGCACAAGTTCATAAAAGTGTGATTTTATAGATAAATTGATCTTTTCTTATTATAATAATTATCTAAAGATGAAATGACCTATAAATATAAGGATAATCAAAGGGACATTTTAATAATTAATTAGACAATTTTTACAAAAAGAAAATGTTGATTTAAGTATAAAATCATACTTCTGTGTACATATGCAAGTCTCATGACAATTTTTTTTCCTAATCTTCTAACAGATTGCTAATAGATGGTGTTAATTGATATAAATTGATAAATCAAGAGTCAATAGGTCACGTTGTAAAGTTTAGGGAGAGATAAATAAGTATTGGGTTATAGTTTAGGGGATATTGTTTTAAATTACTTCTTTTTTTCCCCTCAAAACAATGCTATACTATTTACTGGCAAGTGGGAACTATGAGATATAAGTTGGGCTTTGGTAACCAGGACATAAAAGTTATGCTGTCTTGTAATCGGGCCATATGAGCTCAATGTCATGAGTCCGTTACCCAACCCTGGTGGGCCCCCAGGCAACCCTACAACAGGAAAAACCCAAGTCCAGCACTACCTTTGGATGCAAGCCCTTTTCAACCAGAAATGTTTACACCTCTCTGATGAATGAGTGCTGGAAAGTTGAAACAAAGCATATACTCACCAGAAAGGAGAACTGAGAGCAGGGCCGGTGGGGAAGTGAGAGAGCTCAGCTCCAATGCTCTGGAAGAAGAGCCCCGTCAAACTGTCACCGTTGATCACCGGTATGCTAGATGGCGCAAGCCACCCGATCAGCCCATATCCAATCACATTCAGGTCTGTCCTTAGCCAATCTCTCTCAAAGCTTCTCAATATAATCATCAAGCCAATTCAGTTATCATCATCATCATTATTAGAAGCAACGGTGGCGATTAATTATGATAAGCTAAATAACTTCTCGTATAAGTGATTACCATGTAAACTTTCCTCCGGACGCATGTGCTTGAATCAGAGGATTTCTAACCCTTGCTGGAGACTTTAGAAAGCCTGTTGACATGTAGATTATCAATTGTTAGGGGAAAAAAAAAAAAAAAAAAGAAGAAGAAAACTAATTATATGATTTAACAAATGAAACGTATAAAGTAGTTATATTTAATCCACCGCACGTTTCAAAAAGTTCTTTATTGTTCTTTTTCTTTTTCTTTTTCTCTTTCTCTTTCTGATTAATTATTCTAATTGTGTTTGTATATTTTTTTATTCGTGAATCAACTATAAACCCTGTTAAAAAATATTTGTAAAGTACCTGAGTTGAGGCACGTTCTCTTAGGTGAAGAGATGCGAGAAGGCGAACACAAGGAAGTAGTGCCCAAGCCTACGACGGATGATGCGGTTGCCATGGTTGCTGCCATTTTCCTTTCTAGGGTTTGGGCCGATGATGGAGTTGTTTAAGCGGTGGTGATGGTGGTAGTGGCGGTGGTGTTAGCCCTGACAATTGAATATGAGATGGCCACTGTACGAGAGAGATTGCAAGGACGGACTAAGGACCTATGATATCATGCCAACTGGAGTTTCATGGATAGAGTGGGGCTTTTGCTATGATTGAAATTGATTGACTGTGATCCTCACCCACCAGTAGTGTACCAGCTGTGACTAAAGAGGGTGGGGACTGAAGAGGTTAGCTTCACCTTAGCCAATGCCCTATGGCATTGATTAGGACAAGAAACAACTACAATTTGAGAGAGAGAGAGAGAGAGAACATAAGTGAATTTATAACTCTTAGCTATGTAGTATTTTTTTTTTGGGGTGGGGGGGTTCAACAATCTCTTAAAACATCTCTCCAAACCGACTATGGAACCCTCGTGTCATCATCCTTATAAATCCCTATTTAAACCATGACTAAAGTTAACAAAAGCCCCATCTTACTTGAAGTGAACAATATACTTTAGACAATTCTCCACAGCAAATCACACACACACACACACACACACATATTGTATTGCCTTTATATTTTGTCTCTCTATTAAGTGTCATCTACGTGGCTCTCTAAATTCTCTTATATTTTTTAAATGCCACGTCATATGGGTAATGAAGGTGCTTATCAATTGTTTTATACATATAAATATATGTGCGTTCCCTATTTATTAAAGAAGTCCTATTTGAAAAAATTATATTAATCCACCAATAAAAACTCAGTTTTCTATTAATAAAATTCTTAAATGGCCCATTAATTTTTATTATAATTTAATAAAGTTCCCAATTTATGTATAAAGTCTTAACCAATAAAGTATTCTATTCAAAGAAAAAGTCTTATGCAATTAAGTTTCTACAAATTATCTCCTACACTATCTTTCAATAAATTATTTCAAACAATAATTTATCATACGAATGCTTATACATATCCCTTGATGTATGTTTTGCTTTATCAATAAATTCTTCTTTGCTGTTTCAAAAAAAATAAAAAGTTTATTATCAAACAGTCATATGCACGTTGCACTTTTACGTATGTGATTTAAATTAATTTAATTAGTTAGACATAAGATAATATTTATGATAGTTATATTAATATAAATTTATAATTTCTATGATACTTTTGTAGATCTCTGGCGATAAAATAATATCTACAAATTCATTATTCCTACTTTCATAATTTATATTATGACAATTTTATATGATATATGATATGTTTCTCAATCCATGATACGAGGACATGTGGTTAAAATAATAACACAAACCCTTAGAACATAAAATCATCGACTAAATACCTCTAAAATTAATAAAAATGGATACAACATTTAACCTTGGTAGGGGCTGAATCTTTAGCTCCACTGCACCCATGTGAGAGGCGAGTCTCCTAAAATTTTGAAAATTATATTGACATAATATATATATACTTATATATTTAGGATGAGAAATGGTAAATTAGCTCTCTCTAAAATTTAAATAATGCTACTTTATCTCTAAAATGTACAAAATTTTTTACCTTGTTCCTATTTGTTCTTGAATATCTATGATTAAAAAAAAATAGTATATTATCCTACAAAAATAAAAATAATTTTACCTGATTATGAATATCTTGTACTTTGTTGTTTTTTATTTTTTGTATATTCAACCAGTCAATCATTATGAAGCTGGAATCTGAGTGGTCTGGACTCCGTACTACTAAACAAATTTCTAGGTTGGCCCCTTTTTGTGAAATTCTTAGACCCACGATTGACCACACCAACAAACTTTGGAAGGTGTCTGACCCGTTTGGATAAATTTTTTCGTAGACTCTTTTATTTGTTACGGTGATAGTGAATAAGTTGAAAGAATCAAAATATAATTAATTTTTAATTTTTTAAATATATTTTATAATGTTGTATTACATTAATTTTTTTTAAAAGTTAAAAATTTTAAATAGAAGAAATTAAAGTTAAAAGACGACATTGAATTTAAAATAAAACTAAAGAGACAATATTGTTTACCTTTTGTTCTATATAGATTGCTTTATGACGACAATTTAACAAGAAATGCTACTAAAATTATTAGACCCCAACAGGAAATGTGATCCAGACTGCAGCGGTGAAAGATTAGTGAGATCACATGACTTTAAAGTTTAAACCATTTGATTTGCACCTAGTCCTTCAAAGGGGTCCAAAATTTCAATAGTAGAAAATCAGTTTGTCCTAATCATGGTTTGTCATAATTTACAAACTCGTAAGTTAGGGTGTCTGTAGCAGTATAGCCCCATTAGATTTATTCTTTTAATTTAAAAGAAGGGATATGAGAAAAATCGCCCAAATTACTAAAACAAAAAATAGTCAATAAATTACTTCAAGAGTTGGCTTAGTGGTCAAGACTTGAGACTTAAATTCTGCTACCTCTAAAGTTTAGGGTTTAAAACCTTTTAAGTATTATTAACTACTTGGGGTTACTTTTGGGGTCTGCATAGGCTCCACCAGAATTAGTTAAGTTGTGCGCAAGTTGACTTGAGACTTAAGATCTATTACCTCAGAAGTCTCAGGTTTAAAACTTTTTAGGTGCTATCAATTTCTTGGAGTCACCTCTAAGGTCTGCATAGGTTCCATCAGAATTAGTTAAGGTGCGCGTAAGCTGGCTTGAGACTTAAGATCTACTACCTCAAAAGTCTCAAGTTCAAAATCTCTTAGGTACTATCAACTTATTAGAACCACCTCTAAGGTCTATATATGCTCCACTAAAATTAGTCGAGGTGTGCGCAAGTTAAAAATAAAAATGATTCATAAGTTCAACCACTACCCCAAACTGAAAAAAAAAAGTAAAATAAAATACAACCATAGCATTGACAACACAACACCACTAAGAGTCACCTACATCGAAGCATGTTTCCCTTTTTTGGGTTTCATACATATGTATATAGGATACTTAGTAAATACGGCAACTATAAAATAACGGTATATAATATGTATCAATTTAATATAATTTTTTTAGAAAATATGATAATAAAATATGATATAAAAATAATAAAATGTCAAAAATATGAATATATTATTATTCGAATATTATACGAACATTATTTAAAAAGTCAAAAATAAAAATACAGTAACATTTATAAGCAATTTCTTCTTATATACGTTAATAGGTAGTATTTTTGTTTTACATACATTAATTTTGTTAAATCATATTATTAACAAACAGTTAAATTAAGTGGTAAATAATAAATTTTAATTTATTATTTCAATACTTGATATAAGAATGTGTTAATTTATTAATTTTATTTTTAATTTAATATTTAAAGTATTAATAAAAAGTTATAGAAAAATAAGTTTAATAATTTAAATATTTCAAGTATTAGAAAAATATTACATATTTCAAGTACTATTATAATTACATATTAAATATATAATTAATAATATGCCACAATTATATTAAATTATATTAAATTTTTAATCCAGTTTTTTTTTCAAAAGTATAATACGTAAAACGTTTAATATATGTACTATATAGTTCTGTGGTTCAAAGAATTCCGGCAAAATTCGTCTGATCAGGTTCAATAAAAATTAAGTGAATGAAGTTGGGCTACGGGTCAGCCCAAGTAGTCAACAATGCGGCCAAGCTCACATTGCCGATCTTGTGCCAACCCGGGCCTAAGCCAAACGCGACGAGCCCAACCCACGGGTATAATAAGAGTATTTAATGCTTTAATTTTAGCATTTAATGCAGATATGATCTGCATTTAATGCAGTAGCTCACCACGTAATGTCCATGCTCACGTTTGATCAACCGAATTTTGTACGATGGTAAAACTGGATCAATGTCCGATTAGTCGGAGACGAATGATGTGATCTACAAAATAGGTCATGATGACCCTAAAGTAGACACAAGGGTTAACACTCTATCGATTACACTATAAATACCAAAGTCCAAAGAAGTAAGGAATGGACAATTGATTTTATGCATACACTGTCTTGATTTATTTTATTCTTGATTAAGATTGCTAACTTAATTATCGGAGTGTGATTAGCCCAAAGAGGGTTGACCTATTCTAACTTCTTTGTCTCTCTGCAGCGAACGGGTGCTTTTTGATATTGGTTAAAGTGATCGGTTAGGTCTTCTAAAAAATCCTACTTACAAGTTCAACTAAAAAAATGATTATTTTAATTAGGTTTCAGTTCTAGACAGAAAACGAATATTTTTTTCATTTACACGTAGGTACGAGTATTATACATGAATAGTACGAGAATTTATTAACTAGGGTATATAGGATAACGCTATATAAATAAAAAATTCATATAGACTATTGTGTTTTAATGATAGCCTTTTATTTTAAAATAAAACACTGGTTATAATAATTTTTAATTACAAAACTGTTACTGTTACATTTTTCTGGTAGATATTTTTATGAATTTTTTGTAAGAATTGTATTTTGTATTTATATATGTAAGTGGGATTTCTTGGGAAGGCTGGGCCGAGCTCTCAAGCCCAAAGTGGATGAGTCCAAACTTCTTCCTGCAAGACGAATGGGTTAGAATGGGTCGACCCTAGGTGGGTCGATCACATTCCGAAGGTTAAGTTAGCAAACTTAATTGAGAAGGATGAATGAAAGTTGTGTATGTCAGGGGTTTTTTCTCCATACCTAGCTCTCGATTCCTCGGGTCTTTATAGAGTCCTTCAGGGAGTGTCTTTTGTCTCGGCCTATCAGCAGGCTCTCATGGTCTGCTGGTTAGGCATCATCATTGACGCCGCCTGGCTACCTGCAGCGTCTGGCGCACCATTGTGGGGGATTCCGGCTGACCGGACGTGCACGTCGACGTTTGTGTGGGCGGCCGCTCGTGCATTTAATGCAAGTCAACTCCGCATTTAATGCTCTAAGACCACTAGCGGTTTGCGCAAACCGTTCGCTGTCTGGGCTACGCTGGGAGGAGGTCGGCAGTTTGGGCTGGCCTTTCCTCATAACTGGTTTGGGCCCTAGGCAGCCCCAACTTTAATTCGAACAGATTGGGCCTCACCCATTGGGTTGGGCCGGGGGTTATTTCCCCACAATTGCCCCCCAGCCCTTGCGTCGATTCAGCTTCTGAAACGGCCAAGGGTTGTAACGGTCACCTGACCGCACAAACGGCGAGGATTTAAAAAATCTATTGATGAGGCGTTATCGAATCGACGACCGACGTGACGCTTCGGCAGAGCGTCATGATTAACGCCGTTTTCCCGCGTATGAATCGACGGCTCTGGCGTGTATAAAAGAATGACGCCCTAATTGGTTTTGGGAAAACACTTGCTCTTTTTTTTTTACTTCCTTGCCTCTTGAATCACGAGTGCGTCGGCTGTTTCGGCACCCAACACTGTAAGTGTCCTTTGAGCCCGTAACTCTTTCGCTCTTCACCGTACTTTCTGTGTGTTGACGATTGCCCCCCGATGGCATCCCATCTTCGTAAAATGTTAGATGGTCCGTCGGCCCTTGCTTCATTCAGGGCCAGGTTCGAAATCCCAGAGAGATCGGCTTAGAGCTGGTCGACCCTGATGACTTCCGTATGGGCGAGACCGAAAAGGGAGTGCCATTCCCGGTCATCGCTATCGTCGAAGGGGGGCTCAGGTTTCCCCTCCACCCTCTTCTTCATAAGTTCATAGTAAAAAATAATGTGTCACCTTCCCAGTTAGCGTCAAATGTATATAGGATCTTCTTTGGTATGCTTGAAATAAATCGGCGACTGGGGGTGAACCTGGGCCTTGCCGAACTGGACTACTGTTACACCCTTTGCAAAGTCGGAGGTAGTTATAAGGTTTACCTCCGGGTAGTAAAGAAGTCCTTAGAGTTAGTGAAGTGTCTGCCTTCTTCAGGGAAGGGCGTTGATGATGTAAGGGTCTGGGTAACTGGTCCATGGGAGTTCGGCAATGTTCCCTAGAAGGATAGACCGGCGATTCGGTGCCCTAAAAAGCCCGTTCAACTAGGTTTGATGCCGATCTTCTCAGACTGCGTATCAGTTTAAGTTTCTATCCGCATCTATACTAACTCTCGAGCTTTTTGCAGACACAAGGAAGCGGTCGAAAGCTCGTGACTGGTTGGTTAACTCTGACGACCTCAACAAGGTCTTGAAATACGTTGGTGAAGGTCGGCTACGATACATAGCTCGGGCAGCACATATCTTGCTCTCCTATCCGCTGCGATACTCGACTTTTACTGCCGAGACTGGAGTCCCCCCGAGTGTACTAGCAAGATTGGCAGACGAAGGTGCCGAAGGGGACTTTGAGGAAATCCCTACTGGCATAGCGATCGAGAGGGCGCGCATCCCTACAAGCGTGACAGTTGCGGTTGCTCCACCATCTGCATCGCTTGGCGAAGAGCGGCAAGAAGAGCGAACCGAATCTCACAGTTCGGCGTCCACTTCGTCTCCATACACCGTACCCGACCGCCGAGTTGAGATTCCCAGCCGAACGAATGATTCGAGCCCATCACCCAACGAGATGGACGACATGAGTCTGAAGGAAAGAATGTTTGCTCTGGCGGGACAGCCGCTGAGGTCGGCCACTCCCACTCTTGCCGAAACTCCCCCAGCCAAGCTGGTGGCAGCACCCGTGGAGGAGGCCACACCCGTGCAACAGAGGCCGGAGACACGACAACAAAGAAAGAGGAGGCCCGATGTCACTCCAACTCATGCGCCCAAGAAATAGAAAGGCAAAACCACGGTGGATGAGGTCGGCGAGACTGTGACCATCACTCTGGACATTTTGGACCGTCCAATGACGACGGCGGATTCTATGATCGATCAGCCCGAGGTCGCTTTTGGTGTTTTGAAAAGCGTCCTTCAAAAAAAGGACGTGGCGAAGCTGGGCGAAGCAAGCGACTCGGCCGTTTTCATGGGCGCTTTCCATGATTCCATACTGGTAAGACAACTCTGACTTTTCGATGACTTCTGTCCTTTTAGACACTTGCCCTAACAATGACCTTCTTCGACTTGTGTAGGGCTGCCTAAACTCCTTGGAGGCGATGACACGCTTCCAAAAGCTTGCCGAGGTTCACCAGCAACTCATTGAAGAGCACGGCCGTCTGAAGCTTGAATGGATCGAAGCAAATAAGGAGCGGATTACCTTCAGGAAGCAAGCCGAGCAGGCTTCCGCCGAGCTTTTGCTGACGAAGGCCGACTTTGAGAAGAGGGATAGGGATCTCGCCGACCTCGAGAAAAAGTTTGACGTGCAGTCCGTGGATCTGCTCAAGGCCAACGAGGAGGTGGAGACCCCTAAGGCTGAAGTGGCCAAGCTGAAGGTGGAGGAGGAGGCCATATTGAAGTGGGGTGAAGAGAGGGGAGCCAAGAATTTGGCTCAAGAGATGATGGACCTCAGTCGCACCATTTCCCGACAGGGTTGGAATGGTGCCCTTATCGTGGCAGAGTTGGATAAGGCCTCCGACGTGTGGGGTCTTTGCCCGGACTACTTCGATACTACCGAGGACGGCGTCATCTGTCCGAAGAAAGTCCTGGCCAATGCCGAATATGCACGGGAGCTTAAGTTAAAAGACGTGGCCGAAGCGGCTGCTGCTGAGAAGGAGAGGCTTGAAAGTTTGAAGACCGCAGCTGTACCCTCGGAGGATGTGGTAGAGGTCTCGCCGGGGGTGACTGTAGAGCCGGGGGAGAAGTCGGCATAGCTTTTCTTTCTCTTTCTCCGTTTTTGTAACCGTCAATACCTTTTAATGAAAAAAACTCGTTTGTTGTTTATTACTGAATCTCCTCTATCTGATTTTGTTGCTTCGACTTAATTTCTTTCTTTAGCCTTTTTTGGCCGGTCTTTGCAATTTGGACAGAATTGACACTTGGCTTTCGTTTTTCTTTGGCTGACCTGCCCAAGTTGGACAGGACCAAGTTTTTACACTTGGTTTTTGTTTTGGCCTTATTTGGCCGATCTGCCCAACTTGGACAGGACCAAGTTTTTACACTTGGTTTTTCTTTTGGCCTTCTCTGGCCGACCTGCCCAACTTGGACAGGACCAAGTTTTTACACTTGGTTTTTAATTTGGCCTTCTTTGGCCGACCTGCCTAACTTGGACAGGACCAAGTTTTTACACTTGGTTTTTGTTTTGGCCTTCTTTGGCCGACCTGCCCAAGTTGAACAGGACCAAGTTTTTACACTTGGTTTTTGTTTTGGCCTTATTTGGCCGACCTGCCCAACTTGGATAGGACCAAGTTTTTACACTTGATTTTTAATTTGGCCTTCTTTGGCCGACCTGCCCAACTTGGACAGGATCAAGTTTTTACACTTGGTTTTTGTTTTGGCCTTCTTTGGCCGACCTACCCAACTTGGACAGGACCAAGTTTTTACACTAGGTTTTTAATTTGGCCTTCTTTGGCCGACCTGCCCAACTTGGACAGGACCAAGTTTTTACACTTGGTTTTTAATTTGGCCTTCTTTGGCCGACCTGTCCAACTTGGACAGGATCAAGTTTTTACACTTGGTTTTTGTTTTGGGCAGAATGGTCAGAGTAGGGTCGTTTGAACAATCTTCATTTTCATTGACTCTTCAACTGAGCTTTATACATTTCGGGGACTGTTACAGTGTTTGGGGTTTCATATTACTGGTAGAACTTCCTCAAGTTGGTCGCATTCCAGGGTCGCGGCAACGGTCGCCCTTCTTCAACGGTCTCCAGTCTGTACGCGCCGATGCCGACCTGGGATGTGACCCTGTAGGGGCCTTCCCAATTTGGGCCGAGCTTCCCATCTGTCGCCTTCTTGGTTGCCCCCAATACTTTTCGTAAAACCAGATCTCTTGAAGCAAAGTTTCTTGGGCGGACCCGCTTGTTGTAAGAGCGTTTAAGCTGTCGCTGATACTCTGTGAGCCTGATCAAAGCGGTTTCCCTTCTTTCTTCGACAAGATCCAGATCTCTTGCAACCGTTTGGTCATTGACACCGGTGTCAAAGGCTGCCGACTTGATAGTTGGTAGACCGATCTCCAGGGGGATGACTGCCTCCACCCCGTATGCCAAGGAGAACGGTGTTTCTCCTGTGGACCTCCTTGGGGTTGTTCGGTAGGACCACAAGACATTGGGTAGTTCTTCTGTCCACTTCCCCTTGGTTTTTTCAAGACGCTTCTTGATTCCGTTCAGCATGGTTTTATTTGAAATTTCGGCTTGTCCGTTGCATTGGGGGTAGGCTGGTGTTGAGTAATAGTTTCTGATCCCCAATCCTTCGCAAAATGATCTGAAGATATTACCATCGAACTGGGTGCCATTATCTGATACGATGGCACGGGGCAACCCGAATCTGGTGACAATGCTTTTCCATACGAACCTTTTGGCGTCAATTTCCCTGATGTTTGATAAAGGTTCCGCTTCTACCCATTTGGTAAAGTAATCGGTGGCCATGATGAGAAACCTTTTGTTGCCCGGAGCCCGAGGTAAAGGTCCGATAATGTCCAGTCCCCACTGAGCGAAAGGCCACGGACTAGTGATAGAAGCAAGATCTTCGGCTGGCTGGTGGATAATGGGAGAAAACCTCTGACATTTGTCGCACTTCAGGACGTACTGGGCTGCATCCTTCTGCATGTAAGGCCACCAGTATCCCTGTGAGATGGCTCGGTGTGCGACCGATCTTTCGCCGACATGACTTCCACATATCCCTTCATGGATTTCGAACAAGATGCTCTGTACTTGGTCCGGATGGACACAGTGCAAATAAGGACCTGTAAAGGAACATCTGTAAAATTCCTTACCTGGCGACAGCCAATACCTGAGAGATGCATGCTTGATTCGCCGAGCTTCAGCCTTATCGTCTGGTAGCTTGTCTGTGTCAAGGTAAGAAATGATTGGGTCCATCCATGATGGTCCCAGCTTCTCCGCTGTTAAGGCTTCCTCTTCCTCGTGGAAAATACTGGGATTGGCAAGAGTTTCCACGTTGATCGTCCTTCTCGAACCAGATTTCAGAGCCGTGGCCAGGGTTGCCAAGGCATCCACATGTGAGTTGTTATCTCGGCTAATCTGTCGAAGCTTGTAGTTTTTAAATTGGCCGAGCAGTTCCTTGGCCTTTGCTAAGTACAGCATCATTCTGTCGTTCTTCGCGACGTATTCCCCTGTGATTTGATTTACGACAAGTAAGGAGTCCGAGTATATGACGATTTCGGGAATTCGGAGCTCAATGGCTCGACGTATTCCGGCGAGCAAGGCCTCGTATTCTGACTCATTGTTGGAGGCAGTGAATTCTAGCTTGATGGCTTGCTCGATGGTTAGACCATCTGGTGTAACGAGTACGATGCCCGATCCTGCCCCCCGGTCATTGGAAGCTCCGTCCACGTAGAGTTTCCAATGATCAGATTGTTCCCAAAGATCCAGGGGGATTTCGTGTTGCGGTTGGCCAGTGGCCGGGGTCTCTACCGCTTCTGGTGTAATTTCGACAGAGAACTCGGCAATAAAATCTGCGAGAACCTGCCCCTTCACTGTCGATCTAGGTTGGAACTTGATGTCAAACTCCCATAACTCTACGGCCCATTTTGCAATTCTTCCTAAAAAGTCGGCTTTCCTTAGGAGGGGTTTGAGCTGGTGGTTGGTGAGGACGTTAATGGTGTGAGATCTGAAGTAATGCACCAACTTTCGGGATGCGACTACCAGTGCGAGCGTCAGCTTCTCCAGGGGTAGATACCTGCTCTCGGCTCCAAGAAGGGTTTTGCTGACGTAATAGACTGGGAATTGTTGCCGATTTTCTTGCCTGAGTAGGACTGCGCTGACTGCATGGTCTGACACTGCAAGGTAGAGGAAGAGCTCCTCGTGCTGGACAGGCGTGGAGAGCAGGGGTGGTTTGGTTAGGTAGTTTTTTAGATCGGCAAGGGCAGAATCACACTCAGGGGTCCACTCGAACCGTTCCTGTTTCTTCAGGAGCTGGAAGAAAGGTCGGCACCGGTCCGATGAACGGCTAATGAATCTATTGAGTGCGGCGGCCATTCCTGTCAATCTTTGAACCTCTTTGGCATTCTTTGGAGCGTGAACGCTCTGAATTGCACTAATCTGCCGGGGGTCCATCTCAATACCCCGATGCGTGACTAGGAACCCCAGGAACTTGCCTGAGCCGACCCCGAAGACACATTTTGAAGCATTCAGCCGCATTTTGTAGTCTTTCAGGATACAGAGTACCTCCTTTAGGTCCACCAAATGGGTGTCGCTCAGTTTGCTTTTTACCACCGTGTCATCGATGTAGACCTCGACAGTTCTGCCGAGCTGCGTCTTAAACATCTTTGTGACCAGTCGCTGATATGTGGCTCCGGCGTTCTTCAGGCCAAAGGGCATAACTCTATAACAGTAAATGCCTCTTGGAGTGATGAAGGCCGTTTTCTCTTGGTCGTCGGGGTGAAGAGGGATATGGTGATATCCACGGTAGGCATCCAGGAAACTCATCTTTCCGAAGCCGGCGGTTGCATCCACAAGCTGGTCAATTTTGGGTAGGGGGAATGGATCTTTGGGGCACGCCCTGTTGAGGTCAGTGAAGTCTACACATACCCTCCATTTGCCGTCCTTCTTTTTTACTACTACGGTGTTTGACAACCAGCTTGGGTAGTTGATCTCCCGAATTGCTCCAGCTTCCAAAAGCTTCTCTGTTTCTTCCAAGACGGCGTCCACATGCTGGGTAGCTGCCCTTCTCCCCTTTTGGATAATAGGTCGGCAATTTGGGTTTACATTAAGGCGATGACAGGCAACATCGGCGCCGATCCCAGGCATGTCATAAGGGGTCCAGGCGAATACTTCCAGGAAGTTTGTTAGTAGCTCAATGAGGGATTTTTCCTCTTGTTTGGACAATGAGGTGCCGATAACGAAGTATTTTTCCCCTTGCCGATCTATGTATATCTTCTTCAGGTCCTCCACAGCTTTATTCTCGGGTGTCTGTCCCACATCATCTATGGTGGGGGTGTCTTCATGTAGCTCCATCATTTGTACTTTCTCTGGTCTTGTCTTGGTCGCATATGCTGTTAGGAAACACCGTTTGGCAGTCACCTGGTCTCCCCTTATCTCGCCAACTCCCGCTGGGGTCGGGAACCGAAACAGCTGATGGTAGGTGGAGGGAACGGCCTTCATGAGGTGCAACCAGGTTCGTCCCATGATGGCATTGTAGGGGAATGGTACGTTAACCACCAGGAATTCGGTTTGTAATGTGATCCCTCCGGCCGTCACCGGAATCGTCACTTTACCCATGGGCCAGACTGGGTCTGAGCTGAAGCCGACCAATGGGCTAAGCGATGGTTGGAGGTCGGACTCCTCGAGTCCCAATTGTTTGAACAAGCTGTAGTACATAACTTCAGATGAACTCCCTTGGTCGATAAGCAATCTTCTAACGTCACAGTCCGCCATTCTTAACGTAATAACCAAGGCATCATTGTGGGGGATCTGCACTCCAGCGAGATCCTCGTCGGTGAAGGAGATGGATGCATGGGCATTGCCGACCTTGGCTTTCTTGCTGGGTGGTTGTATCTGCATCACTTCCCTTAGGTGCGCAGCCTTTTGCATCTCGGCTCGGTACCTATGTGGGTCGATGGTTCCTGATTCGGCCGAACCGTGCAGCACGTTGATTACCCGAACCGGCCTTACTTTTGGTTCCTTCTGGGCTACTTCCTGCACTCGTGGCTGCTCGGCTTCGACCTTAGTCTTCTCCCAATCAATGAATTGGTCAAGGTGGCCCGCTTTGGCTAAGTCTTCTAAATGGGTTTTCAGATGCCGACATTGCTCCGTCTTGTGCCCCTTCTCGCGGTGGTAGGAACAGAACCTCTTCTAGTCCCTAGTTGCAGGGTCTCCCCATAGCTTTGGTGGCCACTTGAAGAAGGGCTTGTCACGGATCTGGGGTAATATTTTATAGATGGGGTCTTTAAAGACGGTGTAGACCCCATCAGGCACTCTTTTTCCTCGGCTGATGTCCTCTGATCGGGGCTTCTTGGCATCCTTCTTACTCGTCTTTTCTGCTGCAGCGCCGACCTTGGGTGTCTCCCCTTGGGGTACGTCCTCGTCCAGCCGCGCATAGCGCTCGATTCTCAGCATTAGTTCCTGTATGGTGAGGGCTGGTTTCTTCATTAGGGACTGTCGCAAGCGATGCTCCCTGGGAAGGCCGATCTTGAACTGAGTTACAGCCAACTGCTCGCTGCACTCATCAATTTCGTTATAAGCCTCCCAGTAGCGTCGGGCGTATGCTCGCAACCCTTCTCCTTCCTCCTTTCGCAACGTCAGTAAGAAGTCAACCTCTTTTGGCTGTAAGCTGTTTGCAATGAAACGAGCTGTAAAGAGCTCGGCCAGTTGCCTCCAGCTTGAAACGGACTTTTGTGGCAATTTGTCGAACCACCGTAAAGCCACGCTCCCCAGGCTGGAGGGGAAGATCCGACACATCAGCATCTGGTCGCTGCACCACACTACCATGAGCTGTTTGTAATGCCGAACATGGTTAATTGGGTTAGACTTTTCGTCATAGAGGGTGAACTTTGGTGGGGTGAATTTTCGAGGAATTGGATGGGATTCAATCTCCTCAGTGAATGGCGTGGATGCAATCTGGTCTAGGGCCTTTCTCATCAGGTCATGGGCTGTGCGTTCCTTAGTTTGCTGCCTTCTATCCTCCTGCTTTCATTGTACCACTTTTCCCAGTCTTCCTTCCGCCGATCTTCCACCGCTGGGCTGTCGTTCGGCGGGGTTTCGCTCCTGTCCCTTCGCCGACCTGTATGCCTGTTGACGCAACGCGCGATACTAGCGGTGTAACTCCCTCTTACCGGTGGTGCTGGTTCGTCCCTGGTGCCAACAACCTGCTCCCGATCTAGAGACCCATCTCTCTTATGCCCATTCCTGGCAGAGAATGCCTCCCTCATTAACCGCACCTGTGAGGTGAGGTAGGCTATCTCTTCTCCGCGCCGCCGAATTTCCCTCTCTGCCGCACGGAGTGTATCCTCGCTTGGGACCCGCCCACTGGAGGGTGACGGGGCCAGATTTCGAGGATGGTTCCTGCGGAAGTTTCTGTCCCTGACATAGCCCGTATCCCTCTGCATTTCCTCTTTTGTCTCCGGGTGGCTTTCAGCGGGCGTTCGTATCTCTGACCTCAGTATTCTTCTTTGCCGATCTACTGGTGTAGATTGGCAGTGCGCCGAACTGGTCTGGTTTTTACTGGAGGAGGCTCCGAAGCCTCTCCTGTCGTAGTTTTCTTTCCTATGTCTCCGGTTATTTAGACTCATGGTTTTTCTAAGCCTTCCCACAGACGGCGCCAATTGTAAGTGGGATTTCTCGAGAAGGCTGGGCCGAGCTCTCAAGCCCAAAGTGGATGAGTCCAAACTTCTTCCTGCAAGACGAATGTGTTAGAATGGGTCGACCCTAGGTGGGTCAATCACACTCCGAAGGTTAAGTTAGCAAACTTAATCGAGAAGGATGAATGAAAGTTGTGTATGTCAGGGGTTTTTTTTCCATACCTGGCTCTCGATTCCTCGGGTCTTTATAGAGTCCTTCAGGGAGTGTCTTTTGTCTCGGCCTATCAGCAGGCTCTCATGGTCTGCTGGTTAGGCATCATCATTGACGCTGCCTGGCTACCTGCAGCGTCTGACGCACCGTCATGGGGGATTCCGGCTGACCGGACGTGCACGTCGACGTTTGTGTGGGCGGCCGCTCGTGCATTTAATGCAAGTCAACTCCGCATTTAATGCTCTAAGACCGCTAGCGGTTTGCGCAAACCGTTCGCTGTCTGGGCTACGCTGGGAGGAGGTCGGCAGTTTGGGCTGGCCTTTCCTCATAACTGGTTTGGGCCCCAGGCAGCCCCAACTTTAATTCGAACAGATTGAGCCTCACCCATTGGGTTGGGCCGGGGGTTATTTCCCCACAATATATATGCACACTTATGTATTTAATTTATCAAAGTTATTAGACAATTCTTGAATTTAATTAATACCTAAGAAGAGAAAACTTGACCAGAATAGAGAATAAGAATTCTCGTGAGATAGGATGAGTTCACGAGAGAATAAGAAATCTTGGGGGATTAAATTATGAGACTGATAATTTGGTAATTTGGTCTCCAAATCCTGAATGCTCACATGGCTTATACTACCCGAAATGCTTTGACTCTTTTTACATAATAAAAAACGGATAAGATCAAACATATGATTACTAATCCAATTCCAGTCTGATATACCCTGCGTAACAAACGTGTCCTAACCGCACAGCAATTTGTTCAGTAACACATTAAATGGTTGCCCACTAAGGCGTAATTATAGCACATTTTTTTTTTTGTTACAGATTCGATAAGTATTCAACACCCTATTCCTTTGATCATCTTTTAAGCAAATCATTTCATGCACCGTATGAAGGCTAGCCGACCACTAAGCTATTCTAGTAATTTAATTAAAACATATTAGCCAAAATATTGGAACTTACTTTTTTACAATAAAAGCTTTTAGTGCCAAATACAAATTGAATCTAAAGATCATTTCATTTTAAAGCCCCTTGATGAAATCGGATGTGGTACCTTATGATTGGATATTGCAGCAATAATCAAACTCATATTAGCTCACTCGTGAACTTTGAAATAATTCATCATAGAAATAATAGATTTTTAAATTAATTAGTAAATATAATAATTTTCTCCACACACAACATAATAATATGGGAGAGCAAAAAATATATATATATATATTTTGGATACACTTGACCCCTCCACAAATCACAAGGGTATTTAGTGGTCAGTTTGTTCTAATACTAAGTATAAAGTTCAAGTTTGATTTCTCGTTATGTACATTATGATCAGTCATTATTTATGCAATACATGAATTTTATATACTTCATGTGGACGATAACCTTGCATAAATTTAAGGAAGTAGTCGACCGAAGACCTGAACATTATGCTAAAAAAATATATATATTTGACCTCTTCATAACGATGGACTGGCATAAAACTACTTGTACTATATTGCCGTATTAAAAGTGAAAAAAAAATTAAAAAAAAATATAAAAATTGAACATAAATAATAACTTCAATGAAACTGTCATTAGAACTACCTACCTGCAATTAGTACAACTCTTAAGTTGCATGTGATTTCTTAACAATCTTCTTCTCTTTTTTATTTAGGAATAATTAAATGAAAAAATACACATTTATGAGTTACGACTCAGCTCCTGTACTATGTTGCCCTTTAACATAACTGTAATGACTGTAGAATTTTAACTGAAACAAAAAGGCAAGAGGCAACGATAGTGGCGAGTCGGCGACAGCAGTGGCTATGCACATGCACCAGCTCCAGCCTCGTCTCTCTCCTCCGCTTTCTCTCTCTCCTCTCTCTCTCTCTCTCTCTCTCTTCGTCTTCAAGTACTCCTCATACCTCTCTCTCTCTTCCACTCTCTTCCCTTTTCTTCTCTTCCCACTCTCCATGGCCTCCTGCAAAATTACCAAACTCTCCTTCCAGCTCAAGTTCTTCCCCTCCATGTTCTCGACCTGAAAAGTCACCTCCCTCACATGCAATTCCTCTCTTTCCCTTGATCCGCACGTGACCATTACCACACACTGCACAAACTCACCCTTCCGGTCAGCCGCGAGGACCCTCACGTGCCGGAGTTGTATATCGCCGGTCAACCAGTTCCGGTCAACCAAAACGGGTCTCAAGCTTGAGATATTCGCAGCCCGCATTAGGGTCGGGTCGATCAGGATCCAGCTGATAGTCAAGTTCTCTTCCAGGTTCGACTGGCACATGTCGTCCCTAAAATTGAGCTTTACTGGCATTGACACGGTCTCTTTCGGGTCTAGGAGGTCGAACTGGAACGGCGAGCTAAGAAACAACCCAGAAACTGTCTCGGTCTCTTCGACTTTGGAGTATATCGGCTTGTTTTGATAGCGTATGTCGACAGCGGAGATCAGCTTAGATGTCGGTGGCGGACGGCGGCGGTTCGTCCGTGTGGAACGGCGGTGGCAGAGAGTGGGGAAGGAATCGGAGTAGAATGACCGGTGACCGGCTGAGAAGGTGGAGATGACGTGGCGGATACGCAGATCGGCGGTGGAGCCTAGGCTCCTCCAATCATCACCCAGTTCGCTCTCTCCGCTCTGTTTCTATATTTGTTGGGGACAAAGAGAGAGAGGGAGAGTGTTTGGAGAGGTTCAATAGTGACACATTAATGTATCTACCATACGATAAAAGAAATTTGCCATTCCAACGATGTTACATAATAAAAACCGCAATGTCAGTTTTTCTCCCACGGGCATACAATATTCTAAACTCCCTTTTTTATCCTTGATTAAATTCCTTTATTTCATTTATATCCCAATCACATGGTGACATGTGGTGTGTAAATGCATCACTAATCTGAATTTATAATGTAGTGAAAAGAATTTAAAAAAAAAAATATCACATGACAAAATTTAATAAAATATTAAATTAGAAGTCTTCTCATTTCATCACAAATTCAAGTAATTCACACACCACACCATTTGATAAAGATTACTATGGAATACTACCTAATCATACCACTGGACTATTTTTCACTCAACTACTACCACTAAAATTTAAATATTATAGTATGAAATCTTAGTACCTAAAAATATTAGAAATACCTACCTATGAAACTTTTTTCAAGACTAATCAATTAAGTCATCTCATCATTCAATTGCCTTTTTCTTATATTTTCTTATCTATTAAGTATGATGAGTGCCTCCCAACTTCCAGACGTTCTCCTTGTTTTCTCCCTTTGACCATTTTGCCCCTCTTTCGCACCATGTCCTTTTGGCCTTACATTTATTAGATTTTTTGTTCATTCGGTACTAGATAGATATAAACTCTTTGCCCAACCCTCTTTTTGCATTGGTTCTTGTGTAATTCAGCTATTTCGCACCACCTCATCTGATTATTTACGTTGATGGACTTCTAACCTGACCTTCCCATCCGTTGCTATACCACACACAACTCTCTCTATTTTATCTCTTCTTTCTGGCTTTCTCCAATTCATATCTTCTCTCCGTGATTTGATTTTTCTTTTAACCTGAGGTTTTTAGCTTTTTCATGGGATGAGATCTATGGTCTTCGTCACCGGTATGTATTTCTTTATGTACATAGGATCTAGGCTGTTTGACTCTTGTATTGGGTTTCCCTCTTTTGCCAGAGTAACTATGCCGCTTCATTGTGACTTGCTCTGGTTGTTATCTTCTCAAGGTGATTTGGGATTTTTAATGTAGATTCGATTTTCTTTGCTTTAGTCTTTACATGTCTTAGGTTTTGGCATTTTGGAGGAGTAACTGTGTCATTTGATTATATATTTTTCCTTCTCTATTAACATTTTGAACGTATTTGGTGCATTGAGATTGTTGTTTGATTGTTAAGTTCTGTTGTTCTCCGACTAAACTCTGATCGTGGAGTCTAGGTAGGTTGTTTCTTTTGTAAATTTACTTTTCCAAACATATTTAACTCCTACAATAAGGATGTAGTTGTGCTCTTAAAATTATAGAGGAAATAAGTGTTTGTGTCGAGATTTCATTGGGCTTTTATAAAGGAAGATTGTTTAATCTTTTTTGATATTGTTATTGCTTTATGTGTTTTGTTATTCCTCTGTATTGGTCATTATTCATGATTTATAGGAGTGGATGGTGATTTGAGCTTTAATAAATGATGCCAAATTTGGTATGCTGTGAAAAACTTTAGAGTATTTTTTTAATAATAAATATTCAATCTTGAAGTTGAGATAGTTGTGAGTAAACAACTGATGTCTGAGTTTTTCTGATGTATTTTAGTTCTGTACTGTTTGAGTTCTTAATTTTTTTTTTTAATGAATTCCTCCTGCTATGTTCTACTTGATCTACCAAAATTCCAATATTATGTATAAGTATTATCTCCCCAAGAGGTCAAGAGTTCTAGATAATTAATGAATCATGTAGATATTACTAGCAAAGGAAAAGCAATAATGTTAAGGGGATTGCTGGATTCCGGAGTTGATCAATTCTTTTTAGTTGAAATTATGATGCTTCCTGTTAGGATTTTTAGTATTGGCTAATTTCGTGGACAAAAACACTTTGCTTGTAACCTTGGTTCAAGTTGTATTTGGGTCAAAAAGTTTAAGATTCAAGTTCAAGCTGCTAGAGTACAAGCTATCCAAGCTACAGTATAAGCCTTTAAAGTATGCAGAGCTAAAACTTTGGAAGGCCATATCTCTTTGCTCAGGTATCTGTTCAAGTTCCATAATTATAGATTCCATGTAACTTTTTGAGAACAATTTGAATATGTAAAGATCATGGGTCAAGCAAATTCCGCTCAAGCGATAATAAGTCCGCACGAGCGATATGTGAAAATTAAGTCAGTTTCAAATTGAACTCTAATCACATCTAAATCAGTTCAAAATTGAGGACTCTTAGGCCAAGCATTCTCAAGCAATCAAAAGGGAGTTTCGACCTACTTTTTAAGGAGTCTTGGAGCTGTTACAAGAGCCCAAAGAATTATAGGTATGATATATCTCTAAAATTTAGAAAAGATCGACAAGAGAGAAGAACAGAGTGTGGGGAATACAATTCAGATCTTGGTGAAGTAATCATAGATGAATTGCTGAACATACATAGTTCCTTCACCGGAGTACTAAACTAAAAAACATAGTTGCGAGATTGTCTTGGTGGATTCTGAGGACGAGGAGGAACACTGTGGTGATTCGGTGTTGAGGTCGAAGCTAGGGAGAACAGAAATCTTGCACCAAAGTTCATGGGGATTCGGACAGCAATTGTGAAGATTCAATTGTTATGGTTGTAAGTCGTACTTGTGTAACCTGTTCATTATAGTGCTTGGCTTGCTGGATGTGATTTTTTCCTAAGTTGGGTTTTCGCGAGAAAAACTTGTGTCTCTTTACTTTATCGCTTGATATTACTGTTGTGTGATTTATACATTTGAATGATCACTTAGGTAAAGAGAACTAGATAAGATTTTTTAGGCAAATAGGTGGTCATAAGTCTTAATCCGTGAAATTAGAATTTTTCAATTGGTATCAGAGCAGGTCACTTATAAATATTTTTATTTCGAGTGTGATCCTATTATTCTGAATTCGTGGATTTATCACTAGAGAATGCATCACATGAAATTTCAATTTTTGATGGCTTAAATTATGAGTATTGGAAGCCACATATGAGAGTCTTTTTGAAATCTATTAATGAACATGTTTGGCTCTCTGTTGTGTATGATTGGAGTCCCCCGAGAATTATTGTAGGTATTGAGATTATCCTAAAACCTCAAGGATAATGGGATAACCATGAATTAGAAAAGTTCATGTGAAATAATAAGGCTCTAAATTCTATCTTTGACGGTGTCACAGTTGCAGAATTTGATTATATATCTACGTGTGGAACTGATAAAGAAGCATGGGATGCTCTTGAAGCTGCATATGAAAATTCTGATAATTTTATAACTTGCACACCATATGTACATGAGCACATAAGTACATCTTCCCATGATAATATTGATGACTTAAGTGATTCCTATGAGTCAAATCAAAGTGACTTTGATAGTGATGATAAGAACACTCATCAGAAGTTTAATCAGTTGTTTAAAGTGTGTCTCAAAGCTAAAAAGGCTAATAAGAGCTTGCATGAAGAAAGAGACTCACTGAAACAACAAATCGATGAATCTACTGTTCTCATTAATAAATTAAAGTTTAATGAGGTCACTTTGTTAGAAAAGGTCTCTATGTTAGAAAAGAAATTACATACTTCTATTGAGACTAACAAAAGTCTAGAGGGGAAGGTATCTATACTTGAGTCTGATCTTGCTAAAGCTAATAATACTCTCAAGAAGATGACTGCAGGTTTCAAGAAAATAGATGAAATCTTTAACGCTCAAAGAAGCACTCGGGATATGACTGGAATAGGGTATACACAGAAAGCTTCTTCATTTTCCTAATCGACAAGCAAGCCAAATTTGGTTAAGACTCAAGGTACGTTCCTTATACCTCCTAAAGGCCATACTATTAAATTTGTACCCACGAGCCACCATTGTGGTATCAAAGGTTATATTAGGCCTCATTGTTCTAAGTTGAAGACCAAACACGTGTCTCATAAAACCAACACCACACATGCACTTGTGAAGCATAATGTTAAGGCCAAACCTGCTAGGTTTGTTCCTACATGTCATTATTGTGGTGTCAAAGGTCACCTGAGGCCACATTGCCACAACTTATGGAAGGCCACTAGGACATATGGGTATGATCAACCTAAGAAACCAAATGGGAGGTTGAAACATCAAATTTGTGTTTTTATTAATAAGTCTAGAGTCTTGAATGATGAATTAAGTAAACTTAGACAACGGTCAACGCTAAGGCAGGTTCTAAACAGATGGGTCAACAAAAGGAACCATAGTGCCAAGGCTAAACCTAGAACACAACCCAAGCCCCATGATATTTTTTATAAACCTAAAACTGTGGCTATTTGGGTAAGAAAATTTGATTTAGTTTTCTCGAACACCTCTAAAAAATCTTTAGGGGTAAATCTTCTTGAGTAAGGTCTGTGTTCATCTTAGACTAGGATTTTCTTCATATCTATCTTTTAATCCTAGTTCTATGATATTTTTTATATTTTTTTGTGTTTTTGTTTATTTATTTTTATAAAAAAATACAAAAAGATTTTTATGACTTTGCAAATTTGAAGAGTTCATGTCATTCATGTTAAATATTATATAATGATAATTATGCAAAGTATTTTGTTAAACTGAACTAGTGTGCATCCTTAGGTCTAATTCTCTACTCTTTGTTTGAGTTATGATTTTCATGATTATGAACCTAGTGTAACTTGAGCACACTTGATGTTATTGATATTGTTTGTCCACATATGTGATCGCATATTTTTATATACATTTCTTGATTATACTGATTAACATATGCTAGATTAACCTATAGTTAGCTTCTGATATTCAATGTTGGTGGTGTTTTTTACATCTTCAGTTACCATTGATTCTACCAACATTGAAACTCCCTCTTGAAAAAAAATAATCTCAATGCACTTAAACCTTGGAAAGGGCTACCTTTGAGTTTGTGCGAAGCTACTATTGACTGAAATTAAAGCAATATCTTTATGAGTCAATAAAGAAGGCTGCCTACTCATTTGTGTAAAAGCCATCATTGTTGTCTTTTGAGGTGCACATTGGAGAGATAGAGTGAAAAAATGATATGATATTGAGGGGGAGTTTTCATTGCTATGCGTTTCCATATCCATTAAACATGTATGGGAGCTAATGTGGATTGACTTCTAGTTATGTGATGATCTTTATAAATCAAATGTGGTGCAGCTATTTAGATCACAACTAGGATTTGAACAAGTGTTAATATTCATTGAGTACACTTTACACACATTTGAAAATATTCATGAACTTCATCATCCTAGAATGAATTGTTTTGAATTTTACTTTAGCTCCTGCACTTGGCTCTTGTTTAATATTTATGAACATGATTTGATTCAAATGATTTTGTGCATGGACACCATTGAAGTTCTGATAATTTGTATAGTCAATTTTTTTTGGGCTTTTGTTGACTTTATTAGGAGAGTCTTTGGTTTTTAGAATTCTTTACCCCTAAGTATCCCATGTTTATATTTGTATTTTAATTCTTCTCTTCCATGATTACTTTGTATTTAAATTTGTCTTTGTCAATTCATGACAAAAAGCGAGAGAGAGAATAAGATATGTTGTATTGAGGGGGAGTAAATTAACTTGAGGGAGAGAATTGTGATATTGCCTGTGTTTGCGGTTACTACAGTTTTATATATGTTTTTCACACATGCATTTCACAAGGTTGTATTATTTCTGGATGTGCAGTTATAAATCTCAAAATTTATTTGACTTCATTACTTAGTATAACTTATTGTTTTAATTGATTAAGTTTATTGGGTTGGGGTTTGTAATGATCTTATTTGAGTGTTTAAGTTTTGTCAAAGAATTGCCAAAGGAGATTGTTAGGATTTTTAGTATTGGATAATTTCGTGGACAAAGACGCTTTGCTTGTAACCTTGGTCCAAGTTATATATGAGTCAAAAAGTCTAAGATTCAAGTTCAAACTGCTACAGTATAAGCTATCCAAGCTACAGTACAAGCTTTTGAAGCACGCAGAGCTGAAACTTTGGAAGACCATATCTCTTTACTCAAGTATCCATTCAAGCTCCATAATATATGGATTCCATGTAACTTTTCAAGAGCAATCTGAATATGCAGAGATCATGGCTTAAGAGAAGTGCACTCGAGCAATAATAAGTCCACTCGAGCGATAAGTGAAAATTCTACAGAAGTAAAAATTTAGAGAGCACTACTCAAAATCCGCTCGAAGGGAGTTCCAGCCTACTTTTTAAGGAGTCTTGGAGCTGGTACAAGAGCTCGAAGAATTGTTCATATGATATATCTCTGAAATTTAGAAAAGATTGACAAGAAAGAAGAACAGAGTGTGGGTAATACAATTCAAATCTTGGTGAAGTAATCATAGATAAATTGCTGAGCATACAGAGTTCCTTTACCAAAGTACTAAACTAAAGAACACAGTTGCGAGATCGTCTTGGTGGATTCTGAGGACGAGGAAGAACACCATGATGATTCGGTGTTAAGGTCGAATACAGGGAGAACAGAAATTTGAGGAGTCGAGCAAGTAATCTTAAATTGGAGTTCATGGGAATTCGAACGGCAATTGTGGAGATTCAATTGTTATGGTTGTAAGTTGTACTCTTATAACTTGTTCATTATGGTGTTTGGCCTGTTGGACGTGATTTTTTTCCAAGTTGGGTTTCCACTAGAAAAACTTGTGTCTCTTTAATTTATCGCTTGATATTACCATTGTTTGATTTATGCATTTGAATGATCACTTAGGTAAAGAGAACTAGATAAGATTTTTTAGACAAATAGGTGGTTATAAGTCTTAATCCATGAAATTATAATTTTTCACTTCTTCATAGGTTTATTTATATTTGTAGAGATAAAAAGGAAAAAAAAATTAGAAATCGCCAATAATAAAGAAGGGAGTACCAAAGCCCAAGAGGAAAAGAAAGCAACGTTAACAGAAATTGATGAATCGAAGGTGGTCTAGAAGAATGAGGCTATCCAGATATGTAACAATCGGCGCAATACTAGGGAATATTTTTTTTTTTTTTTGTAAATTTCAGGTAAGCATTTCATCTGGACAGGTTTTGAGTGCAACGGTTTTAACAGAGGCCTTTTTGAAATTGAGTTTATATTATGCTTGTACATTCGTAAACAACATGTTTGACAAAATGATAAAAAAAAAAAAAAAAAGGTGGTCCCTAGCTATATAGTGCGAGGCACAATTATCTTAAAAGTTGGGTGACGAATATGTGCACAATGAAAAATGATGGAAAATGAGAAGGAAAATAGAATTTCCAACTACAGCGACTTAAATTGTGCCTCTAAGATATGCCTAAGCATAGACTGAGAGGTGTTTGTGTAGATTGTGAGAATAAAAGACTACGAGTAAATAAAGTTGCACGAAGCCAATATGCTAGATTGCCTGAAGATAAGAAGAAGGAAATACGGAGGAGAAAAAGAGAGGCATATACAATAAAGAAGAGAAATGAAGCAATAGGTATATTCTTGGTTTGTTCGGTAATTGAAGAGTTTAGCCTATCATTCTTTAAATATGCTGTAATTATATAGCCAAGCTTTAACTAAGCTATCCAATTATAGATGGTTAAAAAAAGGGGCTACTAAAGAGAGATCTCATGGTAAGCAATATGCTGAATTGCCGAAAGATAAGAAAAAAGAAAGAGAAAAAGAGATGCATATGCTAAAAGGAAGAGAATTGCCCCTCTAGCTATGTTGCTGGTTAATATTGTACTGAATTTTAAAGGTTTTTGATAGGCAGTTGTTTATTGGCTTGGAAAATTTGAACTTGGATTTACTGTCTACAAAGGGATTATTCAATGAGCATTACCACAAAATAAAGATGACGATCCTGTGAAAAAAATAATAATTTTTATGTGCAGGCAGAGATGCTATGAAAAAAAAAAATCAATTTGAATGATGTTGCATCCAGAGCTAAAGGCGTGGTGATAAAGGATATGCCTTGTCAAATTGTGCTAGGTATAGTTGAGATTTGATACAAAACCCCTGATATTTATGACTTCCAATGTAATATTTACATCATTGTTACTAATCATGGAAATAGATCGACATTGCTACATACCTTGTGGATGCTTGGCTGATAAAGGTAAGGCTCAAGTGAACTTTTATAGTTAATTTGAGCTTGGGAAGAAATATTTCATTGCATAATAGTATATTAATTGTTAGACTTAATTTAGAATATAATAATAATAAAAACTAATCTACATCTATGCTGGTAGGCACACCATTGAATTCCCATGCTGTTGCTATTCCGCCTGAAGATTATTCTTTGCATCTTATTGGTTAGAATATTTATTTTCTCCTGTTTACATCAATTTTTGATTAAGCAAAACTCTGTTTCATCTTCTTATAATTATAAAATTGCAATAATATGAAGTAGTTTTTAATAATTTGCTATGATATATAGATTTAGTAACCTTCCCCAATAGAGGCGTAAATCACATTACCTCATTTGTTTCAACTGAAGCTAGTGGAAATTGTACTAAGCAGCCTGACAATTACCATATCGGTGAGTACGTTTGGAACGTACATAGTACAAATATTAATCTATATATATACCAAATTTAACTCCTTTAATATGCTCTTTCATTATTATGATTATCTATTATAGCCAGTGCTAACATGGTGAAGAGAAAGAAGAGAAGTTCTCGAGGTAATTAGGTCTTTTAATAGATTGCAAGCAAATAAGCTTGTAAGAAACCAAAAAAAGAAAAAAAAATACTTCTCTTACAAATAAGAAGAAAAAAAAATCCTTATCCTTTAAGGTGGCAATAAATCTAAATGGTTTATTTTAGAAGGCTTAATGTCCGAGGCAAATGTATTACCAATGGCCAAACCCTGCAAGCATTGCGAAGCAAAGAGGTTTTATCTCGAACCAAATGGTTTTTGTTGCTATGATGGGGAATTGCTACTGATGATCAAGATGCTCTTGAGGATTTATACAATCTATATTGTTCAGTTTCAAAAGATTCGATAGCATTCCAAAAATATATTCATACTTACAATAACACATTTGCATTTTCATTATTTGGAGTTAAACATGATAAGAATTTGTGTAGAAGGAACAAAGGTTACACTTTCAGAGTTCAAGGACAAGCCTATCATTATATTAATAAACTACTACCACTAGATGCGCATCCTTCTCTTTTACAATTATATTTCTATGATAGTGAGCATGAAGTGGATAATCGGATGAATTTTTCAAATAATCTAAATCCTAATATTTTTACCAGACTTATTGACATTTTAAAAGTCAATCCGTATGTTAATTTTTTCTGCAGCCTTGCTAATATTCCTGATTTGGAAAATCATGAAATTGTGCTTAGGTCAAATATTCCTGGCTTACACCAAAGAATCTATAATGCTCCCTCGAATTCTCAAGTGGCTGGAATATGGGTGGAAAGTAGTACTAATATAGAATGTAAAGAGCAAGACATTATTATCTATAGTCATTTTGGTTATAATCATAGGGTACAATATTATTTTAGATGTTTTGATCCTCTACGGTATTCTTTGTTATTTCCCTATGGTGATAGCGGGTGGCACTAAGGAATACAAAAGTAAAGAGAAGAGTACAGAAATTCTGTGAAGGCTTGCATTTAGTTAATGCATCCCAAATAGTGTTTGCAAATGATTTAATTCAAAAAGAAACAAGAGGTAATCATGATATATAGATCATCACCAATTTGTGTTATCATTTACCACGTGGCTGATGTTATAACTAATAAATTACAGTTTCCCAAACTAGCTGAAGGAATGGATTAGCAGTTTCATGCCGTGAATATTACTGCTGTAAATTGCAAATTCAGCTAACTGGCAGATCTATGATGTTACTCTCGGGACATCTCCTGCAGCAATTCGTTGTTGATATGTATATAAAAATTGAAACATCTAGATTGGACTAATTTTGGAATAGACAATATGAAATTAGAGCTAAACTCTATGAAGGAATCATGGATAGCATTGCCATAGGTGAAAGAAAAGGTGCTAAGGTTGGCAGACAAATTATTTTGCTAGCATCTTTTAAAGGGGGGCCTAGAGATATGCATAGGCGATACATAGATGCAATGTCCTTAGTTCAGAATTTGGGAAACCTAATTTATTGGTTACAATGATGTGTAATCCTTCATGGCCTGAGATTAAGACTGAACTGCAACTGGGTGAGGAAGCACAAAATAGGCCGGATTTAATTGCGCGTATATTTAGAGCAAAGTTGGAACAATTGAAAATTGATATGTCGAAGACACAAATATTTGGGCCAGTGGCAGCTTATGTATATGTGATTGAGTTTCAAAAGAGAGGCTTGCCACATGCGCATTTTCTATTGATATTAAAAGCAAGTGCCAAACTTATCTCTCATGAATCATATGATAAAATTGTATGTGTAGAGCTACCTAATAAAAGTGAAAACCCACATTTATATGTTATGGTCATCAGACATATGATGCTTGGCCCTTGTGAAAAATTTAATTCTACTAACGTGTGCATAACACATAATGGATTTTGTAAGAATAGTTATCCTAAAGCGTTTTGTTCTGTCACAGCCAATGAAAATGATTCTCACCCATTGTACAGGAGTTGTGATGATGGCCAAAAAGCCAAGGTAAGAGGTGCGTATCTTGACAACTGCTAGGTTATTAATGAGAATGCAAATGTCATATTTTTCTCCCTTAATGGTTAATCTTTTATACTTATTTGGTGCTTAAAGATACTCATTATTATTATATTTTGATTTAGGTTGCTATGGAATGCCAAGGAAGAGAATCTTAGCTTAAAAGAGACGAATTTGAGCTAAAATGCAAGCAGCATTTGAAGGAGCATTCGAACGGCCCCAAGAGGCATTCGAGTGGTAGCATATGCATTCGAACGGTATGTCAAACGGATTCACGTCAAGTTCAGGTCCGAAGAGCGTTCGATATATACATAGAGCAATTTTATAGTTCGAAGTGCGTTCGACGCACCATTCGAACAGTGGTCCGATACATTCGAACAGTAGTAAGGGCGTTCGAACGGTTGTGCGCAGTTGCAGAATTTTAGAAGCCTATAAAAACTGGGACTGTTTTGTTTTTAGGGTTGTTGGCGTTTTTCATATTATTCTAGGTTATTATTTGAGTTGTTTTCATAGCCTTGCGTGGCTAAACTTTGAATCTTGGTCGAAGGCAATAGAAGCCTCGGAATTAATAATAAACTGTGAGATCTAATTTGTTTTCATTATTCGATTTATGCTTTGAGTATCAGATGTTCTTCTGTGCCTATTTTCATGATTGTTTTGTTTAATCGCTAGGAGGCCTACTAGTTTATTATTCGTTACAATTTACTAATGGATTAGATATTAAATCCGTAATTATTTCATTCCTCTAATTTGTAAAGCAACTAAGATTTGATGATTTCCTGCATTAGGAATTATTAGATCTTAGGAATGCTGTTCGACTAAATTAAATGCAACCGCTTGTGCTTGTGTTGTTTAGTTTCATCGATCTCTTTAATTCTTAAAGCTGCTACTAAATTAAATCTTGAGTGCATAGCTTGGGTTGTTTAATAATTAGGGTTAATGAGATCGCTTATTTTCTAATTAACTACGACTAAGGAGAGATAGAAAAATAATTCTGACGGTGAATATTTAATGTGTGAATTGATATGCTTGTATCGATGATCAGTTGTAAAATTCCGATGGTGGATGCTGACTTAGACCAAGGTTTGTTCATTTGACTGATTTCAATACTTTAATCTGAATTGTTCCATAGTTAGTTATTATTAAAATTGTTTTCATTATATTCAAACCCCCCATCAAAGTTCACATAACATAAAAGTAGGCTAAACACTCTCTGTGGAAACGATCCTTACTCACACTACTACACATTTGTTTTTGGGATATCGGTTTTATTTTTGGGTGCCCACGACAGCACGCCAAATTTTGGCGCCGTTGCTGGGGAGTGATTCTAGTTAATTTTGGTGCTTCTTGTGATTTTTATTTCATTCAAAAAAATAAAAAATAAAAAATAAAAATTATTTTCATTATTTCCATTACTCTAGATTTTTTTCCTGAATTGTTTTTCAGGGTTGGTTAGAGTTTCCTTGAGTGTTTATGAGTGTAACTCGATCTTCTAATCAAGGTGATTAGCAATGAGATCTTGAAATAGAGAGAAATTTATACAAGTCAATAAGGGAAGCTCAGAGAAATTCTGTATAGAACGATCTGGGTCTTGATTCCCTATTTGCTAGCAATTCTGATTTAGGAGAGGAGGAAGTCATGGCTGAAAATGAAACTTTGAAAGAGCTTGCGGCCCCTGATCTGAATCAACAACCCTTATGCATAACATTCCCTACTTTAGATGTTCCTACTAACTTTGAATTAAAATCTGGATTAATACATCTCTTGCTCACTTTTCATGGTCTTGTAGGTGAAGATCCCCACAAACATCTAAAGGAGTTTCATGTAGTATGCACAAGTATGAAACCCACGAGGGTGACTAAAGAGCAAATTAAATTAAGAGCTTTTCCGTTTTCTTTGAAGGATTCAGCTAAGGATTGGCTTTATTATCTATCCTCCGAAAGTATTACCACATGGAACAAGATGAAAAGATTATTTTTAGAGAAATATTTTCCAACTTCAAGGGCAGCCAACATTCGAAAAGAAATTTGTGGTGTAAGAAAGCACAACGGAGAGTCCCTACACGAATACTAGGAGCGTTTCAAAAAATTATGTGCAAACTGTCCCCATCATCAAATTAGTGAGCAACTTCTTATTCAGTATTTCTATGAGGGCCTATTGCCCACTGATAAGAGCATGATTGATACTGCTAGTGGAAGAGTTTTGGTGGATAAAATTCTCGATGCCGCGACAAATTTGATTGCAAATATGGCGGTCAATTCTCAACAATTTGGCACTAGACTTGACCATTCACTTAAGCATATCAATGACGTAAATATTTCCTCCATTGAACAACAAATTGTGAGTCTAACTTCCCTTGTTCGTCAAATGGCTGTAGGTAATATGTAAACAGTGAAGGCTTGTGAAATTTGTTTAGTAGCAGGGCATCCAATCGATATGTGTCCAACTCTTCAAGAGGAGTCCATTGAGCAAGTGAATGTAGCAGCTAGTTTTTTTGGACAACCACAAAGAAAGTATGATCTTTATTCGAGCACGTATAACTTGAGATGGAGGAATCACCCCAATCTTAGCTATGGGAATCCACAAGTGAATCAGCTTGTGATTCAAAGCTGCCCAAGTTACCAGCAATATAAACAACCATACCTCCCTAGACAACAGCTGGGCCAAACTTCTAATTCCGGTATGTCTTTAGAAGATATTGCTAAGTCTCTTGCCACTAATACTTTGCAATTTCAACAGGAGACGAAACAATTTCAATAGGAGGCGAGAGCCAGTATTCAAAGTCTGGACAATCAGATGAGCCAGATGGCAACCGCAGTTAGTCGGCTAGAAGCCTAAAGTTCGGGGAAATTACTTTCTTAGACGGTAGTGAATCCAGGAGAAAATGCAAGTGTAATCGTCTTAAAAAGTGGTAAAAAGGTTGAGATTCCAGTAAAGGCAGCCCCTGTATCGTCGAATCAAGAAAAGGAGAAAAATGTCATAGCAGACGGGACGTTCCCAATAATGATGATGTACTTAAGCGTAAGTTTTCACCTCTTTCTGATTATAAACCTGTACCTCCTTTTCCTCAGGCTTTAGCAGAATCTAGAAAATATGAGCAAAATAAAGATTTATATGAGACTTTTTGTAGATACGAGGTAAATATTTCACTTTTAGATGCTATTATGAACATGGACAGTTTGTAACATTAAAAGCAATTTCTTCCATCACTTCCCATCTCTTTTTTTTTTTTTTTTCTTTCTGTTTTTTTTTTTTTTTTTTTTTTTTTTTTTAAATTACATCAACAATGGAACTCATGAATTGAGAATGAAAACATGTTCCATTTCACCAGCTGTAGCCCTACCACAATTCTGGACACCCCAACACTTATTTCTTGCGCACCCCTAGCCGTTGTTCCAATCTGCTCGATGGATATCACCTCTGAAGGCTATGTGGCGAATTTATAACTTTGTTTTAAATAAGATGTAACCTACTATTCTAAGTTTACAACTGCATTTTGAAGATAATTAGATTGTGACATTTAGAAATAGTGATGATCTTGGTTATGTTATTCAAAATGATTTTTTTTACAAAATCGATGCTTACTGAATATTTCAACATGAAGACACTGTTTGAAGGAGAGAAGTTTGTTTATAGAGAGTTTCTAAAACATTTTGTTTGGGACTAACCAAAAAAAAAAAAAAAAAACTGGACACTGAGAAAGAAAGGTAATGTTATTGGTAGAATTGTCACCACAAATCCTTATGAAAGTGAACTATACTATTTACTATTATTGTTAAACCATGTTAGAGGACCTATGTCATTTGATGACTTGAAAACTATGAATGGTATTAGAATGTCATCGTTTCGTGAATCTGCTTTATTACATGGCTTGCTAGAATTTTATAATAGTTTAGAACTTTGTATGCAAGAATCATCACTGTATCAAATGCCATATAGTTTACGATGTCTTTTTATAACTATCTTAGTTTATTGTCACCCCAGCAATCCCAAAAAATTAAGGACCAAATTTGAATCTGTCATGTCTAAGAACTTCATAAATATGCATAGTCTGACGAAAGACCAGGTTAGAATTTAGGTGTTACGCAGTGTAAATTTAACACTTGAATCTATGGGTAGAAATATCGCTTCTCATAATATTACTGACCATAATATTGCTATGGATTAAGAAGAGGTTGCATCAAAAGAGATATAAGATGAGCTGAGTATTGTAGTTTTTGAACAAGATATTCTTGCTATATCAAAGTTAAACACAGAACAAAAGATGGCTTACAAGATAATAGTAAATAAAGTCTTCTCAAAAAAACCTAGAGCTTTTTTTTATAGATGGACCTGGTGGTACTGGGAAGACATTTTTATATTGGGCAGTTCTAGCTGCAATAAGATCTAAGGGTTATGTTGCTCTTATTACAGCGACATTAGGAGTAGCTGCTTCTATTTTGCCCAGTGGACGGACTGCGCATTCGCGATTCAAAATACCCGTTATTATTGATGATAATACAACTTGTAATGTTAGTGAGCAAAGTGGACTTGAGAAATTATTGCAAGTTGTCAAACTTATTATATGGGATGCAGCGTCAATAGCAAGAAGAGAAGCAATTAAATCTTTTAATAGAATAATGTAAGATATACATGATTCTGATTTTCCCTTTGGAGGAAAAGTAGTTATTTTTGGAGGTGACTTTCGGTAAATCCTTCCGATGGTCCCAAGTGCCACCAAATACCAAATGCTTAATGCCAGTCTGATTAGCTCAAGCCTATGGCTTACATTAGAAAAAAATCAGATTAATACAAAATTTGCTAGCAAAATTGGATACTTCCTTTGGTAATTTTTTGTTGCGTGTTGGTGATGGAACTGAATAAGTTACTATTGACGATAGCATTAAAATCCATCAAATATGATAATACTTTACAAAGACCATTCTCATTCCTTGAGTGTACTCATAAACTTAGTCTTTCCAACACTAGACAGATATGTGAATGATTTAGACATCATGATAAATAGAGCAATATTGACACCAAAAAATGATTGTGTTGATGAAATAAACAATCTTCTTATTAATTAATTCCCAAGTGCTCCAACCATATATAAGAGTTTTGATAAGACCTTTAACCCAAGTCAGCAGGGCTAATATGAGGATTTCTTGAATACCCTTACTCCAAATGGACTGCCTCCTCATATATTAGTTCTCAAACCAAATTGTCCAATTATGCTGCTTAGAAACATAGATCCTACTGAAGATTTGAGCAATGATACCCGCTTAATTTGTAAAAATTTGAAGCCTAACATAATTGATGTAGAGATAGCAAGTGGACATCATCAAGGCAAAAGAGTCTTCCTGCCAAGAATTCTTTTGGAACCTGAGGAAACTGACAAATATCTTGTTGTTTTTCAAAGAAAATAATTTCCAATTAGATTATGTTTTGCTATGATAATTAATAAGTCATAAGGGCAAACTCTTGAATTTGTTGGTTTATATTTACCACAACCTATTTTCTCCCATGGGCAACTAAAAAATGTTGAATTTGTCAAAGTGCTTATAAAGCCTATTTCAATTGATAATCCTAATTTATCTTGTACCAAAAATGTGATTTATCGTGACATGCTAGCATTAACAAGTGCTAATTACTAAACACCAGCTCATGTGGAAAGCACAGATCCATGCAAGAAAAATTCGATTTAATATGGTTTTTAAGTATGGGTTCACATTTTGTAATAGTTTAACAACTCCAAATTACTTATTTATGTTTTTGCTATATACAATTATAAAATATTTTGTGATGCCAATAGAGCCTATATTATGCTGATGGTATTTTCTTTAGCTATTAATTTCTTAAGTGTAGAATATCCAAAATGTTAAAAAAATTTAAAAATGACCAATGATATAACACCTCAATCAAAGTTGAGAATTGTGAAAATTGCCGAAAAAGAGATTCCCATGATATCCAACTTCAAGCCCCACAAACTACCGTAGACTTATGTTAGTTGACTTTGAATAAAGATGCATATCAACAATCTTCCCCTATTTTTTTAGTATTGCAAAAAAAAAAAAATACTAAAATAGCTATCATTATATTTACCTAAATATATATAGGGTGCACAAGCGCAGATAGTCTTTGGAAATGACATCAGGCTATTTGAAAACTTGCTACTTATCTGTAAAAAGTATTACGTGTCTAATGCTATCGTCAAAGCAGCTCATCCAGATTGTCGCTCACCAGCCAATGATTAGCAATGGATTATCAATAGTAGAACACTTGTTGAAGAAATTCAAGATGAGACTGACACAAGCATCACAATCAAATATAGCTTTGCTCTGTTTGTCCAGCTTAAAAAATACGTCGACTCCATGTTAGAAGCTGGTAAGTTAATACATATTCTTAATTGTTTCCATTCTGCCCCTACTAGGAATAAATTGTTACTCACTATATAAATATGTTTACTTTTAGATATCATTGTTCTAATCATAAAACAATTACCAGTGAGGCAGCTGTAAACAAAAAGTGGATGGTCTACAATTGAAGAACTTCTGGTTATTAATCAAAAGTAATATTCATAACTATTCACTTCACTTGTCATTTCCAAATAATTCTTCCACCTTTTTTGACTGTTATTATATGACAGATTGAAGTCAACACTTCTCAAAATGTGAGACAACTTTGTTAATGATGAATTTGCTGTCATATCAACTATTATGAATGAATGACTTGTGATAATTGCACTCCAACTCAAAGTTGTCTCCTATAATGGTTAGTTAAAGCATTACAACAAATATACATATCTCATGGTCAAGAAAGTTTAACTGTAATGTATTACTTTTAAATATTTCCTAGGCTTGTCACTCTCAACAAAATCATCAAGCTCCTTCCTAATGGACCCTAACATTACAGATTTAGCAACATTGCACTTGTGGTGAGTAAATTATTCTTCTAATAGTTTACTTCCATCTGTAATATGTTTTCTCCATATTCATATAGGGCTAAAAATAATGAGACCTAGCTAAAATTTTGTTGCATCAAAACATGCATTATTGCGAGCAGTCTCAAGCTTTCCATCACCCAAACTTGAAGACATTGTACCCATCAGTATAATTCATCCATTATCAGCCAATGTATACTTTTGCTATTTTAAGAATTATAAACATCCACAAAATAATTTAGTATTCAAACCTGAATTCATGTTGACTGCATAATTGTAGCAAATGTTTTGGGTCAAAGCATTTGCGAACCTCACAAATCTTAATCAAAGCTTCTGGTACATGGGCTGCAACAAGTGCCATAAGGATATTGTCGTTGAATATAGAAGAGTCTTCACTTGTATCCACTATAATCAGCAAACTGCGATGGCACAGCCAAGGTATGGTTATAACAACATTTAAAGCTGTATTTGGCAACTACCATGATTTCCAAACAATTTTGTGCCTGCTATATCTTACTTATACTATTAATATTTTTACTTCAAAAGAACAATACTTTGCAGAGTGCAAAAAATTATACTTCTCCATATTAATAAATAAATAAATATGTATGACTGTTTTAAATCATCCTCCCAGAATTTAATGTAAACAAACAGAAATCAATTTCTTTTTATTATATATGCCGCTTTGAGGTCTAGCTTGAAGATGAATCCAGAACTATTGTGGCCACTCTATTTGGGAAGAATGTTCAAAAATTCTTTCCTTTTACTGCCACTGCATTAATGGAAAGAACGAACGAGGTATTAGCCTTTGAAGTCCTATGAAATTACCTTTTAATATTAACTATTAATAATAATGCAGTGATATATTCTATTATTCTTCAATAGGATGGATTCATTGATGTAAGTCCTATGAAATTACCTGTTAATTTTAACTATTAATAATAATGCAGTGACATATTCTATTATTCTTCAATAGGATGGATTCATTGATGTCCACATGTTTAAAGATGTTTTAGCTACAGCAAAACAATTTGTCCTCCTCAAGTCCTAACAGTTTGAAGCTCGTGAGGAAATATAACAGAAGTTCAATATCGTGTCAGTTCATAATGATCTCTCAGAGAGTTTGGTGGCTGCTTCTTCGCAACCTATGGACTGACACACTTTAACCATGACATATATCTCTCTAGATATATCTAACTATAAGTAATTTCAACCTAGAAAGGCTGGTCCCTTAAAAAGACACAAACTTATATTTTTGTATTATGATATCCCAAGTAATATGCTATGTGAAACTTCCATATGTCATCTTATGACATATATATTAGCATACAAACAAAGTTAACATGTTTCCTATGTTAAAACATACCGCTCGTACTCATGCTTGTTGTATAATATGGGAAGCTTTCTTTCGCTTGCTTTTTGAAATGTAAATATTAACAAAAAAATATAATATATAAATTGAAAATGTCAGGAAAGCACCACCCCCCCCCCCCCCCCCCCCCCCCCCCCCCCCCCCCCCCCCCCCCCCCCCCCCCCCCCCCCCCCCCCCCCCCCAAAAACCTCATTTTGTACTATATATTTGATTTGGTAAGCCTGAAACATCTGCAGGTTTTAGCTTTTTAGTATGTTATGTGTTCTTATATTACTTCTTACCACTTGCATGATATTGCTCTCTGCTCCACAAAATTAGGTGACCTATTTAAACAACAGAAACTAAATTAATTACTTAGATATACTTCACATGTGCATTAGATTACAATAAGAGCTTACGAAATTTGAAGTCTATAATGAGCCAAAACTATGCAATCAATATTCAAAAAAAGATTCTCTGATATTAAAAATTTATTTCCTGGTCCATTCTTCCCGAAGATGCAATAAATTTCTGCATTTCAATTTATACTTTTGCAGTACTATTTCTTTTACTTCTTTCCTAATTTATTTCCATATGACATTAAACCATATCAACTCCATTCATACTTAACAACCTAAACTCACAGTTATATCTATGTCTTTGAAGGTTTGCACCTATGTTTCAACACCCCCCCCCCCCCCAATGGCAATAATATTGATTATGGATAGAAGCAAAATGCAATAACCAAACCACTACATATTCACTAGTAGGGTAACTTGAAGGATTAATGAGTCTATCTATTTGATAGCTCTCATAGGCAACCATTGTTGCAACCATGATAAATGTAGATATGTATTGCTTCTCCAAATCATACATGAGCCTACGAAGCCAATATCCCTATTTGCCCCTCTGTTATTGCTGAATGGCTTGCCGCTGTGGGTGTGCAACCGCTGAGTGTTGAGACAGTTTTCGTGTTGTTTGTCTCTGCTTATTATAATTTTGGCCATTTAGTAGTAACTAGATATGAAATCTTTGGCTAGGCATCTTTTGCATTAGTTTTTCTGTAATCTAGCCATTTCACACCACCTCATCTGGTTCTTCACATTGATGGACTTCTAAGCTGGCGTTCCGTCCAACCACTATACTACATATAACTTCCTTTATTTTAACTCTTCATTGTGACTTACACCAATTGATATCTTCACTTCCTAATTTGTTTATCTTTCAAGCTCCAGGTTTTAGCTTCTTCATGGGATGAGATCGGTGGTTTTCTCTCGTGGTATGTATTTGTGTTGTGGTTTATGTCTTTAAAATATTACAGCTTTTATTCATCCCTAATGATCTAAACTTGCGATTATATCTTTGTCTCAGCAGCTTCCTAGCCACATTTCTACACCCCACTATGACAATGATGTCAGTTATTGTTAGAAACAAAACGTGAGAATGGAACTTCTAAATATTCATTGGTAGGGTAACTTGGAAGGTCAATGGGAGATCTATTTATTTGATCTCTCATAGGCAACTATTGTTACAACCATGATAAATAAAGATATGTTTTGCACTTCCAATTCATAGCTAAGCCTACCGAGTTACTCCCCAACTTACATCTGATTCTATGAACTTAGGCCTTTTGTATAAGCTAGTCCATCTCTTACTATTGCATCTAGCATGTATCATAAGCAACCTTTAAAAAGTCCAAACTTGAACTTGTTCATCTAAACGTGAACCTAAAATATAACTTTCTCACCAATTATGACTACTAGAAATGACTTTCTATGTACTATCTCTTCCTTGTGCCTTTTTTAGATCTTATTTGTTGTCTCTATAATGTAGTTTCTCTCACAGGTTCACAGTTCCAGCTTCTTGATAAGCTGAGTCACATGTTCTCTTATTGCAGTCTGTGTTTATTCATGTTTGGCCTACATTTTATTTTCAATTTATCTGTTTCATTCTTTATTTTTGTTGACATGCTTTGTATTAGCTCTTTATTGTGTCTATTTTGCACAATACTCTTCTCTCTTTGATCTGTCCCTTATCTACCTAATAACATTTCAGCCTCTTCATGGTGTTAGATCTATTGTTTTCTTTTTTGTTATGCATTCTTTTATGTTTGGTCTAGAATAGAATCTTATCTTCCTGATTAAAGTATATCATCTCGTATTCATGTTTAACAATCTAACCTTACAATTATAGTTTTGCCTTCTTAACTTTCAAATCACAATTCTACACCTACCATGGCGGCCATGTTGATATTGTTAGACACAAAACTCCATAATAAAGCTTGTAAATATTCATTAGTAGGCTAACTTGGAGGCTCAATGGGATATCTATTTATTTGATCTCCCATAGGCAATAATTGTTACAACTATGATAAATGAAGACATCTTTTATACTTCTAATTCATTGTTGAGCCTACCAAGCTATTACCCCAGTTTACAACTGATCCTATAAACCTGCCCCTTTTATATAAAACAGCCTATTTTATTACTACTACATCCACCGTACGTTTATATATTTATATATTTAACTCTATAGGAAGGAAACAAAAAACTAACACAGTTGAAAATGTCCATTAAACTCGATAGTGCCTCAAATCAACAAGTATTCTTCCATCATTAATCTTGCTGTTATAGAGTTTGACAATTTGACAAACTAACTTTTTCATATACATGTCAAACAATCTCATCATTATAGTTCTCTTATAGTTCATCACATATCATATATTCCAAAGTCATGCCCATGTTAAAAATATAGAACAATAACATTGATAGTTGAATCATCAGATTTTAATTAGTGGATAAAATTTTAACCCTCACACTTATCAATCATATCCAAATTTCTCCCCCAATAATAACAATCATTTGTCAAAAACCAAACATGGACAATACCATACAATAACCATAGATAAAACCAGCCCAAGCAACCAAAAAAAAAAAAAAAAAAAAAAACAAAAAGAGAAGGCTAAAAATAATACAACTTCTGAAAATAGTCAATACTACAAAGAGACTTCAAAACTAATCAAGATTATCCAGTCATCCTATAACACTAAGTATAAATAATACATCAATTATTTCCACTATTACAATAACCTCAATGATTCTTACATCTTGTTAAACTACATGTCAACATTATAACTCAAAACGTTATTATATGTTCTTCGGGACATCTAAAGCATCATTATTTATATCATCCAATTAATGCATTCTCTTTGTTGAAAATATACATCTAAATTGTATTAGTTGATAAATATAATATAGTTATGCTTTACACATCCCAAAAAACATAAATCATTAAGACACTAACTATTTCATAGACTACACCATTAACAAATACATAAATTCAATCCAATAAATAAACAATGAAATCAGATAATGAAGAACCCAAGAATAATGGCAAATATAAAAATAATAAATAATAAAAAACCAATTTTGTGACGAAATAAAAAATGACAACAATGCAGTTGACCAATGCAACAGTTTTATAATGTTTGAAAGTTCCTTCTGACCTAAATTCCATTAAAAGGTTAACCAATTTCTATTAAGATCATAATACTTCCTTAGGATTATGCTACATAATAATATGATCTTCCCCAGAATGAACCAGGCATATCAGGAGGAGTACAAGAGCCACATATTGTCCTGCAGAGATCCACAAGTTCTGAGATTGTAGGTGACGGCTTTCAATAGAGAAAATATGGCCAACAAGTTATGAAAGCAAACCTATATCCAAGATTCATATCTCCTAACTTCTTTTTCTATTTTTGGTCCAAAGTTAATGCTCAATGATAGCTCTTACTATGCTCTTAAATAAATATTTAATGCACAAAAAAACAACTAATACTGTCAAGTTAAAGATCGTAACCGCTTAAATCCTCCACAAAGAATAATAGCAAGTACTTTTATATCTTGCAACTTATTTTATGTGTTTTCCTTCATTTTTCATGCACAACCTATTGAGAAGATAGATACCATATTAATATTATTTTTTAACCTCCAGTATTTGTAACCCAAACAGCTATAGAGTGTCACAGATTATATAGCAAGTTCCATTATTATTTATATGTTTTTTCGCTTAAGTTTTAAAGGATTGTAGTTTTTTGTGGAGCTTTGTTTTTTTTAATTCATTTTCCTTTTTGGATTCTTTATTCTTTCAGCTTAATATCAATGTCTTTGATATTATCTCTCTAAATATCCTCTCTATACTCAGAAGGGCTTCTCATTTTATTATCCACTTTGTTATGAATTATGATAGAATGCATGGTGCTAAAAACATGGTTTTGAAGGTATTCGTTATCTTTCAAATTTCTTTTATCACTTGTTGCATTGCAGAGTTGTTATATCACATGTTCAAATTTATTTTATTCTTAGCATGAATTTTTGATGATTATAGTTTGCAGTGTGTATCCTCTTCAATAGTTAGTTGATCAATTCTAGGCTATATTCATTTTCTAATCTCAGTCTCTCAACTTCTCTTGGTCATTTTTTTTGGGGCTTGTCTTTGATTTGGCTTTCGAGTGCAGGCCAAAGGATTGAGAATTAGGTTGATTTGTGTTGAGAGAGGATGTTTGTGTGCAGAGCAACCACCCAAGAATTTAGGTATAACATAAGAAATTTTTATATAAATGTAATGTTATTGCTATTCACTAATTCTTGTCAATTGTTTCAATTATTGTTTTTCTTATTCAGATACATCACTTCAATCTCAGGACATTAAAAACATAATTTTCATCACACAAGAAGATTAATATTTCATTAGGCTGAATTTATGCCCTTTTAGATGCTGCTAGCTTTTCTATTTAGTTCTCAAATAATGTCATTGCTCAAAATACGACCTACCCATACGCTTTAGGCGGTGTGAGTGTAACTTATCCTCAATTTTCCCAATATGTATGAATGGTTCTCCAAAGCTTCAAGTTGTGTGAATTGGAAAAAAAAATATCATTGTTAATTAAGATTGTGTTAAAGTGCTCCATTGCTCTTGGCTAGAGTTTCCAACAAATCTAATTCGTAGTAGATTTCTTTTAAGAAAATTAGTTGTTCGTGTTTTGGGTTGTAACTGCAAAATTTACTCGAGTTCTTCTTAAATAAATTTTATTTTTTTGTGAATGAACTTGGCATCTATCCTGATCATGTAGTATTTTGATAAATGATTTTTTGGTGAAAGAGAGCCAGCTCGTGCCTTGCACAGGCCCCTTCAGCTAGTATATATATATATATATATAGGCTTATCAATGAAGAGATCTAATCGGGATAAGTTCTAATTCGATAAACGCGAATTCATTAAGCTAAAGCCAATTTGGTAAGACCAAATCCAATTGATCCAATTATGGCCAAATCAAATATGGGCAAACCCACCATATTCAATTAGAAAGACAATTTGATTCAATCCAATCCGTACAAGTACTGCTTTTTTTCTCACATTTTGATTATGACTCGTACAATTGCTTGTTATTCACTCTCCTCACCCCGTGTCTTTTCAAACTGACGACCCCCTCGTTAAAGGTTTTCTCCTTTTTTGTTAATCAAATTTATAAGCTTAGAAAAATTATTCAATATTCTTGGACCATGACATCATCTTTACTCCTTACACATAACGCACAATGGGTCCCCACTAAGTGGGTCATGAATATACCTATGGAATTTGCCTAGCAAGAAATAGCTCGTTGCTTTCTTAGAATTAGAGGAAGGGTGCAGTGGCACTCCAAGAGCACCAAATAATTTCTCTATAAGCTCATACAATTTTCTCAAAGGCACACTTTCCTTGTGTCATGCCAATTTTTTTTGGTTCTTAGTATAAAAAGTAAGGGTATGCACCTAGTGGCAGCTAGAATACACATGTATATATAAATGTACAAGTTATTTTTAAGTATTAAAAAATTAAGTGGCCAAACAAAAAAGAAAAAAAAAGTGCTCTAATTTTACCTCATTCAATTAAAACCTCATATGTCCTCAAATAAAAAAAAATCCTACTTGTCAAATTTGATAAAGGCTAGGGAAGCCATTAATGTGTAAAATGCATCCTAGAACATTCATTTAGGTGATTGTTGCATAATTCAATAATTAACATATTACATTTATGAAAAACTTGTCAGACTATAGTTTTGCTAAAGGATACATAGTAACATAATACTATGATAGTAATAATTATGGCTTAGTGACCCACAACATATGTCAAGTAAAGTAAAGTAAAACAATCACATAATTAACACATGATATTTTGCGTGAAAAACCTTGGAGTAGGGTAAAAAAAAATCACATATCTAATCCGTCAAACAAAACCAAGCACTAATCCAAAATGTCAAACAGTTACAAGATCACTTACAATTAAAATCCCAACATTAACTCAAATATTCTTCCAATTACCTTGAACTTGCTTGACTCATCAATTTACCGTTACCATGTTTGATTATTGCACAATTCCCTTAATACAAATTTTTCGCCTTGAACTCCTTCAAGGCAATAACTTTTCAATGGTAAAGAAGTTAATTAACACTAAGAATCAATGATAATAGCTCTAGATTGCTTAGAGAAATCTACGTAAGTGTTTCTTTGAAAGATGCTCTCCTTATAGAATTTGGAAACTCATGCTCTTTATATAAATAAGTCAAAACCATGCAAAATAAGCTTTCCAAAACCAGAAACCTCATGTGCTACATTGGAGCGATAGGTGGTAAAGGCCAAAATTGCCTACCACGAGAAGGTGGCAGTAGGTGACAACGCTCTTAGAAAATTTGATTTATTGCTGAAGCGAGAGATGGCGACACACACTATTTCACAATAACCTATTTATCGCTGGAACCATCGGTGGCGAGAGGTGGCAAGATATCCTTGTTGCAACAACAGGTGGCCACTAACCAAACCTTCTTCCTTAGCCTCTGAATGGATCGTCAAATCACTTCTTAACACTATGCTTGAATAAATTAAACTTCAGACGACGTTTCTATTAACTTTTATCTTTAAGTGCTTGTTATAAAACCCTTTTACCCCAATTACAAGGAATTAAAGACAATCCTGAAATTAACCAATTACACAATTTTACACATTATATACAAGTACTTTAATTCCTTAAGTGCATTCTGTTACTGAAATATTATCATAAAACTTTAATTTAGATGGTGACGTAATTCTTAAACTTTTGTTAAACACAGTTCAAAAAGAAAAATATACCAGTGTTCCATCAACTTGATTTCCTATATACTTAGTAAGTAATAACATGATTAACCAGCATTCAGTATAGCTATCCCCATCCTCAAAAAAAAAAAAAAAAAGGGAGGTAAGAGCAGTCGGGTACTTGGATCAAGTACCTCGTTTTTATCGTATCAAATCTAGGTCTTATCGGATCAAATTAGATTCAAGCGTAGATGGATTTGGACTAGACCTAATACGTTGACAGTCATAATTATAATGCAATTTCTAGTCAATCATGCAAGTATTTTTTTTCTTTTTCATTTGAATAAGAATTTACACATAATAACTGTGGGTCAAATAAATACAGGCCCAAACCAACTAAATAAGCCCAAAAGGATTGGCACTGCTAAGTTGGACCTGGAGCAGCCCAGGGGCGATTATTACACCACAGACCTAGGTCATTGTGTCAGCCTAAGCTGAATCCCTCTTAGCCCAGCTTAAGGGTGTAATCATGCAGAGGGATAAAGCATTTAATAGAGAACAAACTCGCATTTAATGCGGGAGAGGCGCTGCATGCAAATCAGGCTCACGTCTGGTCAGTCTAGCTCGAGCATGGCGATACATAAGAAATTACGTCCGATCAGCTGTCTCTAGCCGGTATAAACCAGTGTAGTAAGTCATGATTAACGAGGTAGGCTCAACAGAGAGCCCTACATTATAAATACTTGAGCTCTGAGAAAGTGAGGTATGATGAATTTAATTAAGCCATATACACTTGTGAATTTTACTTCATTAAGGGTTAAGATTGCTAAATTAACCGTCGGAGTGTGATTGGCCCAAAGAGGGTCGACCCATTCTAACTCCTTTGTCTCTTTACAGCAGGTTGGAAACTCATTAATAGTGGTTCGAGTTATCGGCCAGGCCTTTCTAGAAATCCCACCTACAATTGGCGCCATTTGTGGGAAGATCCAAGTAAACATGAGTACCAACTTCTTAGGGAGAAAAGGAGCCCATGCCACCAGACAAGGGAACGAAACTCCCTCTGGGAATGACAGTACCAACACGACTGGCCACCTAACCAACTTGGAAAGAAGTAACGGGGGTCGAATGAGGAGGTCGGGAACCCGGTCTCCTACTAAAAGCCATCGAGGATCACGAGACAAGTTACAGAGGGATCCATATTACGTTAAGGGACCAAATCTTCATAGAAATCATCACTGGGACTTAGGCCCTTCACTTTCCAGTTGACATGTGCCCAGTGAGTATTCACCTTGTGCTACTGAAAGGGAATTGCTACGACGTGACGACGAAATCGCCAGGCTTACTTCTCAGGTCAGAGTAACAAGGGACGTAATATCCAGGAGGAATGATCGAGTCAGACGAGTATCATAAGCCCTTCACGATGAAAGAAGGAGTTAAGATCCCCGAAGTAGAAGTCCAACACCGGTGCACATTGTTAGGAGCCATGCCTCTAGCACCAGCCGCAACAGTAATAGACGAGAAGGTCAGCACCATAGGAGGAGTCGGACACCACAAGACAGGGATTGATTTGGACACAATGGAAGGAATGGGAGAGGTGATTAAACAAGCAACTTGATAGCAAAGAATAGCTCTCCAAAACACGTACTACTCAGGACATGGTCAGTAGAGCCCTAGATTAGATAGCGTCCACACCTTTCACGAAGGAGATTGAGAGTTGCCAGCCTCTGAGAAAGTTTGCTTCGCCAAAGTTCACACCATACGACGAAAAGGCCGATCCAATCAGTCATGTCTGCCACTACAAGCAAATGATGGCACTCTGGAGTGGAGACCAATCCTTGATGTGTTGCGTATTCCCATCCAGCCTGAGAGAGGTGGCTTTACGATGGTTTGACAAGTTGCCGTCCAAGTCAATATCAAACTGGAGATAACTTGCTGAACTATTCATCGCTCGCTTCATAGCCAACATCAAGCAACCTAGGGAAGTAGACTTTCTACTCACCTTGCAGAAGAGGGATGGAGAGGGATTACAGATGTATGCGAAGCGCTACTAGGCGGCCTACAATGAGATTGACGAGTACAACAAACAGGTAGCTGTAACTCAGTTCAAAATTGGCTTGCCTAGAGAACACCGCCTGCAACAATCCTTGATGAAAAAGCTAGCCCTCACGGTGCAAGAATTGATGTCAATAATTGAGCGATATGTGAGGTTGGAAGAGAATGTACCGCAGCTCGCTCCCGAGAAGGTCGGCTGTCGCACCCAGATTTTTCGCACTCGAGGAATACTCACACAAGCGGGAAAAATGTTGTACTCTCTCGTTAGAACTCACCCACCTAGAAGAATGAGTGCGACTAGGTTTGAATTGAAAATGGATTTAAATAAAGGACTTTTGAAAAAGATTCGGAGTTGCCACCTAACTTGATTAAGGTGAGTTAGGTCACCTAAAAACGTAGAATAATCCAAAGACTACACTTAGGGTTTTTGAAAAGGATTTTGAAAATATCTCCTCAAGAGAGGGTCTTTCAGTAAAACAGGTTGTTTGGCAACCTTTGGAAAACATTTAGCCCTTTTTGAAAAAATAACTCTGTTTTTGGTCTTTGAAATCAGTGATCTTAGGCTCGGAGGTTAGTTACTTGTAGGGAAAACGCACTAAGCCATCATCACCCTACCCCGCCCTTTCAGTACCTACATGTCAATCTACCTTAGATTCACCTATGAGAGTCTTTAACTAACTATTGACCAATCCTATCCACTTTGAAAAACAATGTTTGAAAAGAAACTAACATGATGCATGATATGCAAGTGCAAGGAAAGAGAATTGAAAAATAGATTTGGAAAGAGATTGATTTGAAATTGATTTGATTTGAAAATAGATTTAAAGAGATGGAATTGAAATTGGAAAGTTTGAAAATTTGGAAACAGAAATTTGGAAATAGAAATTTGAAATTGGAAGTTTGAAAATAGATTAGAGATTTGAAAAGATTGTAGAATTTGAGATTTGGAAAATGTGGTGGAATTTGAAATTTGAAAGAAGTTGTGACCGCACCCATGAGGGTTGCCTACGTATCCTTTTGGAGGAATCAGGTCAGTCGTAGTTCGGACAAGAGTCCGATTGAAAAGAGATTGATTTGAAAGAAAGAGATTGAATTGGAAATTGGATTTGATTTGCAATTAGAAAAGGAGATTGGAAATTGAAATTGAGAAGATTGGACTTGCTTTGGAAAGATTGATTTTGGAAAGACTTGGTTTTAGGAAGCCTAGACTTAGGAAAGAGAGGATTTAGGAAAGACTTGGGAGTTAGAAAGATTTGACTCGAACGTTGGACTTGGAAGATTTGAAAAGATTAGATTTTAGGAAATGTTCGAAAAAGTTCAAATTAGGAAAGTGTCATTTTAGGAAAGTTTCATTTTTGAAAAGTTTCGAATTAGAAAAGTTTCATTTTTAGAAAGCTTTGGATTAAGAAAGTTTCGAATTTAGAAAGTTTTCGAAATAGGAAAGGTTTTCAAATTAGGAAAGTTCCCAAATTAGGAAAGTTTTGAAAATTAGAATGTTTAGAAAACAAGGAAGCTTTGAAAATAGGAAAGTTTTGAAATTGGAAAGTTTCGTTTTAAGAAAGGTTTTGAAATAGGAAAGTATTGAATTTAGAAACGTTTTGAATTTGGAAAGTTTAGTTTAAGAAATGTTTAGAATTTGGAAAGTTTCAAGTTAAGAAAATTTTGAATTTGAAAAGCTTAGAATTTAGAAAGATTTGAAATTATGAAAAGATTTAGAAACGATTTGAATTAGAAAAGCTTCAACTTAAGAAAGTTTTGAATTAAGAAAATTTTGAAGTTTTAAGAAAGTTTGGAGTTTAGAAAGACTTGAAAACTTGGGTTTGGAAGGTTAAGATTTGGAAAGGGATAAAGTTAGGAAATAGTCGAATTAGGGAAGATTTGGAAGCTTAATGTTCAAGGAAATATTTGAAAGTTTTGAAAAACTTATGGTTTAGGAAAGTAAGAAATTAGGAGAGATTTGAATTAGGAAAGATTTAGATTTTGATTTTTAAAATTTAAGAAAGATTTTTATGTCCAAGTTTTGAAAACTTAAGATTTTAGGAAAGTGGAGGATTAGGAAGGATTTGAATTAGGAAAGATTTGGATTAGGAAGGGATTGGATTTTGTTTCTAAAAAGAAGTGTTTGATTTCGTTTCCAAAAATGGAGGATAGGATCTAATTTCCTAAACGGGAAGATTTGATTTGACAAGGATTTGGAAAGGGGAAGTTTTAAAAACCCTAAATTTGGAAGGCTATAGTTTTGACGTAGAAAATAAGTTTTGGAAATATATATAGTTTTGATGTAGAAAACAAGAGGTTTTGGAAACCTAGATTTAAGGCAAAGTTTGAAAACCATGTTTTTGGAAAGAAAATTAGGGTTTCCTAATTGTGGGTTCTAGGGCTTGACTTGGGCCCAAAAGAAAGAGGATTTTTGGAAAGTACGTTTTCGAAGACGAAGGTTTTCTAGATGGGAATCCTAGTGAGGAGTTTTTGGAAAGTGAATTTGAAAATAGAGTTTTTGCAAAAAGATTTTAAAGAGAAGGAGTTTTTGGAAACGAAAAATTTTAGAAGGAAAATCCTAGAGGGGAATTTCTAGAAGGAAGATTTTGGGAAGAGAGTTTTTAGAAAGATCTTTAGGGAGTGTTTTTGGAAAGTGGACTTTGAAGAGAGCGTTTTGGAAAGGAGTTGAAAAGGGAGTTTTGAAAAAATAAATTTTTGGAAAGAGTTTTTAGAAAACAATTTTGAAAAGGAGAGTTTTAGGAAAGTATGTTGAAAAAGAGATTTTTAGGAGAAGAGATTTGGAAAGAGAGTTTTTAGAAGGTATAAAAACATCTCACTTTCTTAAAGCGATTCTAACCATAAGAAGGCTAGAACCAGTTTAAGAAAGTGGTTTTGAAAACAACAAAGGTTAAAAATATGGACCATGTTGGTCACTTTAAGAGTAACACTTTCCTAAAGCAATCCTAGCCATGGAAAAGCTAGAATCACCCTAGGATTGTGGTTTTGAAAACAAGTTTTTGAAAAGGGGATTTTGATGCAATTTTAAAAACAAGTTTAAAAACGATTTGAAAAACAACTTTGAAAACGGTTTTTGGAAGATGCAAGATCATGATATGCACAATGCAATTTTGGGGTCGTGAACATACAAGGCTAAGGCTTCACCACATAATCAAGGGGGCCGGACCCATGTGATCTCCAGTTAGCCTAAAGGAAAGCCCCCGACACGGTGACCCTCAGATAGTCTAATCCTACACATGGACTGGGAGTCCCCTTGTTTCAAGCATGCAAAGAAAGGGGGGGAAAGAGATGGGGGATTAAAATAGAGAAAACCCAAGTGGGTTAGGAGAGAGAAGAGATAGGTGGAAGTGCGAAAATTTAAATGGAGAACCTACCTTGTATCTTGTTTATTTTGCGTGCCTTGCTTTCTTCGGTCTTCGTCTTGATCTTCGTCTTCAATCTTCAAGAGCCGCCTTCAATCTTCAAACTTCAGATTGCAACTCTTCAAGTCTTCGAAGGAGGGTTGAAGGCTAGTGTATGAGTGTATGAGAGTGTGTATGAGTGTATAGGAGGCTAGGGTTTAGTGTATGGTGGCTAGGGTTTGGAAAACCTAGGGAAGCTAGGGTTTAGGGAGTGCACGAGCTCTGTATATCGAATTATATGATTTTTAGACTGAGTTTACGAACTTTTTCCACGTTGGAAGAGGCTCTGTATTTATAAAGGTTGGACAACACTAGCGCCTATTGTTGTGGCGCCAGGTCAAACTTTACACTGGCACCACTAGAAGTGGCGCCAGGCCATTTTTTGGCTTGGTGCTAGCCATTTAGGAAATGTTTAAGGTCGGCAAACAACTTATCTTTGACTAGATTTGGGTGCCTGTAGTAGTGACTACCATGTAATTTTTAGCCTAGCTTCACTAGGAGTGACTTTGGAAAGTCCGGGAATGATTTGAAGGAGCCGAGAATGACCCAAAAGGCCGGAAAAGAGTAGGAACACCTAAAATAGTATCCCAAAGGTATTTAACATGAAAAATGAGGATAGGATGTGTCGGAAGGGTTGACCGGGCTTTTAAGGGCAAAACGTTCAACCGGATTGGAAAGCTGCCGGGACGGAGTCGGACTATCCCGGAAGAAGACTCGAAATTTAGAAACATTATTCAGAATGTTCCCAAAGGTTACCGGCTTGGCTCCCAGAGCCAGTGTGGTCGGAAAAGGAGACCGGCCCACCGGGGGCAAAACGGTCATTTTGCACCGGGTTTGCCGGAGTTGACTCGGAATGATCCGAAAAGGTAGAGGAAGGTTGAGAATACCATAAGAAGTAATCTCAGAAGGTTACTGGTTTGATACCCAGAACCGGTGTGGTTCCCGGGGCGTTCGAATGTCCAGGGACAAAACGGTCATTTAGTTTCAAGTGGGCCCTACGGGCCTGAGAAGCGACTGGTGGACTGAATTCAAGTTAAAAAGGCGGGCTTAGAGTCTAAATATGCATGTGATGTGTGAAAGTGAGCTCGGTCAGCTCGGAGATTGTCGAGCGAGCAAAAATGGGGTACTTACAGCTGCCCCTCTTTTTCTGTCTTTGCTTGTCAAAGACAAAAAACGATAAAGTAAGAGCCCCATGTTGACTGTGAGGCGATCGGAGGGACTTGAAAATAATAGGAATTCAAAGAACAGTTACCTCGAGTAGCTGGTCAATGCTTGGTATTTTATCTGGTAAAAATGACACTCTTCTGGGGAATTAATGCTCCTTGAACTGGCACTCCATCTGGTAGAACAATGCTCCTCTAGGGGGAATTGACGCATCTTGAACTAGCACTCCGTCTGGCGAAACACTGCTCCTCTAGAGAAGTCCAAGACTAATTTTTGATACTTCTTAAATCGGCACTCCGTCTGGCGAAACGCTGCTCCTTTGGGGACATCCAAGGTTGACTGCTGATGCATCTTGAACCGGCACTCCGTCTAGCAAAACGCTGCTCCACTGGGGAAGTCCAAGGTTGACTGCTGATACATCTTGAACCAGCACTCCGTCTGGCGAAACGCTGCTCCACTGGGGAAGTCCAAGGTTGACTGCTGATACATCTTGAACTGGCACTCCGTCTGGCGAAACGCTGCTCCACTGGGGAAGTCCAAGGTTGACTGCTGATACATCTTGAACCGGCACTCCGTCTGGCGAAACGCTGCTCCACTGGGGAAGTTCAAGGTTGGTTGGGGAGGTCGAGGGTGGGCCATTGCCCCATTCCTTGCTTTTTGTCGGCTAGGGAAGTCTGAACTTGCTGAGGTGTATGCCAATGTTGGAAATGTCTAAGGTTACTTGATCGCAGGATGGCTTTTTAGCTCCATTTTGTACTTTACCTTGTTCCTTATTTCCTATTTGGGAGAGAAAGAAAGACATATGGTGAGTTTTGTACAAAAATAATTTAAAAATGCCATGGTAAAGGGTGAATGCATATCATATATATATATATATATATATTTTTCATGACTGCACATGGGATTAAATGCATGATCTATTTTTATGAATGCGCATAGTTTAGATAAGAATATAATTGAATGCGTGTCCTACTTTTTATAACTGCACAGGTTCACGCAAAAGTGGAATTGAATGCATGCACATATAGGAATGGAATTGAATGCAATGTCCCCTCTTTTTTTTTCTTTTTCCTCTTTTTTTTTTTGTTCCTTTTTTTTGTGATAAATTCACGGATTTATGTAAGAATTGAATTAAATGTACGACCTACTTCCTTACAAATGAACAGGTTCATACAGGAGTGCAGTTGAATGCATGAATAGATACACACTACACAAGAATCCAAATGGATGTACAGGTTATACATGTCATGGATGTATCAGTATTACATGTGTATAAACTATTTACAAAGAAACCCCAGGATTGCCCCTTGGGCCCATATTCTCAGGATTCTGTTTCTTTATTGCCGAATTTTCTGTCGAACTTCCGCAGGAAACTAGTTCAACCCCGATTTTCAATGTGCAACATGATGGCCTCTCTCTGCAACTTTGAAAGAAATATGATTATTGGAAGCTATCAGGGGACAAATTCAGGGATAATTCTCAAATGGGATAATTCAGGTCATTTCATAGCTTCAAACAAAGAGTCAGTATATAAGGCTCTGCTCGCAGGGTTACGCCAAGCTATTGATCTTAGAATTGCCGAAATCATGATTTACTTAGACAAATTCCCAGCTAAGTCGTGGGTCAGATCACCGAAAATAAGCCACGCGCAAAATTACATCCCAAGTCGACTGGGGGCATATAAAAGGGAAACTGTCAAAGAAACATGACAACAACCCCAACCTTGAAACGTAAATAATATCTGAAAATTCTACTAGCAGGCCCTTTTTATTTTCAAGGGATGTATCTACCTGTAGTTTGTCCTCAAAAGGATGCAACTTTCTTCAACAAATATGTGATCTGTACACAAATCAATGAAAATTGAAAGTTACTCAACAAATTTGATGCCACTCCAAATTGCAAAGTATTGAAGGAAGACAAAAGAAAAAAAAAACCAAAAACCAAGCGCAAAAACCTGGTCTTGGATCATTTATGACCAAGTCGGCCAATGAAGGTCATTAAAACCAAGTGTAAAAACTTGGTTCTGTCTAAGTTGGACAGGTTGGCTAATAAAGATCACAAAAACCAGGTGTAAAAACCTAGTCCTGGATCATTTATGACCAGGTTGGCCAATGAAGGTCATTAAAACCAAGTGTAAAAACTTGGTCCTGTCTAAATTGGACAGGTCGGCCAATGAAAGTCCTTTAAAAAGCTAGTGTTCAACCTTGATCCTGCCCAATTCAAGTAGGTCGACAGAGATCTTCATCAAAACAACAAAGCTAAGCAACTTTACTCAGCCTTAACCAAGTCTGGTAGGCTAAAAGTAGGGAAGTTTTTATTTTGGGATAAATCTACGAGTCCTTACTTCGTTAAAACAGATCTTATTGGCCTAAGTTTGGCAGTTCTAACAAACAAGTATTAAATTTTAACAAATTTTTATCTAATTAAAAGATAATACCCATAACAGAGAAGGCATACTTTCAAGATTGATTCATAAAGTGTCACAAAGTGCGCACTGCTTACAAATTGTTCTTACAATTCAACAAGAAAAGAAAAAAGCAAAATAGAGAGGCCCTAAGGTAACTTGGCAACCGAAGGTTTGGCAACGGTTAGGTCAGCCAAAGGAAATTCAGTGGTCGATGGCAGTTTGGTTGGAAAAAGCTCGGTGGGATTGGCTTCATTAACCACTTGAGTTTCAGGGGCATCTTTATAGCCCTCGCATTCTGTTTCTTCATCGACCTCATCCTCCGACTCAAGTACCGCATCAGTTCAGGCAAGAATCTCCATCCAAAGGGAGAAAGACTTGTCCAGCTTCAACTGCCTCAGAATCTCCCTCCAACTATCTTGAAATGTATGTTCTGCGATCTGCTTGACCTGGGCCTCGTAATGATCCCCGGCATCCTCAAAACCCTTGTTATATTTGGCTTTAGCCTCCCTTTTCAGCTGCTCCACTTCGAATTGAGCTTCAGCTAGAGACGCTTCTGCTACGGCCGCTAACTTCTCGGTTTCAGTCAGTCTGGACTTCAGATCGGCGGCCTCCGCTTTAGCTGTTCGACAGTCTTCTTTCTTCTGCCTAAAAGAGGCCTACGACTTGGCAAGAGCACCCTGGCTGTCCTCACAAGACTACTAGAAACCTCTGGCCTCTCGACCTTTTTGATGAAATTTCTCCTTCAGCTTGGAGTACTTTTTCAAAAGAGCCCCGTGCTGATCTTGCAGCCTGCAGAATCGTTGCATAGCCTCCAAGCTGTGAATGGCCCCCTTTTTCAGGCATTAGTGCAGAATTTTCAAATCAAACAGCCAAAACAAAGAGTTCGGCATATAAAACTTACCGTGAAAGCTAACTGAATAGCTCCAAGCATCAAGTCTCCAATGTCAATGCCGTTCAACTCCTTGATGTCCTTAGGCAGTATAATAGCCTGGAGGGCCCCGATAGCGGCACCAGGGCAGCACAGTACCAAGTCTTCAACAGTCATAGCCCTCTTGCCAATCTTGGGCCGTGCTATGAACTCTTCAGCCAATAGCCCCTCGACCATGTCCTTGCCCTTCTCGGCAACAGAAGGCCCCACCAATTTATCTGGGGTGGCAGTTGTGCCTTCGACCATCTCTCGGGTGGCGTCCTTCTCAGCTGCTTTCACCAACCTCCTTTTCTTCACTGCCTCCTAGGTTGCTAGTTCCTGACCAAATCGACCACCCCGGTGGCAATAGGAACTTCAGTGGCTGGGGGCACGATGGACGGAGGAGGAGTATTGGTGTCGCCGACTTGAGTAATGGTCTCGGCAGAAGACGATGCCGTTCCCTTCCTCTTCCTGGAACCCCTCTATCCTAGTGTTAGGGTCAGTTCTCGAACTTTGGGAGCCATTTCAACTCCAAAGGCAAAGACGGGGACTGTGGCTATAGGTACAGGACTCAGAAGCGGCAGGAGAGGTGAGCGATCCCTAATGTCATGCCTAGCTCCCTCCGGCTTTTGGGTAGCAATCACGTCGGCAGATACCCCGTTCGTTGCACTGAATGACTGGTACCGAATTGGGTATCCTAGTAGTATGTGTGCAGCTCAACCTATCCCCTACAGCTCTCCCTCGCCTTTGTATACCCAAACTCGATCCAATGTAGCAAGATCGACGCCGAGATGTTCGGTCTCCTTGTCCCTGGGTCTAAAGGTAACTAGGAAACACAAAAGCACAAAGTTAGGCAACGAACCAAGAAAAAGTCAAAACAGAGAAAAAGCACATCAAGTGACGAAAAGAGTGGTGTTGACTCAAGGTTAATCCTTGTTGACTCAAGGTTAATTCCCATGTTGATTTTGATGATAATTAAACCTTGTGTTATTTTACTAATGAATCTACTTAGTGTGCAAATTAACAAAGTTCATAATTTAGACTTAAAGTTCAATTTTAAGTCTAACGCATGTCAAAAAGAATGCACAACAAATTCAAGATCAAGCAATAAATTCCAAGAGCTATGCAATGAACCAAACAGAGGATTGATGCCTATCTCTACTTCAAACAAATGTCTTACATTCGAAGAGATTGAAGGTGTTCAAATGAAGCTTTCATCAAAGTATGTATAGACTCAGTGAGTTTGATTTGCACTCAAGATAGACTGAAGACTTCATCAGAATATGCAAAGATCAGTTGAAGAGGAATTAATTGTTGAAGAGATTGAAAATGCTCAAGAGATAACTTCATCAAGTATGCAAAGTTCAGTTCCAGCTTATGTGATTGAAGTTGCTGAGAAGATGGCTCACAATGATTGGCTAATCTCTACCTGGAATCTAAGTAAAGAATTCTTCTACAATATGAAGAATCAATGAAGACTACTTGTATTAAGAGATTTCATCAAGCCTGTAAAAGTCTCACTGAAGTGATCTGTAGAAGAAAGAAGAATTGCTAGCAAAGAGAAGAAATAAAAAATGAAGCATTGTGAAACTCTACATAATTGAGGAAGCTTGGCATTGAAGAAGATGTTCTACAATGAAAGAAGAAAGCTTTGCAAATGAAGAAGAAAAGATGAACATTGATCGAATGAAGCTTTGACAGTTTGAGAGTCAAGAGAAGATCAATATCCAATGATTGATTCAATCCAAATTGAATAGAAGTTAACTTTGATGAGTTAAAGACATTTGATTGATCATCATACCCCAAAGAAATACTCCTTGAAGATCTTATATCAGTGCTTAGATGAGCTAGATCATTAGAAGTCACAAAGCAGATTTCTGGATAATGAGGGGACTCATGGAAATGAGGAGTCGCCTCTTGATCACAGAAGCAAAAGGCCTGAAGACAAAATGAACAATGAGTGGACTCATGAAAAATGAAGAGTCACCTCTTGATCACAGAAGCAAAAAGCTTGAAGACAAAATGAACAATGAGTGGGCTCATGAAAAATGAAGAGTCGCCTCTTAATCACAAAAGCAAAAAGCTCGGAGACCAAGTAGACAATGAATGGACTCATTGTAATGAAGAGTCGCCTCATGGGGACAGACGCAAAGGCTTGAAGATGACATAATCAATGAGCGAACACATGAAGACGAAGAGTCGCCTCATGACAACAGAAGTAAAAGGTTGAAGATCGAATGAACAAAGAGCGAACTCCTGAAGATGAAGAGTCGCCTCATGACAGCAGAAGCCAAAGATGTGAAGACAGAATGAGCAAGGAGTAGCCTCATTGATATGAAGAGCGGACTTATGAAGTCAGTGAACAACATCTGGTAAATGCAGAAGCAGAAAGTGTCGACTCTACAAACCTAGAGCCGACTCCTTGGATATAATGGCTATTTTTCTTAACGTTATCACAGACTAGACGTGCATTAATGATACCCAACAACCTCTAACGGATGGAATCAATACAAGGGTATATACAAACTTCCAGCTGCATTTATACAAGAGATTGAAGACAAAAAATGAAATAAACTGACTGATTCATTGAAAACCCTGAATATTCTTCCTATTCATCTGTGAGCTCAGATTGTAATATCGACTCTTACTAGAGAGTGTGTCAGTTACTTGTATACTTTTATACACTTGTAATTGAGAGTTTGAGAGTTCTCTTGTAAAAGCAAAACTCTTGTAAGTTTGAGTGGAGCTTGGACAAAACCACTTGGAGGTTGAAGAGCTCGGTGAGGAGTTCTTGTGTATAATGAGTTGAGCACTTTGTCAATTAGCAGCCCATTTGTAATAGGTGATTACATAGTGGAAGAAGACTTCAAGGAGGTCTTGGGGTGAGGACGTAGACCATGGGTTGTGGTTGAACCTCGGTAAATCTGTGTGTTCTTTCTTAAGCTCTGTTTTCTTTCCTTTCTCTGATTACATTGCATTGCATATAGATTGATCACTGTTGCATTGCTTAGATTAATTTTAATTAATCTTAATTGTTATTAATCTTCGAGAAACCGAATTCACCCCCCCTCTTGGGTTGCCTTTTGGACCAACAAGTGGTAGATATATCCTTTTCAATGTTCTGGGGCATCTCATCTCTAGCGCCAGTTCTACAAGAATGTCGCCAAATTCCCATGGCCCCCTCACTTTCACTATGGCGTCGTCGATCCCCTTCCCCGAACTGGGGAGGAATTGGACTAGCTCCCTTGACCCATGCCTAGCCCTAAAATAATACTTATACTGCTTTGTTTTACTGCCGTTGCCCACCTCCACGGCGATATAACAATAGTTGAACTCGTTAAGACCTAGATTTATGCCCAGACGGCGGTTCAACTCAATCATCCCCATCACTATCCTATAACCGTTCGACAACAATTGGATTAGGGCGATTTTGTAGTGGCTAAGGAGTTGGGTCAAGAAGGGATGGACGGGAAACCTAAGGCCGCCCTCTACTATTGCGACGAGGGGAAATGGAGTCCCCTCTTCAATCACCCTCCAACCGTCATCCTTCGGCCCTACCAAGCCAATATCTATCCCCTCTGGAAAATTATACCGCTGTTTGAAGGCAGTGATGGCGTCAGAGCGACTAAGCATTTCCCTAAGTCTGGTGCCAATGATAATTAAGGGGTTCTAGGGTCCAAAGCGAGAAAAATGAAGAAGGAATACAAAGAGAGGGAGGACTTACAGAATGGCAGCCTTTGTGACAGAAACGGGTGCAAGGCATGGGGGAGTTCTGCGTTCGAACAATGAATACAACCCTCTAGTCTGCAAAAAGAGTATTAGCACGGCGGCAATAGATCTAGGGCAGCCCAATGGTCACGTCCCATTTAATACCGTCTGACGGTTGACGTCACTAAACCGTCGTAAGATATTAGCCTAAGACCCCTACAATCGGGGCACTAAGGCTAGGGGCAATTGTGGGTCAAATAAATACGGGCCCAAACCAGCTAAACAAGCCCAAAAGAATTGGCACTGCTAAGTTGGGCCTGGGGTAGCCCAAAGGCAATTATTACATCACAGGCCCAGGTCATTGTGTCAGTCTAAGCTGAAGCCCTCTTAGTCCAACTTAGAGGTGTAATCATGCAGAGGAACAAAGCATTTAATAGAGAACAGACCTGCATTCAATGCGAGGGAGGCGTTGCATGCAAATGAGGCTCACGTCCAATCAGTCAAGCTCGAGCATGGCGATACAGAAGAAATTACGTCCGATCAATCAGCTCTAGCCGGCATAGACTACTGCTGTAAGTCATAATTAACGAGGTAGGCTCAACAGAGAGCCCTACATTATAAATACCAGAGCTCTGAGAAAGCGAGGTATGATGAATCTAATTAAGCCATATATACTTGTAAATTTTACTTCATTCAGGGTTAAGAGTGCTAACTTGACCGTCGAAGTGTGATCGGCCCAAAGAGGGTTATCCCATTCTAACTCCTTTGTCTCTTTACAGTAGGTTGGAAACTTATTGACAGTAATTCGAGTGATCAGATAGTCCTTCCTAGAAATCTCACCTACAATAACTATAATGGTTACTTTGGTAAACAAAAGAGGATCTCTCTCTCTCTCTCTCTCTCTCTCTCTCTCTCTCTCTCTCTCTCTCTCTCTCTCTCTCTCTCTCTCTCTCTCATATAATAAGGTAAGCTTCGAAGCAACTTGCTTTCTATTACAAGCTGCTTTCCATCTCGAATGAAAATGTAGTCATTATCTCAAATAGACTCCTTAATCACTATAACTTCTTCCACCTATTTTAATAGACAGGTATTGTCATAGACAGCGCATCTTTCCGCATGTGTAATTTCAAATGCAAGTAAGTCAGGTCTCCATACTTTTTCAAAGTTGATGGACAATCTACAGTATGGCCCCATGAGTCTTAAAGTGCCACTACACCCAGTTCTTGTAATATCTAAAAAATGCCACTATAACTACTAACCAAGGGATTTTAGATAAACATTTTTAAAAAATTTTAAATACAACTTCATTTCCATCAAATTCTTCTTTTTTTTTCTTTTGGGGTTCTAAGAACAACAAAAATTTATAATGGCAATGGGACAGCCATGAAGCTTTCAGCAAGCAAATTACGAACACAGTCATTGCTATGACTAGCCAAAACATTCCAAACCATAAATTCAACAAATATAGTTACACTTTTTCAAATATATATATATAGTTACAAGAAATAGCCAATATATACTAAGGAACGAAAGAACTTTCAAATAGTTTGCTCTTAATAAGAACTACATTCATATGCAGTCCTCCGACTTTATTTTGAACATTTCCACATTCTCGATAGTCCTATTTTCTTTCAATTGATGTTCCTCAGGCAATTTTCCCTGTAGCCAAAAAAATGTTTGAACAAAAATAATTAGAACCAAGAAAGCTTGAAAAATAATGCTAGAATGAAAGTAGAGCTAAAATAAAGATCTATTAATGAATCAAAGATAAATTCACTTGCCTTTGTTCCCATGTCCACACTATTGAAACCAGTTACAGCCTAAATGCCTTTTGCCACAAAGGTAAGAAAACCAAGTTATCTTAAACTTCCAAGAACTTGACCTGCTAATGGTGTAAAACAAGTTTGAATTCCAAAATTTAAACCACAGAATTTGAACGCATAGAATGGATAAATTGTACATACCTAAAAAAATAAATTTGAGAAAGGCCAGTCTTTGGGAATCGTATATATAATCCATCTAGGAGGCATATACACGAACTACACTAGTCTAGTCCCCTAGAATACAATAATAGGCTATCAAACATTATAACTTAATCAAAAGTTTTCATTGACTAATCTTTAAATTAGGAATGATTTCATAAAAATAAAAAATAAAAACAAGGGAATGAAACATGCACCGAACAATTTTTGTCTTTTCAGAACCGTAAGAAAATGGTCTGCATTCTTTGTTTTGATAAAATTTTTAGGGGATGGAAAGGAGTAAATTACCTGTATGTCATATGTAAGTGAAGATGTTGTTCAATCCCCAATGCACACGTTTTGAACGAATAGATGAAAATTATTGTTTGTGAGGTCTTCTCTTCTTGGAATATGTAATCAGATAGGGAAAAATGACATATTCTTAAAGATGGGAAATATTTAATTTTCGATAACTCAACGACATCCATATTTGAGCAACCAAAATATTCAAATAAGTTATACCCATTGATGATTCTTAGAAGAGGTATAAATCAACTATTCAAGATGGAAATGGATAAAAGTAATCCAAGGATACAATAGAAGAGTTAAGAGTATTCTAGAATTCCAAACTAATCCAAGTACACGTAGCAATCCACTAAAACACATTGATACCAACGCTTGTAACTTATCCGTATAAACATTTATACATGGTATGATAATATCTATATATATATATACATATATATGTATAAGCAGGTATAAATATATATGTGAAATATGTTTGTACATATATCTTAATTCACACTTCTTAGGCACATCACAAACCCTAGAACATATATACACTATAAGCATTTCTGTATAAGCATATATATATACATAAAATATGTTTATACCTATACATATGTTTTGCACTTCTTAGGCACATCATATACCCTAGAACACATTTACAGATATGACATCTCACATATACATGCTTACGCCTTCTTATTTTTAATTCATGATTTATAAATGAAAGAATACCGTATAGATGACAAGTCGATCTTTGGCCGCCATAATTATCCTTGATTAACGCTGGAACGGTTGCAAGCCGCCAAGAGCTTCAACCTGATTTTCTCTTGTGGAAGAAAAAGAAAGGCAAAGAAGGCCTAGGGTTTTGGAGAGTGAGATGTAGAACCAGTAATATAAAAAAAAATAAAAAAAAAAATAGGGGCATAGACAAAGTCATGAAGAGAGAGATGCTTAGAGGTTAAATGATGAAGAGAGAGATCTGAAAATGGAGTCCTTTTGCGAAAGGTTCTAACTCCCCAGATGTGCTGTAACCCTGTTTCAGTGGCATTTTTTCCTCAAAATTAGAGGATATGTTTCTAATGGCACTTCCGTCAAGTCACTAGGTGGTAAATCATAACTCTAGTTCAGTGGCGTCTTCCACAAACGTTAGTAGAATTGGATTTCTAATGACATTTTTTAGTATAATGCCACTTAAAATGTCCAACAAACTTTTGGTTCAATACTTCAATGACATTTACTAAAAAATGCCATTGGATGTACTTTTAATATCACTTTTTTTTTATATTTATAAAATGTCATAAAAATGATGCCACTAAATCCAGTTTTTGTTGTAGTGCACCGATGCTTTAAGGGCATTATCTCTGCTATAATTTCTACCCTATGCATATTGAATGCATAATCCACTGTAATTATTGAATCTGATCAGTAACAGTAGTTGGTACTACCTACTTACTGAATATTCGTCCAAACATGTGCGTGTGAATTGTGAACTTCTTTTTCTTTAACCTTTCAATATAGATCATTTGATTATTCTGAAGTCTACAATGATATATAATTCTAATACCTCTAATTAACAAATGGGTCATTATTGACTAACTGATGCAGATGGAGATGCAGGTGCATGCACCCAGCATAGATGAGTTGCGTTCATTAGGAAGTAGATGCTACCTTCCATTGTTTTATAACGAGGGAAGGACTACCAAAGTAGATGCTACCTTTGAGAACAAGCAATGGGCTAATAAAAAAGCAAAGGATGATACAACAATTGAGGTTGAGTTGACCCATATACGCACCCAGTGACTATGGGTAGAGGAGTTAGGGGTCACATGCATGCTTCTATTTTGGTGGATGATAATTCGTTGTTGGCAAGTAGCTGGGTTACAAAAACTCACATAGGGTGCCTTACTCAAATTTAAGTAGCTTATATTCATGTATATATTCAAACTTGGGAGAGAAATTCACTACATTATGAGAAGAGGAGGAGTGACGTAATGTTCTTAGATGACCATATAATTTCTCATTATCTACCCCAATGCACTCACTACCCTATGTTCCTCTTTCACTATATATATATACATACATATATCAGATGATGGGCCTTAATAGTAGAGTGCTTTCCAAATTTCCCATATTGCTCAAACCCCACCAATATAGTTTACTAGAAAATTTGTGCAACATTTGAAAATCTTAATAATACAACAAAAAAGAAATTTTATACATACAGACTCACACATACACATATATTTTGAGTTTTGGGAGCTCGTGCAAAACAATAGTCCACTTGAACCATACAAACTTCATGCATTATATAAATTATGCATGGTTGGTCACACGAGGGCGTGCAGACAGATTAAATTTGAAACATCATACTACGCATGAGGTCCAATCAGCCAGTGGACCACCACTTGTGGTTCAACAAGAAAGGCCTAGATACTGATTGGTCTGCATCTATCAACTCCATTCTCAAGTTTCAGAGCCCAATCTAATGTTGGAACCTTACCAACTGCACCTTCCAAACTCATGATTAGAGTTGGTCAGCATCAAGCGAGGGACAGCTCAATGTCAAAAGGCCCATGTTTTACTTTTAATTATGGGGCTTAAAGGTTCAAGTATTACACCAACATTGGCCTCTCCATCAAGATATCAGGTCCCCTTATTGTATAGTATTCCCTGTTTTCATTTCCATTACTTAAAGGAAAATGCTCTATGTAATCACTTTTCTCACTTCTTAGATATAAGTGAATGGGTCACACACGATTTTATTAACGTGAGTACTACAACTTTGTGTTTAGAAGTGAGAAAAGGGATTAAGAAATGAAATTGTATATAATATTACTCTTACATAAATCATTGGTGTCATATGTATGTTAGGACAACAATTTAAACACATTGAACCCAAGGGAATGATGGGCTTCAAAAGTTCAATTTGATGGCCGAAGTACCTGATATTAGGCCGGGTCCTACAATATCAATTCCCTTTTTTATTTTTTCTTTTGATTAATTATACTTGACACTCTTGTATTTTACTTGAAATTTTACTTTGATCTTTTTTTTTTTTCAATTTTAATAGTTAACCCCTTGCATTTATATATGCTCAAGTTGCCATTTAAACCTTTTGTTAATTGCCATTTACCCACGTGATGGTCACGTGAATATTTTTACCAACCACATAAATAGCAACTCACGGAAGATCAGTTTGCTTCTTGACCATAACTAAAAAGAGTTGATTGCGACAATGAAAAAATAAGATCTTAAATAATATTTTAGATGAAGTCTAAAGGTATTATGTGTAATTAACTTTTTTTTTTTTTTTGTCTCCCTCTTGCATGTGGTTTACCTTACCGTTCTAGAGGTATATTTTGCTTTTTCTTTTTCTTTTTTGTCTTTCTTGCTTCTTGGCCCCCTCACAACAGGTTTAGTGCTTCATGTCGGGTTTGGATTAGGGCTGGCCATTGGCCCCATGGCCCGTGAGACCGTTTATTATTTAGAGGGCTCGAGATTATAGAGAGGCTCGTATTATCGGGTTGGGATTATTTTTTGGCCTAATTTTGTTAATGAGTCGGTTTGAAAATTTTATTTTAAACTTAACCTGACTCAAAATATATACAATATATTTGACCGGGAAGTAATTAGATTGTTTCCTCTCTCTTTCTTCAAGCGATGTGAGACTTGACACCAGACATTATCAATCTCTCGTAGTAGTGGTCCTAACCTCAAGGTTCTAGTAGGCCTAAATAGTCACAAGCTTTATTGAAAAATAGCATGGTGCGTCAGATTAATCTGACAATCACTTCTTATATCAAATAGACTTTGTTAAGGTATTATCTAGAATTAATTTGAAACTGACAGCTCCACAGTCGCCAAAAACTTACCATTGAAGTAGTATATTTTTTATTTGAAATCAACAAACACCAAGAATGACCTATTATTTATTTAATTTACTTATTTTCAATTTTCAATTTGTAACCACTTCTTTTTCTATTCTTAATTTAATTTTTCATTTGGAAATTTTGAATCTCACCTGTCGTAAATGCCATAACTAGTATTGTTTAAACTCAAAATTAGTCACCTATTCGGTGAAGGTACATATTCGGAAAGGGCAAGCGTCACATCTTCTAAAGTTTATAAATTATAGTTTTGATCTTCAAAACAATACACATAAATATTTAGATTTCATACTCTCTTGCTCAGGTTTTCAGTCATAATGCAACTTTCCTTTTAGAAATTGATGTTTACAGATTTTGTTCTGTGTCTTTATTGTATCTTTTAAATAAAAACAAAACTAAATAGGGTGGGTTTTGACATTAAAAATATTATTTTGAGATGTGCATCAAATTAAAGTCGTAGTATTGTGGTTGATTTTACCCACAGGTAGATAATCTTTTTCAGGAAGTGCATAAAAACTGCATTAACAAAGCATCTTGAATTAACGTGCCAAACAATTCAAAGTCAAACCTTTCCATTGCCCTCTGCCTGTTGGCCCTGTTCCCATCCAGTCCCATTTGTGCTGAAAATAGTCAATAAGAATCAGTCATACATTGCATGTTGTATATGCATACATACATATATATATATATATATATATATGTGTATTTGTGTATCTCTCGGTCGGCTTTGACGAATAGAGGTTGTTGGATCTCATTATACTACATGTCTCAATCATCAGCTAGCCGTCCTTCTTTTGTCTTGTTTGCTCTGAAGTCTGTATCTATCCTCCACTTGTTCTCGCGGACAACAACTTGAGAAGGAGAACAAAAAGATGAAGTTAGCAAAAAAAAAAAAAAAAAAAAACAAAATTCACGGCAAAAAGTGGTGTGATTTTAAAATTATTAAATCATTCTGAGAGATATTTCTACAGGGAAAAAAGAAAAAAAGAAAAAAAATTCTCCTTTCTGTAAGATTTTTGCAAGCATAAACACTTAAGTATCTTTGTACCTCGGTCCTTGAGAGTTTTCATTACTAATTCCTAGTTTATCTGATGCAACTATAAAATACTTGTGCATACTACCTTCTTTAGTCTTTGTTAATCTTTTGAAGTATAATTTGTTTCTTCTTTTTAAAATAAGCTCATAAGCTCTGCAATTAATCCCAAGCCATATCATTTTTTTAAAAATATTGATTACAAATGTTGCCCTATGTCATGATGCAAATATAATACAACGGCCTATATTACATAACCACAATCATGGTAAATCCTAAAATTTTAAACTCAATACAAATTATGAGAATTTAACATGATTATGTGGCTCTAGTACATTCTTGTGTTGTATTCATTAGTAATTCAGCATGATGATATGGTATATTGTAAATAAATTGTTTTCTCACGCTATAGGATGGCCCAAAAGATTCTAATATATTCTATTACATCCACAACCTAATTAAACATTATTAATGTCACATTAGGCAGGGCGCAATCACACAGGTAATCATGTCTGCGAATGACACCTTACCACAAACCAATAAATAAACTACAAATTGACTCAACATAAATATGTACAAGAACTATGCATCCATACTATACCATATAGTAAAAGTAAACCATAAATTATTTACGTCATTACAAATTCATGACATAAAGTATTATATAAAACTAAGTCTCAATGGCTTATACAAAACACAGCAAGAAAGTAAAGCAGCAAAAGGTTGCCCCCAAGATTCGACACCCCTAACACTAACATGGACACCACCGCGGCGACGACCAGGACTACAGTGAACCGAACTCCATCTTTAACTCACTTATCAAAAAGGTATGTATAGGCATGAGCTGAAAGTCAACGTGTTCATAATAGATAATCAAATTCATAAAGAATGATAATAAACACTTACAATGCACATCCAAGTATAAATAATCAATAGATATAGATAGCATGAATGCCTCAATAAAACAAATATATCACCCATATGTGTGTGTAAGTTTATATAACGTTGACTCGATGAGTGATGGCTCGTTATCAAGGATGCCCACGTTGACACCCTTCAACCCCACATCAGTTAATTTTCAGGTTAGCCCTATATCGCAAAACCTTTCTCCATGAAATGCATTGACATACAATATGAATGGTATGCAATGCCACCTCAAATATAAACTCTAATGTCATCTCATATCTCACCTCACATATACCATCATCAATATCATATTTAGAAAATCATTAAGCAATTCAATATGAACAAGACTATTTATATTCCTACAATCAACACCTCAAATATAACCTCTAATATTATCTCACATATACCATCATCAATATCATGAAATGCATTGGCATACAAAATGAATGGTATGCAATGCCACCTCAAATATAACCTCTAATATCGTCTCATATCTCACCTCACATATACCATCATCAATATCATGTTATATAAAATTATCAAACAATTCAATATGAACAAAATTATCTATATTCCTACAATCAACACCGATGTTCATAACAATACAAACAATACATTCACTTCTATATGAATAAGATTATCTCAATTTTCACCTGTCATCACACACACACACCACAACAAAGGTCACTCCTTGAATGTCGTTGAAGAATCTTGCTCGCCGTTAGCTCTTATCACCACAACCATGTTAGTTTAGGAACCTTAATGTATAATTCTGCCTTAATACTTGAACATAATGCATACACCCCCAAACAAATCATAGAACTGACATGATGTATTAGAAATATCATATGATAATCTTAATTAAGCTCCCAATGTAATGCAATAGCTGAAAAGTACCAAAATCTACTAAGTCCTCTAATCTGCCAAAACTGACACAGACTTCCTAATATATACACAATTTCGTGAGCTTATACCAAAAAATTTCAAAAGCTTTGGGAATACAAACTAGACATCTCAGAGAGTATCCATATCAAATTTTACAATTTTTGAACAAGGCTAAGTATTTGTTTAGTATTTTATAAAATAGAACAGTGCTGCAAAAGTGAGAATTCAGCTACAGATGGTCCATCTTTGAGTGATTCTTAATATAGGTAATGACACCAAAATGATCTGAAATTTGATACATATTATCATCCATATATCCAATAAATACAATAAAAATTTCATAATCTTTTGAGTACTCTAACTTGATCTAATGTTCTGTCAAGCCAGGGGTTGCAGATCTGGGTATCAGAATTTTGCAGATACAATCTGACTTCAAACATTCACCATAATTTGAAATTACAATATTTTCTAGTAAAACCAAAACCCAAATTACCATCATAACTCTAAGTTAATATGTTCAAAAATTCAGCCACAAATAATATTTTTAGCTAAAACAATTAGTCACAAACATGAAAACTTTGGGCTTCCACCATGGAAACCCTCAACCATCTCTTTCTTCCATCATCTTCCTCCACCTCCTCTCATGGCATCAAACATATTAGCATGTACTAAACCATAGAAATGAAATAGATCAAGTAACAACATGATGAATCTTACCTCAATTGATGAATACAAGTTGGGCACAAGTTTTTCCTCTTGAATTCCCTTCAAATTCTCTTATCTCCTCTTTTTCTTTCTCTCCTTTCTCCTCTTTCTTCCTCTTCTCTCTCTCTCTCTGTCTCTCCTCCATTCGAATGGTGCGGAGTCAACAAGCTCCTCACCTAACTTTCCTCTCATAACTCCTAGTCAATCTAGCTAACTTCCCCTCACCTAACTTTTCTCTCCCAACTCCTAGTCAATCTAGCTAACTTCCCCTCACCTAACTTTTCTCTCCCAACTCCTAGTCAATCTAGCTAACTTCCCACCAAAGAGTCCACCAACAAATTCACCAATGATGAAATGACACATGTTACACACACATGCACCCACATAATCTTACATATCAATTAACCATACACTAAATGTAATTAAATAACTAATTCAATTAATTCTAATATATAATTAAACTAATTATGAGATTATGAGATTAGAGTCTCACAACTCTTCCCTCTTTGAAGAATTTTGTCCCGAAATTCTCTTACCTCATGAGAATAGATGTTGATACTGTTTTTGCATTATCTCCTTACTCTCCCATGTAGCTTCTTCTATCATATGGCTCCTCCAAAGAACTTTCACCAGCGGTATCACCTTATTGCGAAGTACTTGATCCTTTCGCTAGAATATGAATCGGCTCCTCAACATAACTAAAAATTATCTGCTAACTCTACCGGTTGCTGAACCAACACATAAGACGGATCTGATACATACTTTCTCAACATAGATACATGAAAAATATTGTATAGCTTGGACATCTCTGGAGGTAAATCTAACATGTAAGTCACAACACCAACTCTTTCCACAATAATATATAGCCTAATGTATCTCGAATTCAATTTACCCTTCCTTCCAAATCTCAAAAAGCCTTTCCATGGAGAAACTTTAAAAAACACTTGATCTCCCACCTTGAACTCAAGTTCACGTCATCGGTTATCCGCATAAATTTTTTGCTTACTCTGTGCCACCTTCAAATGCTCTTGAACTGTCTTGATTTTCTCGGTTATGCTTTGGATCATCTTCAGACCCAACAACTGTCTTTCACCGACTTCACTCCAACATTCCGAAGTCCTACATCTCCTACCATACAATGCTTCAAATGGTGCCATACCAATGCTAGATTGATAATTGTTGTTATACACAAACTCCATCAAAGCAATGTAATCACCCCAACTACCTTTGAAATCAAGCATACAAACTCGTAGCATATCTTCCAAAGTCTGAATAGTCCTCTCAAATTGTCCATCTATCCAAGGATGAAAGGTCGTACTAAACTTCAATGCTGTATCCATAACTTGCTAAAGACTGAACCAAAATCTCGAAGTGAACCTTGGATCCTTGTTCAAAACTATAGATACTGGTGTTCCATGCAATTTGACAATCTCATTCATGTACAACTTAGTATATTTATCCAGCGTATAAGTAATCTTTACCGAAAGAAAATGAGCTAACTTGGTCAATCTGTCCACTGTCGCGCCCTGATTTTTGGGGTGTCTAAGGTCCTTTCGGTTCGGAGATCCTAAAGCATGGAACTCTGTCACTAGAACTCGTCCTCCTAGAAGGACAAGTGTGACTAAGTTGGAAAATTGGTTTGACTAAGGGCTTTTCAGAAAAATAGGAGTCGCCATCTAACTTGATCAAGGTGAGTTAGGGCACCTAAAACTAAGTGTTAATTTCGAAGACTAAACTTAGAATTTTTGGAAAAGGTTTTGAAAACTCCCTCAAAAGAGGGTTTTTAAGAAAATAGGTTGTTTGGCAACCTTTGGAAAGATTTAAGCCCTTTTGGAAAATAACTCCATTTTGGTCATTTGAAAACAGATATCTATGGTTCGGGGGTTGGTTACGTGTAGAGAAGATATCCTAAGATCATCACCCTATCCCTCCCTTTCAGTACCTACATGTCTAATCACCCTTTGTTCACTCACTAGAATAACCAGTTACCATTGTCCACTTAATATCCACTTTAGAATTTTAAAAACGGGGTTTAGTCATTGCTTTTCGGATGGATGATGCATGATGCAAGTTTTTGGAAGAAGTTTGGAAATAATAAGGGTTTTAAGAGAGTTTGGAATAGAAACTTTGAATTGATTAGAATTTTTGAAAAAGGGATTGGAGTTGGAATAAAAGTAATGACCGCACCATTTTAGGTTGTCTACGTATCTCATTTGGTGAGAATCAGGTCATTCGTAGTTCGGGCAAGAGCCCAATGGAAAATAGGCGCATTAGGGCCTTTCGAAGGTTTAAAGACACTTTGAGTCTTCAAAAGGGTTTAAGACACTTTGAGATTTTTGAAAAATTTTAAGACACTTTGAGGTCTTTGAAAAAGTTTAAGACACTTTGTGGTCTTGGAAGTTGAAGACCCTTTGTGGTCTTGGAAGTTTTGACTTGAAATTGAATGGTGGAGTGCTTTTTGAAAGTGATTTTGGATCACCTTAAAGGAGTTTTGCTAAAAAGGTTTTGTTGTGACTCAAGGGAACTTGAAAGTGTTTTTGAAGTCTTGTTTTGAAAACCTTGGAGGAATGTTTTGATGAATTGGTTTGGAGAGTGGTTTTTGAAAATGGCTAAGGGTTTGGAATCCTAATATGGACAAACTTAGAGGTTGTTCTTGATTTATCACTTGTCCTTGGAATCCCTAACCATGAGAGGGCTAGGGACACCTTAGGTTTGTGACCTTTTGAAAACGTTTTTGAAAATGCCTTGGGGATGGAATGTAAGAACATTAGAAGAGTTTATGGAGTTGGGTTTTTAAAATCATGAGAGTGGGAAGTTTTGAAAAAATAGGTTATGAGGATAATTTGAGAGTTTGAATGGTCATTTAAAAAAAAGGGTTCAAGAGTTGGAACCTTGAAGTGTACTAACCTAGGTAGGGTTAGCCTAGGGTTAGAGGTGACCTAAGGTTGACTAACTTGAGTTAGGTTAACTTAGGGTTAAGATGACCTATGGTTAACTAACTAGGGTTAGGTTGACTTAAGGTTAAGATAACATATGGTTAACTAACTTGGGTCAGGTTGACCTAAGGTTAAGATGACTTAGGGTTAAGTTAACCTAAGGTAAGTGAACTATGGTCAAGTTAACCTAGAGTTGGATAACTAGGGTCAAGTTAACCTAGGGTTGGGTAACTAGGGTGAAGTTAACCTAGGGTTAGGTGACTAGGGTCAAGTTAACTTAGGGTTAGGTAACTAGGGTCAAGTTTACTTAGGGTTAGATAATTAGGGTCAAGTTAACCTAGGGTTAGATTGTAGAATGGTTTTGAAAGTTGGTTTGATGCACTCTTGGAAAGAGTTTTGAAAAACAAGACATGTTATGCCATGGACCTTGGTTGGCAAACTTTTTGAAGATCATTTCCATGAAAATTTTGACTCTAGCCAAGAGTATGGTTTATATGGTTGGTGATTGAAGACCATTCCAAGGAAGGTTTCCTCATAGCCATTATAACCTTTATCTTAACAAGAGTGGAGGTTTCAAAAATCAACATAAGGATGGCAATTTTTGAAAAATCATTTTTGATGCAAAGATGGAGAGAATGCATTTTTGAAAATCATCTTTTGAGAAGAATTTTGAAAATCACTTTTCAAGGGAACCATTCCATCAAGAAAGGGTTCATATGGCCAAACAAAAGGAAGACCACTCAAGAAAGGGTTCCATGGGGCCATTCCAACCACTAAACTTAAAAGAATGGAAATCTTGAAAATCAGAGAATTAGAAAGCAACCCTTATGCAAATTAAAATGTCATGATACCAAAATGAAAGTTAGGGAATTAGAATGAGGTCTTCTAAGGCATAATTCCTAAAATCTCATCCCACACTTCAAGTGGCCAACTCTTGGAACAATTTTTGAAAGAAGTATAGAACTTGGAAATGCCATAAAATTGAGAGCAATGTAAGCATTGTGGAACATGACAATAAGCACAAATTGAAGCCAAGCACACAAGATATGATCAAAATAGTGATATGTAAGGGGTCATGATTCACATACAAGGCTTTTAGGCTACACCATATAAACAAGGGGCTCCTAGGCCATACCATCTTAAAGTAGGATAGTGAGAGGTCTCCCTACACCGTGGCTCTCACTTGCTTTCCTCTAGACATGATCTAAGAGCCCTCTTGGCTCCAGCATGCAAGAAAAGGGGGGGGGGGGGGGGGGGGGGGGGGGTTGAAGATGATGATTAAAATAGAGAATAGCCTAAGTAGGCTAGAAGGGAGAAAAGAAGAGTGAGGGAGAGCACAAATGTAAAAGGGATACTACCTTTTGCCTTCACCACACTTGTAGTCTTCAATGGATGTCTTGATTGGAGCTTGAGTGACTTCAAGAGGGCTTGAGAGGCTAGAGTGCAGTGTATAAGTGTGTATAAGGCCTTGTATATGGAATGTATAGGCTTGAGAGAGGTAAAATTTAACCTAAGTGTTGGAAGAGTGGAATATATGTAAGGATTCGAGTTTCCGGAATGACTTCAGCAAAACTTCGCATCAATTTCGAACCTGGAATAAACAAAGGGGGAGACCTCTATTTATAGGCAATCTGGAACAGGCCTAGCGCATGTGCTATGTAAGCACCCCATTTTTGCCCGCTCGGCAATCTCCGGCCCGACCTGATTCGGTTTCCAACATCACAACACATGTAAGCTCAAAATGAGCCTTTCAATCTCCAATCCAACCAACTAGTCGCTTCTCGAGTCCACAAGGATCCGTTAGAGCCTTAAGCACCATTATTCTAGGTAGTTTTCCAGACCAGGCGGTCCCGGAAACCAACTCCATTCAGGTAGCTTCCCGAGAACGGGTGATCTCGGAGACCAACACCTCATCAAATTCCAGATGATTCACTTCTAGCTCCTGCTAGCCCACCAACGTAGAATGTCCGTCATTTGGTAGTTCTCCAAGACCGGGGGTTCTCGGAGACTAACATCACACTTCCAGGTAGCTTTCTGGGACCATGCGTTCTTAGGAACCAACACCACCCCTACAGGTAGCTCTCTAAGAACGGGCGTTCTTGGAGACCAACACTGCACAGGTAGTTTTTCAAGACCGGGCGGTCTCGAGAACCAACACCTAGGTCAACACAGGCGCCTGCTAGCCCGACTCGGTGAAAAATGACCAAACTTGCCCCTTGGGCTTTTAGGCACGTTTTGAGAAAGTTTAAAATCCCTAAAAACGATAAGTCCATCCTTCCACAATGTTGTCAAACCATCAGGCGTCCCCTGTACGCCATTTGGTCCAAATCCGGTCTTATTCCGGCTCACTCTGGTCAAAATGACCATTTTGCCCCTGAACGACTCAGCACGACACGAACCCCGCTGAATGGCGACAGACTCTCTCAAAACCATCCCTGAACAGCCCTACACACCTAACACAATATACTAGACCATTCCTAACCATTTCCAGCCAACTCCAGTCAAAATGACCGTTTTGCCCCTAGGAGCCAAAAATGCCCCGAAACAGTGCCGGCCTTGGGGTTTCGAGCAAAGGATTTCACCGCACGCCTTTGTTTAACCTAAGGAATACCCTACGACACTAAGCTCACATGACTCAATAAAAGTTCCCTGGAGCGTCTCACAGATGCTCCGATGAAATTATTTTTTCTCTCGATTCTCTAATTATATCGCACCATCAATCGACTTGAGAAACGCGTAAATTAGGGAATCCTCGAAAGCTCGTCCATAGATCTTTTCGTCGATACGGTTTGATCGAATGGATCACTTCCCGAAGCCCTCCATCATACGGTGCGGAAGCTATAACTTTCAGCAACCCCTGGAGGGTCTCACAGACGCTCCGCCAAGGTTGACTTTTCCTCCAATTCCCTAATCAAAACGCACCGTCAAACGACTTGAGAAATGCGTAAATTTGGGAATTTCAGAAAGTATTTCCAGAGTACTTTCCATCGGTATGCTCCGATCGAATAGATCGATTCTCGAAGGCATCGATCACACGAAACAAAAACAACCACTTTCAAGCACCCACAAAGCGTATCACAGACGCTCTGCGAAAGTGTCCTTTTTGGCACACTTCCCGAGACGATATCACTTATCTCCAAACGCAATTCAAACTTTTCAAAAACATGAAAGTTCATCGGGTGCATTAGGAAAACACCCCGAATGCGATCGATTCCCCCGGAACCTTCCCAGTTGGCCTAATTATCGAGGCAAAGTTTGGACGAACCTTCCCAGTGATGGAGCGTATGCTACATGCGCTCAAATTTTGATCAGATCGACCGACTTTCGATCAACGGACGAGATTTAACCAGTACACAGGGTGCCACGTGTTATTTTGGCAATGGAACAGTACCTGCGCATGTAGCACATACGCCAGTTCTGTTGCAAATTGCCTATAAATAGAGGCCTCCCCCTTTGCATATTCCAGGTCCGAAATTGATACGAAACTCTGCTGAAATCACTCCAGAATCTCGAATCTCTATATGTATTCTCTCCTTTCAACACTTAGGCTAGATTTCACCCCTCCTAAGCCCACACACTCCACATACAAGGCCCTATACACACTTATACACTCCACTCTAGCCTCTCAAGCCCTCTTGAAGTCACTCAAGCTCCAATCAAGACATCCATTGAAGACTACAAATGTGTTGAAGGCAAAAGGTGGTATCCCTTTTACATTTATGCTCTCCCCCCCCCCCCTCTTCTCTTCTCCCTCCTAGCCTACTTAGACTATTCTCTATTTTAACCCCCATCTTCAACCCCCCTTTCTTGCATGCTTGATCCAAGAGGGCTCCTAGATCATGCCTAGAGGAAAGCAAGTGAGAGCCACCATGCAGGGGGACCTCTCACTAGCCTACTTTAAGATGGTATGGCCTAAGAGCCCCTTGTTTATGTGGTGAAGCCTAAAAGCCTTGTATGTGAATGATGACCCCTTGCATATTATTATTTTAATCATGTCTTGTATGTTTGGCTTCATTTCATGTTTATTGCCATAACCCACAATGCTTGCATTGCTCTTAATTTCATGACATTTTCAAGTTCTACATGTCCTTAAAAAAAATTGTTCCAAGAGTTGGCCCCTTGAAGTTTAGGATGAGACTTTAGGAGTCATGCCTTAGAACATCCCTCTTAACCCTCTAATTTATACTTTTGCTTCATTGCATTTCAACTTGCACAAAAGTTGCTTTCAAACTCCTTAATTTTCAAGGTTTCCATTTTCTCAAATTTAGTGGCTAACATGGCCCCATGGAACCCTCTCTTGAGTGGTCTCCCTTTATATTGGCCGTAGGAGCCCTAAATTGTTAGAATGGCTCCCTTCTCTCTTTATACTTGCCAAAGAATGATGTTCAAACTCTTTGAATTCTATGGTTTCTATTCTCTCAAGTTTAGTGGTTAGAATGGCCCCATGGAACCCTCTCTTGAGTGGTCTCCCTTTTGTTGGTCATATGAACCCTCTCTTGATGGAATGGTTCCCTTAAAAAATGGTTTTCAAAATCCTTCTCCAATGATGATTTCAAAAATGCATTCTCTCCATCTTTGCATCAAAAATGATTTTTAAAAAATTACCATCATTATGTTGATTTTTGACCCCTTACACTATTGTCAAGATAGTGGTTATAATGGCTATAAGGAAACCTTCCTTGGAATGGTCTCCAATCACCACCATATAAACGATACTCTTGACTAGAGTCAAAATTTTCATGGAAATGATCTTCAAAAGGGTTGTCAACCAAAGTCCTTTGCATAACATGTTTTGTTTTTCAAAACTCTTTCCAAAAGTGCTTTAAACTAACTTTCAAAACCATTTTTCAATCCAACCCTAGGTTAACTTAACCCTAGTTACCAAACCCTAAGTTAACTTGACCCTAGTTACCAAACCGTTACCTAACCCTAGGTTAACTTGACCCTAGTTACCAAACCCTAGGTTAAATTGACCCTAGTTGACTAGCCCTAGGTTAACTTGACCCTAGTTATCCAAACCCTAGGTTAATTTGACCCTAGTTATCCAATCCTAGGTTGACTTGACCCTAGTTTTTCAACTTTAGGTTAACTTGGCCCTAGTTACCTCACCTTAGGTTAACTTAACCCTAGTTAGTTAGCCCTAAGTCTTCTTAACCCTAGGTTAACCAAACCCAAGTTAGTTAACCTTAGGTCACCTCTAACCCTAGGCCAACCCAAGCTAGGTTAATACACTTCAAGATTCCAACTCTTGAACCCTTTTTCAAAGGATCATTCAAACTTTCAAATTATCCTCATAACCTATTCCTCCAAAACCTCCTACCCCATGACTTCAATAACCTAACTCCATAAACTCTTCAAATGATCTTTCATTCCCTCTTCAAGACCTTTCCAAAAATGTTTTCAAAGAGTCACAAACCTAAGGTGTCCTTAGCCCTCTCATGGTTAGGGATTCTAAGGACAAGTGATAAATCAAGAACAACCTCTAAGGTTATCCATATTAGGATTCCAAATCCTTGGCCATTTTCAAAAACTACTTTCAAAAATTAATTCATCAAAACATGCCTCCAAGGTTTTCAAAACAAGGCTTCAAAAGTACTTCCAAGTTCTCCTGAGACATGCCAAAGCATTTTTTCAAAACTCCCTCAAGTTGATCCAAAAACATTTTCAAGAAATGCTCCACCATTCAATTTCAAGTCAAAACCTCCAAGACCACAAAGGGTCTTCCATTTCCAAAGACCTCAAAGTGTCTTAAACTCCTTCAAAGACCTCAAAGTGTCTTAAACTTCTCCAAAGATCTCAAAGTGTCTTAAATTTTTCCAAAGACCTCAAAGTGTCTTAAACTTTTTTAAAGAACCCAAAGTGTCTTCAAACCTTCCAAAGGCCCTAATGCGCCTATCTTCCATCGGGCTCTTGCCCGAACTACGAATGACCTGATTCTCGCCAAATGAGATACGTAGGCAACCTAAAATGGTGCGGTCATAACTTTTATTTCAACTCCAATCCCTTTTTCAAAAATTCCAATCAATTCAAAGTTTCTATTCCAAACTCTTTCAAAACCTCCATTATTTTCAAACTTTTCCAAAAACTTACATTATGCATCATCCATCCATCCGAAAAGTGATGACTAAATCCCATTTTTCTAAAGTGGATATAAAGTGGACCATGGTAATCGGTTATTCTAGTGAGTGAACAAAGGGTGATTAGACATGTAGGTACCGAAAGGGCGGGGTAGGGTGATGATCTTAGGATATCTTCCCAACACGTAACCAACCCCCGAACTTTAGATTTCTGTTTTCGAAAGACCAAAATAGAGTTATTTTCAAAAAGGGCTTAAACATTGCAAAAGGTTGCCAAATAACCTATTTTCCTAAAAAAAAAAAACCCTCTCCTGAGGGAGTTTTCAAAAATCTTTTTCAAAAACTCTAAGTTTAATCTTCGGATAAACGCATAGTTTTAGGTGCCCTAACTCACCTTTATCAAGTTAGGTGGCGACTCCTATTTTTCTAAAAAGCCCTTAGTCAAATCAATTCTCAAACCTAGCCGCACTTGTCCTTCTAGGGAGACGAGTTCTAATGACAGAGTTCCGTGCTTTAGGGTCTCCGAACTGAAAGGACATTGGGCACCCAAAAACTGGGGCGCGACATCTGGCGACTCCACTGGGGACCCTTAGAGGGTTAGGCCATTAACATGTCTCTTCACCCTTCACTCACCCAGAATCTCCGGTTATCTTGTCCAAATTTTATCCACTCTTTGAATTTTTCAAAGTTTCCAAAGCAAACTTTATTTTTCGAAATGATTTTCAAATAGGTGTCGTCGCTCGCATTCATTGCTTACATTCATGATCTTGCATCAACCATCCATTTTACCTTGCATTGAGTTTTTTGAAAAATTACTAACTCTTTGCATTTTTCTTTTGTAGGTGGACCTTTATTCACATTTTATTTCATGTCTTATTTACTGCCATGTATGTGAATGCATGGACAGGATGTGATGTGTGTTGTTGGGTCCTTTCCTCCATTTTCAAAAATTACACACACACTTGATGCGCTCACTTGCATTTGCATCCTACATGTATTACCTGGTTACTACCCTTCTAGATAGAAGGGGGAACAGTATATTGACTGTGGGCGGATGATGTGTCAGTTTCTTTGCCTACGGTCCCTTGATAGTTCCCCCGCTCGAACCACCAACCAAAGATGGAGTTCGCCCTTTCGGGGGTGGACGCTGGAGGTTTGAAGGTTCGGGGACTGAGCTTTTTAGGAAGCATTAGTAAACCCCCAACCTCATGCTCATGTAGCAGTCCATGCATAGCTGAACCTCTGCCAAATTTAGGACACACGCGTCAATTTCAAAATCAAGGAGGAAAGGGCGACCGCTTTATTTTTCCTTATAAATTTTGCTTAATCCTTGCTATTATGCTATCTAATTCTTGCTGCTTCCATGTACATGCATCATAACTGCTCATGCATTGGAATTCACTTTAAGACAAGAGTTCTCAAAGTAACTCAAGTCGTTGCATCTTCATGCATCCAATCAACCTTAGAGAAAGGCTCAAAGACCTTCTCGCTCCATTCAAGCTAACCCAAAACTCCTAAGGGTACCACGAGACCCTAAGGATTCATGGCACGCATCAAAGTCATCTTGTAAAGAAGGGCCCTGATCCCTCTTCGCTCATGGAGATAAGGTTGCCAAGAAGACAATGGAGCAATTCAAATCAAGGACTCCTACCAGCAAAGCAGATCTGGAGGCTCAAGAGTTAGTCTAGGATCCCATAATGTAAATGTAGAAATAGGTGGAAATCCCAAGGAAAATGTTCCCCCTTCCCATTTCTATGTATTTTTGAAAAAATTCTATGTACCAAAACAAAGTCATCTTAATAAAGTCTTTCTTATTGTCAAATGAATGAATGAATCTACGAATGGATGAATAAACAGAGGCAGGTATAGTATTTGCATACAGGGGCAATCCCTTATCTCCAAACATGAGCCAAAGCATCATGCTTAGTTCCCCTCGAAAAGGCAGGGGCATCCTTAGGTCATGCATTGCATAAGACTTTTCCAAATCAAGAACCTAACTTGTAATCTTTTTGCTTTGTTTTCCTTTATTTTCTTTTCCTCCCCCTATCTCATCAAAAGACTAGCCATAGCTTTGGTGAGACTGCTTACATTGTAGGTCACCATTGCTCCGAAAAAGGGAAAAAGAGGAACGCGAGTGACCCCCGTCCTTCAAACGCCAGTCCGTACCCGACGAAGAACAGCAAAAATGTCCAAAGAAGGCGACACCCCCAATCAACACAATCATATCGCCTGAATCCTTGCCATAAAATGAGGAAAACAACCAACGCAAGAAAATATGGACCCTGTGGAGAAAATGGCCGTCCCATCGAAAGATCGAGTCATCAATCCAAGACTGATAGAGGGCAAATTGGGTGATATTTCTGCCACGTTAAAGGCCGTGACTGCTGAACTACTGAAAATTGTTCAGGAGGACAGAAAAGAATAGGACCCCGATAAGGCTTGGCCGACCTCGGAGCAGCCACCTAGGGGCCTTCAGGAGATCCTCATCCCGAAGGGTACCGCTCTCCCAGTTAGAATTCAAACAACCAATCTCCTTGAAGCCACCACCCCGGAACCCTTCCTAATCATCCAGCCCATGCAAACCAGTCTAATCCTAACCACTGAAGCCTTACCTTACCCTCCGCACTTCCGTATCATTCTCACCCCCTACCAAGAGCCGGAGGCTCCGAAACCTATGGTCGCAATGGCCGGATTTATCCCCCACACAAACCCTCGGAGAGCCATGAGACCCCCGCCCCCTGTATATACTCCCATGCCTCGAGGTATCCCACTGCCTCCCGTCACCTTACCCATTCTCCCCCAGATGGAAAAACCAACATCCGTTTCCCTACGAATACCACCAAGAACGACTCTAACTCTGTTGTTGCAACCACCCGTTACCGACCTACATAAGGTGCCCTGGAATTACCCCCCAACTCTTACCATAGACGAACCTGTTGCGGAAATTGGGGGAATGACTAGGTCAAGCTGATGCTATACTTCAGAAGAGATAGAAAGAAGAAGGAAAGGAAAAGATAAGGAGGGAGAATGTTCTAATCCTTTGACGGAACATGAAATCGCTGAATTCGCCAAAGCCTTAAAGAAAAATGACAATAATGTAATGGAGCAACTTAAGAAAACCCCTTCTCACATCTCCATGTTGGGTCTACTTCTCACCTCCAAAACCCATCGGAATGCCTTGCTCAAGGTCCTTAAAGAAGCCTATGTGCTGGATAGCTTTACCCCTGACAACCTGCAAAACATGGTGGGGCTCATCATGGCACCAAATGTCATCACTTTTACTGACGATGAGATCCCTACCGACGGTACGGGACATACGCAAGCACTACATATAACCATCAAAACCAAGGGGATGATCGTATCAAAGGTACTGGTGGATAATGGATCGACTCTGAATGTTTGCCCGTACTCAACCCTGGAGAGGCTGGGGACCGACCAATCTCACTTAAACCACAGCAGCATTGTCATACGGGCCCTCGACGGATCTAGGAGAGAGACAATGGGGGAAATTGAGATACCCGTCGAGATAGGGCCTGTTACCTTTGCTATCAAATTCCAAGTTCTGCAAATACCTTCAGCATACAACATGTTGCTCGGACGGCCATGGATTCATTCGGCCGAAGCGATGCCATCCAGTCTTCATCAAAAGATTAAATTCATCATCAAGGCTAAGCTAATTTCCATCTTCGCTGAAGAGGAGTTCGCAATTTACAAAGCCGACACCGTTCCATACACCGAGTTGGCCGCCTCATCTTGTTTCCAGTCTTTGGAATACGTCACCGCAGTACATGAGGAAGACATGGTTGAGCCAAGGTATTCAGGTAATACACAGATGATTGCTCGCTACTTCCAGAAGAACGGATATCAGCCTGGCAAGGGGTTAAGGAGAAAGCTGCAAGGAATTCCCGAAATCCCAGACATCCCGTCCCAAAGACATAGTTTTGGCCTGGGGTACAAGCCGACAAAGAAAGAAATCAAGGAGCAAGCTCAAAAAAGGAAGTGCCCGAGGGTTGCACCCAAAAAGGGAGGAGAGGAAGAAGTAGCACTCCAATTCATGGAACTTTGCTTGCTAGAGAACGACGATGGCCTTAAGAGAGGAAAGAAGGGGGCAGGCGATCAAGTCAATCACCTTCAAGAAGCCTTGATGATCGATGTGCCTCCACCTACAGATATGGAAGTACCAAGGTACGGCACCATCAGGCCCGCCCTTTTGGGTGAGAGCCTTGATAATTGGGACAGTGAGAATCTTCTTCGAGTGCGCAAGTTTCGGTACAAGCTTGCCAGGGCACTCCACGCATCTCTAAATCCCTAAAACTTTGTCATCTGTCTATATTTCTATTGTTATTTCCGCTTTCAAATCAAAAGCTGTAGCATGCAAAATCTATAAAATAGGAGATTACTTCCCTGTTATTGAATGACCCTCCTTGTTATTCTGATCAAGAACCCGCTTATCCAACGTCTTGGCCAATTGATCGAAAAAATGCATATTCAGACTAATCACAATTTCGAGGCTGAATTCGACTATCAACACTTGGGAATTGAACTTAATGTCAACAACACCGATGAAATCCCAGAAGAGATTTTAGAGCAATTGGAAAAACATGACAACCGCAAAACTCCCAATATTGAGGCAACAGAGACAATCAATTTGGGAAGCAAGGAATCCCCGAAGGAAGTCAAGATAGGGACAGGATTAGATCATTGGCAACGCCGGGAAATGCTGGAGCTTTTGACCGCCTACATTGATGTCTTCGCGTGGTCTTACCAGGACATGCCAGGGCTAGAGGAGTCTATTGTTGAACATCGATTGCCCTTAGATCTGCAAGTTAAGCCCGTGAAGCAAAAGCTCCGAAGGCTCAAGCCCGAATGGAGTCTGAAAGTCAAAGAAGAAGTAGTTAAGCAGTTCCATGCTGGGTTCCTGCAAGTGGTCGAATATCCCCAATGGCTGGCCAACATCGTCCCAGTCCCAAAAAAGGATGGGAAAGTCTGGATGTGTATCGATTTTCAGGATCTCAACAAGGCCAGTCCAAAAGACGATTTCCCATTACCGCATATAGACATTTTGGTGGACAATACAACCGGTCATGAAATGTTCTCCTTTATGGATGGGTTTTCGGGATACAATCAGATCAAAATAGTTGAGGAAGACCCGGAAAAGACGGCTTTCAACACCCCATGGGGAGTGTATTGTTATAAGGTAATGCCCTTCGGATTGAAGAACGCCGAGGCAACCTATCAAAAGGCCATGGTCACTCTCTTCCATGATATGATGCACAAAGAAGTGGAGATCTATGTGGATGATATGATAGCCAAATCAAAAGCCCAAGAGGACCATTTGATCAATTTACGAAAAGTATTTGACCGGCTTCGCAAGTATCAACTCAAGCTCAACCCCACCAAGTGTACTTTCGGCGTCACTTCTGGGAAATTATTGGGGTTTATTGTCAACAAGAGAGGAATAGAAGTGGATCCTTCCAAGATTAAATCAATCCTCGAAATGCCACCCCTGAGGGGAGAGATCGAAATTAGATCCTTTCTAGGCAAGTTGAATTTCATTAGCAGATTCATTTCACAAATGACTCACCTCTGCGAGCCAATTTTTAAATTACTAAAGAAGAGCACCCGCAAAGAGTGGAATGAAGAATGCCAACAAGTTTTTGAGACCATCAAGGGATACCTCTTGAAGCCCCGGTATTGGTACCACCAGCCCCGGGAAGACCCCTCCTGATGTATTTAACTATTCTCAAGACCTCAATGAGATGTGTTCTGGGGTAGCATGACGAAACTGGGAGACTGGAACAGGCCATCTATTACCTCAGCAAAAAGTTTTTACCCTACGAGGTCAAGTACACCACACTCGAAAACACTTGTTGCGCCTTGGCATGGGCGTCTTATCGACTCAAGCATTATATGTTGCATCACACCACTTACCTCATATCCCAGATAGATCCAATCAAGTACTTATTCGAAAAACCCACTCTTTCTAGCAGAGTGGCCAGATGGCATATGATTCTGGCAGAATTCGACATAGTCTTCATAACCCAAAAAACAGTTAAAGGGCAAGTCATAGCAGATTACCTGGCAGAGAATCTTGTCGAGGAGTATCAGCCCATGGACCCCAGCTTCCCCGATGAAGATATCTTATACAATGAGCCTGAGGCCAGAAAACAAGAAGATCCGGGATGGAAGATGTATTTTGACGGAGCTTCAAATAAGAAGGGCAAAGGAATTGGGGCAGTAATAGTATCCGAGAAGGGCAACCACTACCCCATTGTGTCCAAACTAAAGTTCGACCTTTGCACCAATAATATTGTTGAATATGAAGCTTGCATTTTGGGGTTGCAATTGGTGTTAGAAATGAAGATTGAGGAGTTAATGGTCTTCGGAGATTCTGATCTAGTGATTCAGCAAACCAAGGAGGTATACCAGACCAGAGATGACAAACTTTCTCCTTACCATGAGCAAATCAAGGACCTCTGTCAAAGGTTTCAAAAGATAGGTTTCCACCATATTCCCCAGATTGAAAACAGTTTTGCTGATGCTTTGGCTACCTTAGTTGCGGCTATCAAAATGGACGAAGGTTTCGAAATCCCTCATTTTCAGTTCTTTGTCCGGGATACCCTATCACACTGCCTCAATACCTCCACCGAATTAGACGGACGACCCTGGTTCTACGACATCAAAAGGTACATGTAGGCCGGAGAATTCCCTACCCAGGCTGTACAAAACGATAAGAAGATAATCCGGAGGATGGCAGCCCAATACTTTCTAATGGGAAATGAGCTCTTCAAAAGATCCCCCCTAGGGCCCTTGAGATGCGTTGATGCAGCGGAAGTAGGAGAAATCATGAGGGAGGTCCATGAAGGAACCTGTGGGCCTCACATGAACGGCCATACTCTCTCCAAAAAGATCCTCAGGACAGGATATTATTGGACCACCATGGAAACAGATTGTGTGCGATACGTCCTTCGATGTCACAAATGTCAGATACACGGGGACATGATCAAGGCCCCACCCGTCGAGCTTCATTCAATGGTGGCCCCGTGGCCTTTTTCCATGTGGGGGATGGATATGATTGGCCCAATCTCTCCAAAAGCCTCGAACGGACACCGGTTCATCCTGGTTGTCATCGATTACTTCACGAAGTGGGTTGAAGCCGCATCCTATGCACATGTCACAAAGAAAGTAGTGAACAAATTCCTCAAAAGCCACATTATCTGTCGATACGGGGTTCCAGAATCACTCATCACCAATAATGCTACCAACTTGAATAACGACTTGATGAGCTGGTTGTGTCAAAACTTCAAAATCACTCACCGAAACTCGGTGGGCTATCGGCCGCAAATGAATGGGGCAGTAGAAGCCGGCAACAAGAACATCACGAGGATCCTTCGAAAAATGATCGACCATTACAAAGATTGGCAGGAGAAGCTCCCTTTCGCACTCATGGCCTATCAAACTACAATGAGGGTCTCTACCGGGGCAACACCATATGAGCTGGTCTACGGAAGTGAAGCAGTGCTCCCGGTTGATATAGAAGTTCCTTCTATGAGAGTGCTAATGGAGACTCAGTTAGAAGAGGCAGAATGGATCAAGGATCGCTACGCTCAAATATGTCTGCTAGACGAAAAGCGGCTGGCCGCCGTCTACCACGCTCAATGCTATAAAAAGAGGGTAGCTAGGGCATTTCATAAGAAAGTGAAGCCTCGAACTTTTCAAGTCGGGGATCTGGTATTGAAGAAGATCATTGCCAGCCAAGAAGGAGCTCGGGGAAAATTCGCCCCCAATTATGAAGGGTCGTTCGTAGTCAAGAAGATCCTGACAGGGAGAGCACTAATACTGGCAGAGATGGATGGGCAGGAGTTCCCCAACCCTTTAAATTCAGACGCAGTTAAACGCTACTTTCTGTAAGCTAGAAATTCCTGTTCCCTTCTAAAAGCAACAGGGAAGTCCAGTTACAATGAAAAAGAGGCCGTGAACTCTGATTAAAGGAATTAAATGTGTTCCCTTCTTAAACCATCGAAATTCTTGCAAAGAGACTAATAAGGATTAGGCAATTTAAATTGGCATGAGGAGAGGCCACCAATTCATTTTTCCATACACTATACCCTTTTGCTATAACCTCATTTCAAGCCAGTTACATTATCCCCAACAAACTTGGTGCGGTGATCATTGCCCAAAACTGGTCAAAGTAAATCTGGTAAAACAAACGAAGGAGCAGAGCTAAGGGAGAAAGAACGTTTCTAAAAAAAAAAAAAGTGATTGAATAACGATTAGCGTCTCTTGAAAATCAATAGATTGAGCAAGTGATAGCACTAGGGCAAAAACCAATGAAATGATAAGCCTTATACAAGTACAAATTCGTGCAAAGAAAAAGGAGAAGGAGAAAGAAACCCACAGATAAAAGGAAAAGGCCCGGAAAGGTGATCACCGGCAAATCCCTGAAACCACGCAACACCTTGAGCCTTTGATACCATCCCTCCCAAAAATTCGTATCCCAGTCTCATTACAAACTGAAAGTCCTCTCTGATCAACGAAAACTTCCTAATCTGGACTGAGCCCGATGCAAGAAAGACGACGATTCTCGAATAGGGGCAAACATTTGAAATTCCCCAAGCTGCCGCCTCGACAAATAGGCCTTCCCTAAAAAAAAGAAGGCATGACCCCAAGGGCGCTGCGAAAACTCGAAAGAGCGTTGCGAGTAAAAAGATGGAGGCATAGCAAGATACAAATCTGTTGGTACGGTGAAAACCCATAAGGGCACCAAGACGCAAAAATAATAGAGCCGGGGTCAGCGAAAACCTGTAAAGGCGCTGATGGCAAAAAGTGCAAAAAAAAAAAAAACTTCCCACACTCTCCTCGGATTTACCCCAGCCATCGAGTAGATCATTTCCAGGCCATGATAGGAAAAGACAGGGAGAAATCGTGGTTGTCAGAATGGCATCCTTTCGAAATGAATAGACCAAGAAAAAGGAACCATGCGGGTCCCCGCCAAGGACACCCCAAGGGAAATCCTGTTCCAGGGAAGTAGTTCTTATCAATGGATACAATGCTCGCTATAGTACATGTTAAATTAACAAACTGATGCAGGGACAAGAAGATGGTGACATATCCCAGAGGAAAGATGAGGTTTTTTATAGCTAAAACCATAATAAATTAGCTAATATGAACATGTCCACAAATGCAGGGAATCCTGGAAGAAAGCCAAAAACCCAGAACCTCAGCACAATGAAAGAAAGAAGAAGAAGAAGAAGAAGAAGGAACAATCGTGTCAAGAGCGAGGAACCACGATGTAGCGATCCACGTTTTCATCCGAAGAGTCCTCATCTGAGCCCCTAACAGCAAGACTCACAGGATCAGAGACAGCAGGCAAGGGACCGGGCTCACCCAACGGCGGCGCCACCAATCCTCCCCAGGAAGAGCTGGCACTGGCAGGAGCCCCGAAAGAAGAAGTTGATAACTGGCTCAACCTATGGCACTGACATTGATCAAGGAGGCAGTCCCTTTCCTGCGAAAGGGTGTGTACCATATCCCTCAACTAGATTATGAATGCGTCCCGCAGGTCGCCCTCTACTGAAGAGGAAGTGTCTCGGGATCCTCGAAGGGATCTAAGTCCCCAGGAAACATCAACTAGAGGAGAGTCTCTCGCCTTGGACGCCTCCTCCAGCTGTCTCTCTAAATCACCCACTCGGCCTCTGCTCGCCTCCAGCTGAGTCTCCAACTCACGCATGCGAGCACGATAAAGTCTTCGTAGGCGCCTCGCCCTGATGGTAGCAATAGCCAAGAGATCGGCATACCCTACCAGAGGCAGGGGCAATTCTGGAAGAGGATCCTGGACTGTGCCGCCCCCCCCCCCCCCCCCCCCCCAAAAAAAAAATATATTCCCAAAACCATCTGGTGTAATCAATGGTGGCTGTCAGCACGAAAGAGAATGAGCCGTTCGAAGTATCATGCGCCCCAAGAGTCTACCACAACGCTGTCAGCTCAGTCATTATGCCCCTCAGAACCTCATCACCAAAATAAGCTGGATATCCTGTCACCGCAGCAGTATATGGAACATCCTGCATTCGACCCAACTGGTGGAGAACCTGAATGCCAAAGAAGGGTGCAACACCCCTCAAGCCAATCAAAGGGATAAAAACCTGACTCGAAGTCCATACCCGTAGCGAGTCAACATTACATAAACCCACATACCACTGGACCGAATCAAACCTCCTTGTCTGGAGGAAGGTCACCCATGACATCTGAGAATCTGGGCAGTCAACCCTGTCAGTAATCTCTTGCTGAGACCTCACCAAAGCACAGATGGGATCAACCTCCGGATACCATATATGGCAGGTAATGCAATGAATGAACAAGTGCTCAAGAGCCCACAGCTGGAAAAGAGGCCTAGACCCCCTAAAAAAGGTGTCCTCCCTACTTTGAAACGGGGAAAAGCTCACATATGTCTCACCCACAGCCAACGAGGCGTAAGAATACCCTCGACGGATTGACAACAACAAGGAACAGAGCCTGCCATCCACCCGACCATCCCCCTGAGGGAACACCAAAAGACTCAACAAGATAAGGGCAAGCGCGTTCATCCGAGCAATGGGCCACTCCGTGGAAGTATGCCAAACACCGGAATAAACAGTCTGACCAGTGCAAAACTCAAAGTGATCCAACAAAAAACCCATCTCTAGTGCCGAAAAAGTAGGGTGAGAAGCCGAATCCAGAGCCTAACGTCTAAGCCCCAACTGACCGGAGATAACAGACATAAAGCCTCGGGGAAAGTCTGGGCCTACTATGCCCTCCTAGCCACTCCTCAAACCCAGCAAGCGCCCATACTCGTGAGGTGTCGGCGTCATCTCGAAATCACTAAAACGGAATAAACACAACTCCAAGCACCAGAAAGCGGTCGAGGCCTCAACCAAGCCCGATACCAGTCTCATAGAAAGAAGCGATCCCAAATACCCGAATACCCTACAAAAAATCTGCCGCTCCTCCTCAGTGTAGCTAGCATACCAAGCCCGGAGCCAGGACATGATTGCATTGCCCTCCTCCACTCCCACTCCCAGAGTAAAGGGACCGCTGCCGCTGCCGCTGCCACCTCTAACCGAGCTACCCCGACTACTGCCACCCTCCTCAAGCTCTATCCGCGGTGCCTTCTCATGACGCCACTTGTCAGAACCATCGCCTCCAGCCTCTGACATCCTGAAAAATGACAACATTCAAAGGGATCGGTCAGTCGCTAATATACGAGAAGTGCGAAGATAAGTGCATCGATGTATACACAAAAAAAAAAAAAAAAAAATGATGATGATGATGGATAAAAAAAATAAAAAAAAAAAAAAAGAAAGAAAGAAAAAGGCAAAAAAAAAAAAGAGGAAAAAAAAAGAGAAAAAAAAAGAAGAAAAAAAAAAAGGAAAAGAAAAGAGGAAAAAGAAAACGAAAGAAAAGTGGAAGGGCAAGGGCAAGGGCCCCATCTATCCTGGTTCAAATTTTTACACGGTTTTCAAGCTTTCTCCTCAAAAAGTATGGTTTCCAAAGTTTCAAAACCGGTTTTTCGGGTTTTCTCCTTAAAAAACCCAGGTTCAAAATTTTACACGGTTTTCAAGCTTTTTCCTCAAAAAGTTTGGTTTGTAAATTCAAACCGGTTTTTCGGGTTTTCCCTTCAAAAACCCCGATTCAAGATTTTTACGCGGTTTTCAAGCTTTCTCCTCAAAAAGTTTGGTTTCCAAAGTTTCAAAACCGGTTTTTTGGGTTTTCTCTTTCAAAAACCCCGGTTCAAAATTTTTACACGGTTTTCAAGCTTTTTCCTCAAAAAGTTTGGTTTCTAAATTCAAACCAGTTTTTCGGGTTTTCTTATTCAAAAATCCTGGTTCAAAATTTTTACACGGTTTTCGAGTTTTTCCTCAAAAAGTTTGGTTTCGAAGTTTCCAAACCGGTTTTTCGGGTTTTCTCCTTCAAAAACCCTGGCACAAAAATTCTCTACAGGTTTTCAAGCTTTTTCTCAAAAAAAGTCTAATTTCAAAAGTTTCGAGACTGGCTTCCTAAGCTTTTCCCTTCAAAAGCCCTACTTCAAGATTTTCCAACAGTTTCTTGGGCTTTCCCCTTTAAAAGCCCCATTCCAAAGTGCTTCTAAAGTAAATTTTTAGAGTTTTCTTCTTCAAAAATCCCATCCTTGAAAATTTCCTACAAATGCGGTTTCCCCGGGGTTTCCCTTTCAAAGGCCCTGTTCCCAGAAGGATTTGCCTCACCAAAAGCTTTTAAAGCTAAATGCTGAGACTTTTGAAAATTTCAGCATAGTTTTGTCTTAAAAAGTCACTACCCCAAAATTTCACAAGTCACAAACGCAGCCTGAAACACCTCAAACCATCCAACCAAACAACCCCATCCTCCAAAACACGCCTCCCATTCTCAAACACAATTTTCAAGCCAATTTTTCGATCTTCTCGACATTTTCCTATTTCATCTATATTTCCAAAAAAAAATTTCACAAAATTCCCTGGAACAGGCAAAAATATCACTACAATTTTCAAAAAGTGTTTTATGATTTTTCAACCATCGGCGAGATTCATTTTATAATTTTCTTCAATTTTTTCTATTTTTTGTAATTTCTAAAAATTCAAAATTTTAAAATTTTTTGAAAAATTAGAAAACTTCATACGGTTGTTCTACACATTTTTCTAAGGTTCCCGGTGGAAAAATCACACAAAAACATGCAATACCCAAGCCAGTAGAGGCGATTTTTTGAATCCTGCCAGAAACCCCTTTTCATAAATATACAAACTCACCCAAAACACACTCGAATCTCTACCAAATCACAAAAATAATCCGACCGTTGTGTTCTAAACATCCTAAAACATAGGATTACATTGATCATTTGCAAAAAACAGAAGCATACGCATCGAAATCGACAAGATTTTTAAAAACTAACCTTTGAAATTCTCCAGCGAAAACCTAGCTTTTCGGCAAAAATCCGGCGACAATGATGATCTCCGGCACGTGCCCGACGTCACCTAACGCCCCTCTAACGATTCCCGAGAAAAACTCCACGAAACACTCCAGACAGAATCTCGAAATCAACCAAAACCCAACAAAGCGCAATGTTGAAACGCGAACTGCTCTGTTTTAATACCCACAGGCTGGCGCATGTTGCAGATGCACCAGAAGGAAATTCCAACTAGTGCATGTGCTATATGCGCCGAAGTAAAAAGAAGCCATGCGCATGAGATAGATGCGCCCGGCGCTTCAGCTTTCTGCCAAAACCAATTTCGAGCTCTCCAAAAATCCGAATTCGCTCGTAACGGCCTTGTTAAAAGCCGAAAGTCGAGCCTTCAACTTTCACTGGCAGGAATCAGTTGCCCCGGACCAAAATGTGCCAGGTCTGCAACCCGGCTCCCGACCTAGGCCTGAGAATTTTCGAATTCCAAGATCTTCCAAACCAGTAACCCACAAGAGGTTTCGAAGCATTCCAAATTCACCGACTCACCGTCCCTTCGATCGCCTCGCGGTCAACATGGGGTCCTTCCTTATTATTTTTCTGTTTTCGACAAGCAAAGCCAGAAAAAGAGGGGCAGCTGTAAGCACCCCATTTTTGCCAGCTCAGCAATCTCCGGCCCGACCGGATTCGGTTTCCAACATCACAACACATGCAAGCTCAAGATGAGCCTTTCAATCTCCAATCCAACCAACTGGTTGCTTCTCGAGTCCACAAGGATCCACTGGAGCCTTAACCACCATTATTCCAGGCAGTTTTCCGGACCGAGCGGTCCCGGAAACCAACGCCATTCAGGTAGCTTCCCGAGATCACTCGATCTCAGGGACCAACACCTCATCAAATTCCAAACGGTTCACTTCTGGCGCCTACTAGCCCGCCAACATAGAATGTCTGTCATTTGGTAGTTCTTCGAGACCGAGCATTCTCGGAGACCAACACCATACTTCCAGGTGGCTTTCTAGGACCAGGCGTTCTCAAGAACCAACACCACTCCTACAGGTAGCTCTCTAAGAACGGGCGTTCTTGGAGACCAACACCGCACATGTAGTTTTTCGAGACCTGGCGGTCTCGGGAACCAACACCTAGGTCAACACAGGCGCCTGCTAGCCCGACTCGGTGAAAAATGACCAAACTTGCCCCTTGGGCTTCTAGGCACGTTTTGGGAAAGTTTAAAATCCCTCAAAACGACAAGTCCATCCTTCAAAAATGTTGTCAAACCATCAGGCATCCCCTGTACACCATTTGGTCCAAATTCGGTCCTATTCCGGCTCACTCTGGTCAAAATGACCATTTTGCCCCTGAACGACTCAACACGACACGAACCCCGCTGAACGGTGACAGACTCTCTCAAAACCATCCCTGAACAGCCCTACATGCCTAACACAATATACCAGACCATTCTTGACCATTTCCAGCCAACTTCGGTCAAAATGACCGTTTTGCCCCTAGGAGCCAAAAACGCCCCGAAACAGCGCCGGCCTTGGGGTTTCGAGCAAAGGATTTCACCGCACGCCTTTGTTTAACCTAAGGAACACCCTACGACACTAAGCTCACATGACTCGATAAAAAGTTCCTTGGAGCGTCTCACAGATGCTCCGCTGAAATTATCTTTTCTCCCGATTCCCTGATTATATCGCACCATCAATCAACTTGAGAAACGCGTAAATCAAGGAATCCTCGAAAACTCGTCCATAGATCTTTCCGTCGATACGGTTCGATCGAATGGATCACTTCCCGAAGCCCTCCATCATACGGTGCGGAAGCTATAACTTTCAGCAACCCTTGGAGCGTCTCACAGACGCTCCGCCAAGGTTGACTTTTCCTCCAATTCCCTAATCAAAACGCACCATCAAACGACTTGAGAAATGCGTAAATTTGGGAATTCCAGAAAGTATTTCCAGAGTACTTTCCATCAGTACGCTCCGATCGAATAGATCGATTCTCGAAGGCCTCGATCACACGAAACGAAAACAACCACTTTCAAGCACCCACGGAGCGTATCACAGACGCTCTACGAAAGTGTCCTTTTGGCACACTTCCCGAGACGATATCACTTATCTCCAAACGCAATTCAAACTTTTCAAAAACATGAAAGTTCATCGGGTGCACTAGGAAAACATCCCGAGTGCGACCGATTCCCCCGGAACCTTCCCAGTTGGCCCAATTATCAAGGCAAAGTTTGGACGAACCTTCCCGGTGATGGAGCGTATGCTACATGCGCTCAAATTTTGCTCAGATCGACCGAATTTCGATCAACGGACGAGATTTAACCAGTACACAGGGTGCCACGTGTTATTCTGGCAATGAAAGGTTTCGGGAGAATTGGTCGCACTCGGGATGTTCTCCTAGTACTTCTGATGAACTTTCATGTTTTTGAAAAGTTTGAATTATGTTTGGAGGTGAGTGATATCGTCTTGGGAAGTGTGCCAAAAAGGTCACTTTTGCGGAGCGTCTGTGATATGCTCCCGGGGTGTTTGAAAGTGGCTGTTTTCATTTCGTGTGATCGAGGCCTTCGAGAAGCAATCTATTCGATTGAACCGTACCGATGGAAAGTACTCTGGAAATACTTTCAGGAATTCCCAAATTTATGCATTTCTCAAGTCGTTTGACAGTGCGTTTTGATTAAAGAATCAGAGAAAAAGTCAACCTTGGCGGAGCGTCTATGAGACGCTCCAAGGGTTGCTGAAAGTTATAGTTTTCACACCGTACGATAGAGGGCTTCGGGAAGCAATCTATTCGATCGAACCATATTGATGGAAAGATCTATGGATGAGCTTTCGAGAATTCCCTGATTTACGCAAATCTCAAGTCAGTTAACGGTACGTTATAACCAGGGAATCGGGGGAAAAGACAATTTAGGCGGAACGTCAGCGAGACGCTCCAAGGAACTTTTATCGCGTCGTGTGAGCTTAGTGTCGTAGGGTGCTCCTTGGGTTAAACAAGGGCGTGTGGTGAAACCCTCTGCTCGAAATCCCAAGGCAAGTGCTATTTCCGGGCGTATTTGGGCTTCTAGGGGCAAAACGATCATTTTGACCAAGGTTGGCTAGAAATGGTCAGGAATGGTTTGGTATATTGTGTTAAGTGTGTAGGGTTGTTCAGGGATGGTTTTGGGAGAGTCTTTTACCGTTCGGCGGGGTTTGCACAGTGTTGACATGTTCAAGGGCAAAATGGTCATTTTGACCGGAGTGGGCCGGAATAGGATCGAATTTGGACCAAATGGCGTGTGGGGGATGCCTAATAGTTTGACAACATTTTGGAAAGATGGACTTATCGTTTTTTGAGATTTTGAACTTTCCCAAAACGTGCCTGGAGGACCAAGGGGCAGGTTTGGTCATTTTTCACCGAGTCGGGCTAGCAGGCGCCGGTGTTGACCTAGGTGTTAGTTCCCGAGACCGCCCGGTCTCAAAAAACTACTTGTGCGGTGTTGGTCCCTAAGAACGCCTAGTCTTAGAGAGCTACCTGTAGGGTGGTGTCGGTTCCTAAGAACGCCTTGTCTCAGAAAGCTACCTGTGAGGGTGGTGTTGGTCTCCAAGAGCGCCTAGTCCCGGAGAACTACCGAATGACGGACATTCTACATTGGCGGGCTAGCAGGCGCCAGAAGTGAACCGTCTAGAATTTGATGAGGTGTTGGTCCCCGAGATCGCCCTATCCCGGGAAGCTACCTGGATGTCGTTGGTTTCCGAGACCGCCCGGTCTGGAAAGCTGCCTGAAATAATGGTGCTTATGGCTCCAGCGGGTCCTTGTGGGCTTGAGAAGTGACCAGTTGGTTGAATTGGAGATTGAAAGGCTCATCTTGACCTTGCACGTGGTGTGGTGTTTGAAGACTACATCCGGTCGAGTCGGAGATTGCCGAGTGGGCAAAAATGGGGTGCTTACATCCCCATACAGAATCATATCCACTAGGAGTTTTCGGTAATCCAATAACAAAATCTATAGTGATATGCTTCCATTTTCATTAAGGGATAGATAAATGTTACAACAAACCTGCTGGTCTTTGATGCTCAACTTTCACTTGTTGACAAGTTAAACATTTTGTCATGAATTCAACAATATCTTTCTTCATCCCTAGCCACCAGTATATCTCCTGAAAATCTCTATACATTTTGGTGCTCCCCAGATGCATAGCATATAATGTGTGATGTGTCTCTTCTGAAATTTCATTCTTTAAATCTGAATGATTAGGTACACAAAAGTTATTTCCCAACATCAAAGTACTATCATCAATAATAGAAAAATCAGTGCTCACCTTCTTTGTCACCTCTTGTCTCATCTTTGTCAACTGCTCATCTTGCATTTGAAATTTTCGGATTCAATCAAACAACAATGGTCTCACCCGAAAATAAACTAATATGACATTCATACCTTTCTGTTCAAACTCCACTCCCAAAGAAGTCACTTCTGCATATAATTCTACCCGATGACATCGTATACAAGCCAGTCTACTTGATGACTTCCGACTCAAAGCATCAGCCACTACATTGGCTCTTTTCGATTGGTAATGAATCACACATTTGTAGTCTTTGATTAGTTCCATCCATCTCCTCTGTCGTGCATTCAAGTTTCCTTGAGTGAATAAATACTTTAAGCTTTGGTGATCCGTATAAATTTCACAAGGTTCCCCGTACAAATAATACCTCCACATCTTCAATGCGAATACTACCACTGCCACCTCCAAATCGTGAATATGATAGTTCCTTTCATGTGTTTTCAACTATCTTGACGCATAAACGATCACCCTTCCTCACTACATTAGCACACACCCCAATCCTTGATGCGAAGCATCACTATACATTACAAAGTCTCCCTTCCCAGAAAGAAGTGTTAATATCAGTGCTGAAGTCAATTGGATCTTCAACTCCTTGAAACTACTCTCACAATCAACTGTCTATTCAAATGTCACATTCTTGCGAGTCAACCGTGTCAAAGGAACGGCAATAGATGAAAAGCCTTGTATGAATCTCTAGTAGTAACCTGCTAATCCCAGAAAACTTTTAACTACTGAAACATTCTTCGGCTGTTCTCAATTCATAATAGCCTCAATTTTCTTTGGATCGACATTAATTCCCTCAGCAGATATCACATGCCCCCCAAAATACTACTTCCTCAAGCCAAAATTCACACTTGCTAAACTTAGCATATAATTGCTTATCTCATAATATTTGCAATGCAAGTCTCAAATGATTCTCATGCTCTTCTTGATTACGAGAATATATCAATATATCATCATAAAGACAATCACAAAAGAATCAAGAAACTGTCAAAATTCTAGGTTTATCAAATTCATGAAGATTACCAGTGCATTAGTCACTCCAAAAGGCATCACTAAGAATTCATAATGACCATACCAAGCACGAAATGTTATCTTTGGTACATCACTGTCTTTTACGTTTAATTGATGATATCCATATCTCAAATCAATTTTTGAAAACACTACAGCTCCTTACAATTGATCAAACTCATCAATCCGAGACAAAGGGTATTTGTTCTTTACAGTAACCTGATTCAACTGTCGGTAATCAATACAAAATTTCATGGTACCATCCTTCTTTTTCACAAACAAAACTGGTGCTCCCCATGACGATACACTTGGTTGAATGAATCCCTTATCAAGCAAGTCTTGCAATTGAAATTTTAACTCCTGCAATTCAGATTGTGCCATTCTATATGGTGAAATTAAAATCAGTGTAGTTCTCAATAACAATTCAATAGAAAACTTCACTTCCCTGTCTGGTACCACCCCTAGAAGCTCATCTGGAAAGACATCCAGAAAGTCTCAAACCACAAGGATATCAGATAACTTCAGTTTTGATTTGGTAGTGTCAACTACATGTGCAAGATATCCTTCACATCCTTTCTGTAACAGCTTCTTAGCTTCCAAAGCTGATATCAAATAAGTTAAAACTACATCTCTTTTTCATTGGAATTTGAATTCTGTTTCATTCGGCATTCTAAAAACAACTTCTTTCTTAAAGCAATCAATAGATGCATGATAAAAAGATAACCAATCCATTCCCAATATCAAATCAAAGTCATGAATAGCCAACTGAATCAAGTCAACCGCCAACTCGTTACCCCCAATCTTCACCACATAATCTTTATATACCATATCTATTACGATCACATCTCCCACCGGTGTAGACACAAGTAAAGGTTGTGATAATGAACTATGTGGTCTATCCACATACATACTAAATGCAATAGAAACAAATGAATGTGTAGAACCCGGATTTTACAATACATATGCCTCTTTATCAGCTATAGTAACATACATGTCATAACATTATGAGTAGTCTGCGCATCCCTTAGCTTCATGGCATAGACTCGTGCTTGAGTGCGTGATTCAGGAGCCGTAGCCTGTCCCTATTGTGCAACCCCCGTTGCTCCCTTGCTTCCACTAGCCATATTACCTATTAATGATGATGCCGCAAGATTCTAAGTACAATTCCTAGCTATGTGTCCCGGCTGTCTACACTAATAGCATTTGTCGGATCACGGCACTGGATAATCTCTAACAATATGCCCCTTAGCCCCATATCGATAACAAACGATTTCCCCGGTGCTACTCCCCAAAAATCTCGAACTAGTCGACTTAACTGATGGTCTCTATGCTTCTCGGCCCCTAGAACTTCCTATGCTTCTTGCATTACTGAACCGTACACCACTTGATCCAGGATTAAATTGTACTAGTCTTTGTTTCACAATTAGAGCAGATTCTAAAGGCCTCTGTCAAGAAGTTCCAACTCCAGAATCAAACCTTCCCTTATTGAACTGTTCCCGTCTGCCCGAATATTATTTCATATCCCGCTCCATAATTTTAGATTTGTTTACCAGTTCCACATACCTTATGAGTTCAAATGGAGATACTCGGGACCGAATAGGCAAGTCTAGGCCCTGTTCGAACCGCCAGCATTTTGCATCCTCAGTGCGTATTAAGTCGAGTGCAAATCTGGACAAACCTGTAAAGTCTTCATATTCTACTACTGACATTCTCTCTTGTTTCAATGTGATGAACTCTTGCTCTTTCTGATAACAATAGATAAGCGAAAAGTATTCCTCGTTAAAGATCCCCACAAACCGTTGCCATCTCTCACCAATAACTCATGAATGATGAAATAACAGGTGTTACATATATATATATGCACGCACATAATTTTACATACCAATTAATCATGCAATAAATGTAATTAAATAACTAATTTAATTAATTATAATATATAAGTAAACTAATTATAAAATTATAATATTAAGGTCTCACATATTCCAGCATACAAGATCAGTAGTGAAAATGTACCCCAAAAAGGGTGATACAAGTAAATCCTTACCACCCCCCCCCCCCCCCCCCCCCCCCCCCCCCCCCCCCCCCCCAACTCTTGTAGATATGGGTTCAAAGACACCCTCTTCACAAAAAGGAAAAAGAAAACTTGAGACATACCTGTTTTGTTTGGACTAGCTGAGACATTTATGCTTGCACATCTTTGAAACAAAAAAAAATGAAAATTATAACATCAACCACTCTACTACTAACCTATGAAAAATGAAAGCTGAAGATAGATTGAGCCATAAACAAATAACAACTTCATTATACTTAAAATGAAATGAATAGTCATTACACTCAATACAGTGTGAAAGAATAAATTAATGCAAAAAAAATTATATTTGCTGCTTTGTATGTGTAGTATAATTGTAATAAGAGGGAAAAAAAAATTTAACTGTATCTTCTCAACAGAACAAATGCCCAAGCTACGAAAATGGTGACCCCAGTGGCTATGCACACCATGTCCAACCTCCTCTCTCTCCTCTGTTTTCTCTCACTTCTCTCTCTCTTCATCTTCAAGTACTCCTCATACCTCTCTCTCTCTTCCCCTCTCTTCCCTTTCTCTCTCTTCCCACCTTCCATGGCCTCCTGCAAAATTACCAAACTCTCCTTCCCGCTTAAGTTCTTCCCCTCCATGTCCTCCACCTGCAGGCTCACCTCCTTCACCTGCAGCTCCCCTCCTTCCTTCCCACCGCACGTGACCACCACCCCGCACTGCATGAACTCGCCTGTCCGGTCCTTGGCGAGTATCGTCGCATACCGGACCTGTAGGTCACCGGTCAGCCAGTGCCGGTTCACCGAAACCGGCCTCAGGCTCGAGAAGTTTGCCGCTCGCTTCCGGGTCGGGTCGATCAGGATCCAGCTGAGAGTCAAGTCGTCTTCTAAATTCGATTGGCACTTTTCCTCGCTCCCTTGGAATTTCAACGGCGCCGGCACGGTCTCTTTCGGGTCGAGGAGGTCGATCCGGAACGGTGAGCAGAGGAACCACCCGGTGGCAGTCTCGGTCTCCTGGACCTTGGAAAGTATAAGCCTATTTTGGTAGTGTACGTCGACGACGGAGATAAGCTCCGACGTTGATGGAAGGTGGTGACTCGGGTTTGACGGGCGGCGGCGGTGGTGGAGACTGGCGAAGGAGTCTGAGTAGAACGACCGGTGGCCGGCCGGAAAGGTGGAGATAAGGTGTTGGACAAGCGGATCGGCGGTGGATGGCCACGTTTGGTTGCAGATGTCCCGCCAGAGTTTATCGTCGGTGGAGAGCGCGTTTAGTTGGGAGGATGTGCAGCCGGCGGCGGCGAGTGTTGGGCCGTCGAGTCTGGTCAAGATGTTAGTTAGGATTACGTCCGGATGAACGGCGGAGATCGCCGCGACTCCACCTTGGTCGACAGTTGCGAAAGATTCAAAATTCATTTCTCTCTCTCTATTCCTTTGTCACTCCTCTCCCTCCTCTTCTTCTTATTCTCCTTCTTCTTCTTTACCTCAGGTTAAGCATATGTTGAAGAGTTGTGTGAGGGGTATATATATAGTTAAACTACGTAGGTCCTAATAGTGGCAATTAAGAAATATATAAATATAAAAAAAAATGTTATTCTTTCATAATTATTATACAAAATTTTATATTAAAATAATGTGATAATAACAATTTTGTAATTAACATGCACCTTAATAGGTTATTTATTATAAAATGATAAGACCACAACTTAAATATAGAATTTTAGTAATAAATTTTATATAAATTTTTTAACTATATAACATTATTTACATTAAAATTAATTATTTTTATTATATTATATATAAATAAATGTGGGTCACATACATCAACACGTTTATAGATAGATATACTGACAAGGCTGTAAGCAAAGCAACTTGCCAACATGGGTTTCACATTTTGTTTTTCAAACTTCCACTTGGCCACTTTGGGGGCTCACTTGCCGAGTTGAAAACAAAGAAGTCAATGGGTAGGGCACTACAAACTTCTGGGCATGCCCAAGACCATGAGTAACGGTAATACAAATAGAATATGTATACAGAATATTAAAGATTACATTGATGTATATATAGACACTAGAAATTACCCGTGCGCCTAGGGCACTCACTAACAAAATTTGAGTGAATTTGCTAACCACATGATACAAAATGTGTATTCCTCATAACTATAATATTGTAAATTATTCCATTGAAATTCTCCATTGTCATTCTTTTCTCTTCCTCTCTTTATAACTCATCAGGTCTTTTTATTTACAACATTTTTTACTACTCAATAGTGGTGATCTCTGCTTGAAAAATAAATAGAGCGAAGTTGACAAAGCCAATGCTACAGAAATAAAAAAAGTGGTCATAATCATAACAAAATAAAAATCCTATCTTTTTTCATGGGGGACAATAAATAAATAAAAATTTTCACTCCTCGTTTTAAAACATGTGTATCACCTAGGGGCATCCCTTCACCAATAAGGGCAGCAACACAGTAAACTGTCTAGCCTTGTACAACAATTTTTTCTAGCCAACAGTAGTCAATTTCAATCGTTTAAAGCTAGAATTCAATTATATTAGCAACATAAACTAAAGAACCAAACTCCACCTCAAAAAAAAAAAATTAAAAAAACCAACTTTTAATAACTCATCAATGTGCATGCAAGTTTCAAACACCAATAGAAATGACACGGTAATAAAACAAAATATATGTTTTATTTTATTTGCCTTTTCCCTTTTCCCCATTTGCACAGATACTGAAGGAAAGCAAAGCAAAAGTAAAATTTAAAACATAAAAATGAAAACAAATATTCTCAACTTATTATAAGAAATCCCATCAACTTCAGAGAATCCATACCCCACTTCCTAATCCAATTTAGTGAGAAAGTCCACAGTAATTGCTTATACAAATTGCACTGGTACATCATGTAACAAATGAACAAAACCCAAACAAAAATTAAGTTTTTTTTCACTTTACATATTAATTTTCACACCGTATCAAATGAAATGAAAAAAAAAAGAAGAAATTAATCCTGAGTGAACTAACACCCACTTATGAGTGAAAACAACAATCAAAATGAAATATATCAAATTGATATAGTGAAACAAAACAATTTAACCATGTCAGCCAAAAATCCAAAATTTCATCATTTTGCATTGCCCTCTGTAAGTTTCGAACGAATAGTGTGAAGAGTATACCCTTTCATAAGGCCTTCTCTGCGCCTCTGCCCTGTTTTGCCTTTTCACGCCTATGATTTGAAATTCCTGCCAAATGATGCCATTTTTATAAATAAGCATATGATTCATTGCAAAAGTTATGAAATTGAAGTATATCTCTAAACCAAGCAATAATATCATATACTTAGATGAAACCACGACTTTGCAACCATATTTCTTTTTTTTTTTCTTTTCTTTCTTTAATTGTATTTTATAAGATAGCTTGGGTAATTTCATCACTCCAAGTCAAAACCATTGCAACTTCACTAAGCGGGGGAAAGCACTATAACAACTTTTATCCCCTTTCTCTTCCTTTCACCAAAAAAAAAAAAAGAAAGAAAGAAAACTCTATTTCTATTTCAAGCAACATTGACATGTTAAGACATTGAAATAGTTGTTAGTAAATGAATGATTAATGTGTAGTAGCCCTTAACAAAGGAAACACATAACCAAATAGTGTGAGGCAACATAATAACTCAAGGGCATAAAGCAAATAAAAGGAGCAAACTCGAACTAAAAGTAAAGGGAAGATGTAAATCTTAAATAAAAATAAATGCATTGAAGAAAAGTACAGGGAGCAGAGAGAGATTACCAAAGCATTAAGCTAGACCGTAGAGCAGGACAGTGGTAGTTCATTATGTGTTCCAAACAATAAAATGAAAAAGGAAAAATATCAAGTTACAACTTAAATCAAAGCACAAATTGAGAGAAAGAAAGATTGAAAGAAAGAGAGGAACAACTTACCAGTGGAGTTGAGAGAGGAGATCACCAAAGGTTTTTTGAGAGAGGAAGTAGTCTGATTCGGTAAGAGACCACTTCAGTAAGAGAGAATAAAAAATATTGAACAAAAAGTACAAATTCGAAGCAAGACTAATGTATGTACAGAGGATAGAAGAGAAATCAGCGTACCTACACCATGTTTTGAATGATTTTAGCAGAACAATCATCTAAAATTTCAACACCTAGAGTTGCGTTGACAAAAAAAAAAAAAAAAACCAATTCAGATGGGGGCAAGACATTCCTCACCATGGCCATGTTTGCTATAAGAAGATGGGGCCAGAGGGTTTCAACCCATACATATAGAGATCGAGAAGAGCCCATGTGTATAGAGATCGAGAAGGGTGTGTCAGGAGCGGTGGTCAAACTGAGAAAAGAATAAGGTAGAGAGGTGTTGTTTTCAGAGAGAGAGAAAGAGAGAGAGAGGTGT